>CM044394.1:8017500-8490000 GCA_024322285.1 Musa beccarii
CGCTACTAGCATCAATAGCAAACCTTCCATCACAATCACCCTCTAGCTGTGCATGTGGCGATTGCACGCGATCGACATCTATAACCCCCTCTGTTGCCATCTCACACCCTAACCACTGCACTCAATCTCTCTCCTTAGCTATTACTGAGCGATCGGTATGGAGAAGGAGATCATTTCTTCTGCCAGAGATGCCATTGCCAGTAGCACCTAGCGTCACCCACGACCCTCGCTACCTCTCCTTGAGTCATAGCCATAGTCGCTTGTGGCGATGCTTTTGCCTCTAGCCATGCACGTAGCAACTGCAGCAAGTCCTTACGCTGCTCTTGGCGTCCGCTTCCTTGGTAGCTTCGTGATTTCTTATGCCCTCAACATTGCCTTGGGCCAAGCTTCATAGCAATCACACCGAATAGGGCAGTGCTAATGCCCTTGACTAGATAACAAACAAGAGTCAGGGATTACAAATCTATAGTCCTATGTAATGGCTATCGATAATTTAGTGAAAGCTTAACTAGAAGTCTTAGAAGAAACACTTAATGATTTCAAAAGGAGCCTACTGAAGAGCTTCAACAAGATGAAAGTTCAAGTCTTACATTAAACTAACTTGGAGACACAGGAAAAAGGAACCAAGAATAGGACACAAGCTATCTATGCATGAAGATGAAATTTCTAAGATAAGAAAATGGAGATCCGATCAGTTGAATCTCTAGGGCAAATTTTTTTTTTCATTTTCATAGAACCCCAGAAGAATCCAAGGTGGATATAGCCTTAATCCAGCTAGATGGAGATGTAATCCAATTATATAATTGCTACAAAACTTGCCATAGAGTCCCCTCGTGGGAGCAATTTAAGAGAGGGCTTTTGCTCGCTTTGGACCATCTGAATATGAGAATGTTGATGGATAGCTTGCTAAAATTTGTCAGGATAGCTTGCTACAATGTTAGGATATCAGAGCAGATTTGAATGATTATCAAATCAAGCCAGAGATTGGTCCGAACGACAACTAGTGGAAACATTTATCGAAGGACTTAATCTAAATATTTAGTGTGAAGTCAAAGCTCGCCAACCCCACACTATGATAGTTGTAATCTCATTTACATATTTATATGAGGAAAAAATTAGCAGGGAGAATCATCAAAACAGAAGTGACAGCAAACAAATGATTTGTAAGGCACTAACCCTATCTATTCCTAGTCGAAATTCTAACACCCGAAGAATAACCCAAGAAGAGCTCAAGGAAAGATCAATGAAGGGTTTATGATAGCACTATGATGAAAAGTGGAGTAATGATCACCGATGTAAACAAAGACAACTTCTTATGATTGAATCAATTGGAGAGGAATCAAAAGCTAACAATGTGGACCCCGATCATGAAGGTATAGATTCTGATGAAGATGTTGGACCTATTATGCATACAATGTATGCATTATTCAGTTACTCTGACCTACAAACTATAAAAGTTGGAGGAACTTTGGAACATCAGCTTGTAACAGTTTTAATTGATACCGGTAGCACTAACAATTTTATAGATAGTAAGATTGCTGATCGATTGGGCTACTACATTGAAGGCTATGACAAATTCAAAGTAAAGGTTGCTAATGGATATATTTGAACTTATAATAGGAGGTGTTTAAAGATAAAATTGGTTATATAAGGCTAAGAGTTGCTTGTGGATTTCTTTGTACTACCCTTGGAAAACTTCGAAGTGGTGCTTGGAATTGAATGACTATCAACATTAAGTGATGTTTCTTGGAATTTTTCTAAACTAATCATGAATTTTTTTTATTAATGGAAAGCATATGATTCTAAAGGGAAGACGTGGAAGTAAGGTCATAACTACCACTAGCCAATAGATGGAGAGGGTTCTTCAGGAGACTACAATAACTACTATACTGAAAGGTCAGCCTATTGCTTACACTATCAAGAAGTCGAGTTTCTACTTACTTGATTAATGGGTTGTGATGCACCGCAGATATTCTGTGACTGAAGTGCTAAAAGAGAAGGTCTTAGAGTTTGATGTTGCTCAACTTTGAGGACAAGACTAATTTGAAGGGGGAGGAATTGTTAGGATCCCTTTATTTTCTTAGCTTTGGATAAAGTTTAATTGAGTTTGCTTAGTTCAATAAAAATAGGATAGGGTTTATTTGATATTTATTTATTTATTAGGAGTCCAAGTCTTGATGGACTCAGGGGTGAAACTTTATAAATATGGATATATCTATTTTTTCTAGCTATCTATGAAATATTATTCCAGCCATTTAGCAAACCCTAGGAGGCCGATCACCTTGAAGTGATCATCCCTTTTCTTCCTCTTCTTTTATGATAAAACCCTAAGGGCCTTATCAGCTAGGCCCTTTTGGCTGTCACCTTCAATTCTCCTATCTTCTTCTTCTCCTCAGCCAGTAGCCCCTATTTGGGGCGTGTAGACAGCAAGAAGGGTCAGCCCTTCTTGATTGCGTGGTGCATGTAGCAAGAGATTTATGTAGCGATTTGAGGAGCATCTTCACAGCCCCTACCATATGGATTACTACTAGAGAGGAGGATAGTTGACCTCTTTCATCCTCTTATTAGGATCAAAATAAGTACTAAGAGGGGGGGGGGGGGTGTGAATTAATGCTTTCTTAAAAATTACATCGATTCGAAAAACTTCAATCAATAAAAATTATATTGAAAAATTGATTAATCTTAAAGAAAGTGTGAAGTAGAGTGAGTAGTTAAATCAGTAAGCAATATAAAGAAAAGCAACAAAGAAAAGATCACATCAAATTTATAGTGGCTCAGTCATCATGACCTACGTCCACTCCTGATTCCTCATTCGTTGAGGCCATTGGCATCCACCATTGATCCTCTTTCAATGGGCGAAGACCAACCACGCTCTTATAACTCTTTTCTCATTTTCATAGGTTTAGGATATAACTTTTACAATTCACTCTCCTTTCTCTCATAGAGCGAGGGAACTCTTAAGGAATTACAACAGCATTTTCACTCTAATTTTCATTCAAGATCATGTGTATGTTGAGCAGGGATAAGAGGGGTATTTATAGACCCCAAATGGCTTCAAAAATGGAGCTAAAAAATATCTCATCCTAGGTTCTTGGTATACTAGCAGTACCATCACCAGTTCTGGGTGGTACTATTGCTTGACATACCCTACACTGGTGGTACTATCATTAGTCTAAACAGTATTATCACCTGGCAGAGTCTCGGAGATTGAGCTTTGGCGATACCACTGCTAGTTTGGGCGGTATCATCGCTTGGCAGTTTGAGTGGTACTATCGCTCAAATTTTTCTAAGGAATCTTTTTCATTTAAAATAAAATATTTACAACCAAAAACTTTAAAATATGAAATGCTGATGCTTTTATCATTTCACAATTCGTAAGGAGTTTTGGAAAGTAATGGTCTTACGAGAATCCTGTTCATGGCATAGCATCTCGAGTTAATGGCTTCGGCCCAAAAATACTTGGGTAAGCTACATTCGTTTAATATAGTTCTTACCATTTCTTGTAGGCTCCTATTTTTTTCTCTCAACTACTCTATTTTATTATAGATTTCCTGAAGTAGAGAAATTGTGATTGTACCCATTTGACTCACAAAAATTTTAAAAATCATGATTTTGAAACTCACCATCGTGGTCACTATAAATAGATGAAATCAAAAAACTTTTTTTCATTTTGAACAAATTTATAAAATTAAAATTTAAAAAAAAATTAAAGCAATCACTTTTATGTACTAGAAGTATGTCTAAATGTATCTACTATAATCATCAACAATTACAAAGACGTATTTACTATCTCCTAGACTCGTTGTATCAATTGGTCTAAATAAATCTATGTGGATCAATTGTAGTGGTCTAGAGGTGCTTACTTAATTCTTTGATTTAAAACTATTTTTTATTTATTTTTCTAATTTGCATGCATCACAAACTTTGTTTTTAACAAACTTGATATTAGGCATTCCTTTTACAAGTTCTCTAATTGAAATTTGAGAGATTAGTTTCATGCTAGCATGACCTAATCTCCTATGCCAAAGCCATGTATCATCGTTTAAAGTCGAAAAACATGTTTCATTACAAAAATCATCAATATCAATAGTATACATATTATTACTTTTTAAGGCAATCATAGATTTAATTTTGTGTCGTATTTCAATTATACAAGCATTAGATTCAAATTTGATAATATATCCTTTATCACACAATTGACTAATGCTTAGTAGATTATGTTTTAAACTATTTACTAATTGTACATTTTCAATCAAAAGGTCTAACTTTTTACCTATGGTTCCTTTACTAATAATTTTCCCTTTGTTGTTGTCTCCAAAGGTGACGTATCCTTTATCTTAGCTAGTAAGCTTAGAGAAATCTATTAGATCTTCAGTCAGGTGTCTTGAGCATCCACTATCAAGGTACCATCTCGTGCTCCTAGCTTTTGATTGTAAACATATTTACAAGACAGGAGATTTTCTTTTAGATACCCATTTAACTTTGGATGCGTCATTAATAGATCTACCTAATTTAATTATAGGCATTGAGTTATTTATGGTTCCTTTAGGAACCCAAATTAATTTGTGTGGACTATACTTTTTAAATGAACATCTATAGGTAAAATGTCTAAATTTACCACAAAAATTATATTTATTTCAGGGTGAAACATGTAATTTGGGTTCTTTAACGAAGATAGGTGGCTTTTGTTGAGCGTTACTCACAAAGCCAATTCTTTCCTTTCTATGAACATGACCCTTATTAGCAAGGATCATGTTTTGAGATTTGTTACCTATTTTAAATTTTTCTAATGTTTCTTGTCGTAAAGTATTTTCTTTCTTTAGTGAGTCTATCTCTTCACACTTAGTATAAGAAGCTAACATACAATGCTCATTTTTTAATTTATCAAATTCACTAGCAAGAGAAGCATGATCCTTTTTTTTAATAATTTATAATTTTTATAACTAATTTAAAATCATTAAATAAATAATTAAAGTTATTGAATAATTTATTGTAAGATAAAGAAGATTAATTTGAGTTACATACCTTGTTACGAAATGTCATTAATGCGTAATTTGTAACTTCTTCTTCATTGGTAGGCACCTCATCTTCCAATGCACTTGAGTCGTCCCAAGTAGTTTTAAGTGCCTTCTTTTTCTTTGGTACCTTCTTCTTCACTTGGGAACATTTATTTTTGAAGTATCTCGGCTTCTTGTATGCATAGCATATTATTGAGTCCTTTTTTAGTTCACTTTTGTTATTGTTAGGATCAGTTCGGCACTAAGAGGGGGGGGGGGGGTGAATTAGTGTAGTGGTAAGATTTGACAAATTCAACGATTTCGGGAGATTTTAGAAAACTTCATATGAAAAGAATTATGTATCGATTAAAACTATTTCAATTGCATTTTAACTTAAACACATATGTAAGAAGGTGAAGAGGAAGTAGAGCAAGTAAAGTAAAGGCTTGCAGTAAAGATAAACAGTCATAAGTAAATGCAAACCAGATTTTTATAGTGGTTAAGTCATCCGACCTACATCCACTCCTGATTCCCCTTCACTTGAGGTCATCAGCTTTCCACTAGTAGTCCTCCTTCTAACAAACGAAGACTAAGTCTCTTACAACACTTTCTCCTTTTGACGGGCTCAGGAGATAACCCACTTACAAGCACTCACTCATCTCTTTAAATCGAATACAAATGAAGGCTAAAGGAGGGATTTCTAAAGTGATTTGTATAGCGTTTTCTCACTTTTAAAGTATGTGTGCTTATGTTTTCTACCCAGGGATGAGAGAAATATTTATAGGCTCCAAATGGATTCAAACTTAGAGCCAAAAACTATCTCATCCCGGGTCTATTGGGTACTGGCGTTACCACCGCCAATGAGTTCTGACACTAGGTGGTGGCACCGCCCAATCTAGCGATACTATCGCTAAAGCTGTCTGACACTAGGCAGTACCACCGCCTAGATATACTATCACTAGGCAGTACCACCGCCTAGACTCAATCTAAAAGATTGAGTCTTTAAGCGGTTCCACCGCCCAATTGGCGGTGCCATCGCTTGATGTGGCATCCGGGCACTATATGGGCTTTCCATCCAGCCCAACATAATCCTGATTTGGGACCAATTGGCCCCTAACTAAGTTGGCCCAATTCTAATTTAATTAATCCTTAATCCTACTTCGATCTAGATAATTATTATAATGTGAATCGTAATTAGTTGCCCGGCATGTCATTGGCCCATTGACGCTTCGTTTGATACTTTGGCGCATCATTCTCTCTTGTGGCTTGTTGCCCAATCAGTCGTTAACCTATGCAACCCTAATGTCTTAGGCATAACTCCACTCTTCTTGGCCCGATGCCCAATTTCTTTGTCCGAAGCTTTTTGCCGATCATTGACCAGACCTTCTTCTCGACATCCAATCTCCTAACGTGTTCTCCTCTGATGCAATGCTGATTCTTCCTGCATCAATTGTCTAATCTTGATCGAGAGTAGACCTGCATGACTCAAAATATAATTAGATCACAAAATATAATTAATTAGTTTCATCATCAAAATTTGAGATTCAACAATCTCTCCCTTTTTGATAATGACAACTAATTGATGATAGAGTTAACCTTAACTCCCAGAGTTTAACCAAACTCTCCATATCAATATGTCATATTGATAGAACTCTTGGATTTAAAAATCTAAGTAACATGTCATAAAAATCATGTAAAATTTTAAAATATTCAAAACATCACACATTGCATCATCACACATTGCATGATCATCAATATACTTCTCCCCCTTTGTCATCAACAAAAAGGAGAAATGGCATCTAGCAAGATTAATAGATATACAAATTTTACACCATTCAAGCTAGATTTACAACATTCAATCACTTTAAACATACAAGATTTCAAAGATGTTTAAATTTGCTTCTTGAGATGTGAAAATTTGCACTTTTCCTTCTAAAGATAGGCAAGATAGCTAATTTTCTTCTCTTGAGATTGCAAGCTTGCAATCTTTTTGTGGTGTTCATGATAGCAAGATCTCTCTTTTGAGAAGTGCAAGCTAGCAACTTTTGCAATATGCTCGCAAGTAGATTTTGCTTCCTCTTTAAAGAATGCAAGCTAGCAACTTCTTTTCTCCCCCTTTGTCATTGTCAAAAAGAAGGGAGGGAATAATATTTCAATCAAATAATTTTACACGCGATTCAATAATTTGTATAAAAAATACTAGCAATTTTTCTTTCATTACAATGACATAATTTTCTTCCTTTTTATAATAACTTTTCACATCAAATAATTTTGCATAAATTAATATTTGCATTAATCATGTCATTTTTAAGTCATAAAAGATATGATATCAAAGCTCAAGAAAATCAAGAATAACATAATTCATTTAACAAATCCTTTTAATAATGATTCATTATAAAAGATATCAAGAAAAATAAATTTTCTTTTACATAAATCATAACAAGTGATATATCAAAAGTTTACATCATCGAGTCATGTATAGAAAGAAGTATTGAAACATAAGAGAAAAATCAATTTAAGCATACAATATTTCAATCATTAAAGCATATTTTCTCAAGTTGAGTATTGATAAATTAAGAGAAAACAACTTATGATTCATTTGGATTTCTCTTCAATAACATGGGAGAATCATAAGAGAGTATGGAGTAAGAAATCTTGAAAAACTCAAGTTATCAAGATCACGATATAGATAAAACTCATTCAAATCAATTTGTCAACTCCAACCTCATTATCAAAATTATCAAAATCACTTTCGAGATTCATAAAATATACATAGATTCATCATTTGTCTTTTATTGAAAAATCGAAAGCTTTGGAGATAGAAAAATTTTAAGAAACATGCATTTCTCTTTTATGATTTATTTCATTTAAGCATGCCTTTGTCTTTTAATGTCAAATAGAAACAAGCATGAAAGTTCAAGACCTAAAGGTAAATTTCGTAAAATAAATCATCAAGTATGATTTCATAACTTTCAAGCATGATAACACAACCTTTTAATATTTTCATTTCATCATTACCAAGGATGATTTCATAAGGTTGTTCAAATTTTTGTTCGAAAGCCATATATAAATCTGGAATTAACATCAAAATATTTCATTTAAGAATTTTATTAATAGCAATGTAGATTGATTACATGTAAGCATGCTCAAGTCCTTTTTGTATAAAAGATGTGTATCAAGCTTAGAACCAAAACACAAGTTTCATTAAAAAAACTGACACATCATCTAAAAGTTTCGTCATAAAAATAATTAAGACCCATTAATCCAAGATAGAAGATTTCAAATCATAAGCATGATGCAAACATCTATTGACAAGTCATCAAAATCCTTTTAAAACATTCATAACATACATCATGTTTAAAAGCCGAAATCATCAAGATATAGATACATTTAATATTTTCATTATCAAGTATGATTGCACATTAAGCATGCCAAATTTTTTATATCAAAATCATGCATTATGACAAAATAATATAGAAATTATCAAGATCAATATTCATGAAATTAATCTTGTTAGGTGTATAATCATTATCACAAATCATCCAATCATCATTCATAATCTTTACTTAAAAAAAAAACTAAAAAAGAAAAAAAAGCATGATATAAATTTTAAAAATAATTTTTTATTTCCTACAACCTAAGTTAAGAAATTCTTGAAAGGCATCAAGTGATTTCATAAAGCAAGGGGGTTTTGGTTGAGTTGCTTACCTTGTAGTCGAAGGTCGTCAAAGTGCATTTCGCCATCTCGTCACTTGATTCATCCTTGGGTGCCTTCCTCTTCTTTGGCCTCTTCTTCCGTTTAAGTTCATTTTTAGTTTTAGATTCTTATTTTATAAACTTATTAAATTTTAACGTCAAAAGTTTAAGTTCATCATCAACATGGTCCTCATCACTTGAGTCATCACTCAAGTGGCATTCTCTTGTTTGAAGTGCCAAATCCTTCTTGTTCTTTAGAAGGTGATTCATGTGTTTATCGAGTTCCAAAAAGTTCATTTCATAGGTCATTAATGACCCGATTAGTTCTTCCAATGGAAAGTTATTTAGATTTTCAGCTTCTTGTATAATGATTACTTTCAGATCCCACCTTTTTGGAAGGGATCTTAAAATCTTATTTACGAGATCAAAATCTGAAAAAGATTTACCAAGGGCTCTTAGACTATTGATGACATCTATGAAACGAGTGTACATGTCGCCGATAGTCTCGCTTGGTTCTATTCGAAAAAGTTCAAAATCATACATCAACAAATTCATTTTTGAGTCCTTGACTCTACTAGTGCCTTCATGTGTGACTTCAAGAATGTGCCAAATATCGAAAGTTATTTCGCAAGAAGAAATCCGATTGAATTCGTTTTTATCTAAGGCACAAAATAAGATATACATAGCATTTACATTTAACGAAAAAGTTTTTTTCTCTAAATCTGATCATTCGTTCATCGATTTGGAAGGAGTTTAAAAATCATTTTCGATGATATTCCATAAATCCAAATTTAATGAAAGCAAGAAAACTCTCATTCGAGTTTTCCAATAAGTGTAGTCCGACCCGTTAAAGAAGGGTGGACGAATGATCGAAAAACCCTCTTAAAAGCTGTGAAGAGCCATTTCTCGTGGGTGAGAATCTAAAAGAAAAACAACATGGCTCTGATACCAACTATTAGGATCAATTCAACACTAAGAGGGGGAGAGGGGTGGGGGTTAATTAGTGCAGTGGTAAGATTTGACAATTCGGTGATTTCGGGAGATTTCAAAAAAACTTCATATGAAAAGAATCACGTATCAACTAAAATTATTTCAATTACATTTTAACTTAAATATGTACGTAAGAAGGTGAAGAGGAGGTGGAGCATGTAAAGTAAAAGCTTGCAGCAAAGATAAACAACAATAAGTAAATGCAAACCAGATTTTTATAGTGGTTTGGTTATCCGACTTACGTCCACTCCCGATTCCTCTTTACTTGAGGTCACCGACTTTTCACTAACAGTCCTCCTTCCAATTGGCAAAGACTAAGTCCCTTACAGTAATTTCTCCTTTTGATGGGCTCAGGAGATAACCCTCTTATAAGCACTCACTCCTCTCTTTAAATCGAATACAAATGAAGATTAGAGGAGGGATTTCTAAAGTGATTTCAAAAGTATTTTCTCACTTTTAAAGTATGTGTGCTTGTGTTTTCTACTCAAGGATGAGAGGGGTATTTATAGGCTCCAAATGGATTTAAACTTGGAGCCAAAAACTAGACCCGGGTACTGGCAGTACCACCGCCAATAGGTTCTAACACTAGGTGGTACCACTGCTAGAGTTGTCTGACACTGGATGGTACCATTGCCTAAACATACTATCACTGGGCGATGGTACCACCTAGACATACTGCCACTAGGTGGTACCATCATCTAGCCTCAATATAGAAGATTGGGTCTTCGAGCGATTCCACCACCCAACTAGCGGTGCCATTGCTTGACATGGCATTTGGGCACTATATGGGCCTTCTATCCGGCCTAACACAGTCTTGATTCAGGCCCAATTGGTTCCTAACTAAGTTGGCTCAATTATAACTCAATTAGTCCTTAATCCTACTTCAATCTATATAATTATTACAACATGAATCATAATTAGATACCCAGCATGTCATTGGCCCATCGGTGCTTCGTTCGACACTTCGACGCATCATCCTCTCTTGCGGCCTATTGCCCAATCAGCTGTTGACCTATGTAAACCCAATGTAGTTAGTGCAACTTCGCTCTTCTTGGTCTGATGCTTGATTTCTTTGTCCGAAGCCTTTTGTCGATCATCGACCGGACCTCCGGCTCGACATCCAATCTCCTGACGTGTTCTCCTTCGATGCAACGCTGATTCTTCCTACGCTAATTATCTAATCCTAATCAAGAGTAGATCTGTGTAACTCAAAATGTAATTAGATTATAAAACATAATCAATTAGTTTCATCATTAAAATATAAGATTCAACAGTTCTTAGTATCTCATTTTGGTTTGTTTCTTTTTAAGAATTTTGTAAACTTTCTTATAAGAAGTGCCAAGTGATCATCATCATCATCGTCACTTGAGTTTTCTCCCAAGTGATCTTCTTTGGTTCTAAGTGCCAAGTCATTCTTATTCTTTGGAAGGTTATTCTCAAGTTCATCATGTGTAATACATGTCATTTCGTAGGTCATCAAAGACCTGATAAGTTCTTTGATTGGAAAATTATTCAAGTCCTTTGCTTCTTGTATTACCGTTACTTTAGGATCCCAACTTTTTAAAAAGGATCTTAGTATTTTATTAATAAGTTCAAAATTAGAAAAACTTTTACCAAGTGCTTTTAGACTATTGACAACATCCGTAAAACGGAAGTACATGTCTTCAATATTCTCGCTTAGTTTCATACGAAACAACTCAGCTATGATCCAAAAGATTAATTTTTGACTCTTTAACCCAAGTTGTGCCTTTGTGTATAACTTTGATGTGTGCTAAATCTCATGAGCAGTTTCACATATAGAAACTCGATTAAATTTATTTTTATCAAGAGCATAAAACAAAGCATTCATTGTTTTATCATTCAAAGAGAAAGTCTTCTTCTCCAAATCATTCCATTCGTTTATTGGTTTGGAAGGCTTTTCAAAACTGCTTTTAACAATGTTCCAAAAATCAAAATCCATAGAAAGCAAAAAAATTCTCATTCAAGTTTTTCAATTTGTGTAGTCCATCCCATTGAATATAAGAGGACGAGTGATATAAAGACCCTCTTGATTGTTGGTAAAAGCTATTTCTCTTGGGTGTTAAACCAAACAAGAAAAACCTTTGCTCTGATACCAATTATTAGGATCAAAATTGGCATTAAGAGGAGGGTGAATTAATGCAGTCCTAAAGATTACATTGATTCGGAAAACTTCGATCAATAAAACTTATATCGGAAAAGCATTTAATCTTAGAGAAAGTGTGAAGTAGAGTAAGTAACCAAATCAGTAAGCAAAGAAAAGATCACACTAGATTTATAGTGGTTCGATCGTCATGACCTACGTCCATTCACGATTCCTCCTCCGTTGAGGCCACCAGCATCCACTATCGGTTCTCTTTCAATGGGCGAAGACCAACCACCCTCTTACAACTCTTTTCTCCTTTTTATAGGTTTAGGAGATAACCTTTACAATTCACTCTCCCTTCTCTCAAATTGAATTCAAAATTTAGAGTTAGAGAAAGGAAACTCTTAAGGAATTACAATAGCATTTTCACTCTAATTTTCATTCAAAATCTTGTGTATGTTGAGCAGGAATGAGAGGAGTATTTATGGACCCCAAATGGCTTCAAAAATGGAGCCAAAAAAATGTCTCATCCTAGGTTCTCGGTATACTGGCGATACCACCGCTAGTTCTGGGTGATACTATCACCTGACACACCCTGCACTAGTGGTATTATCGCTAGTTTGAGTGGTACTATTGCATGACAGAGTCTTAGAGACTAAGATCTGGTAGTACTACTGCTTGGTAGTATTAACTACTGATGGTACCACCATTCAGTTTAGGGCCTAAGAGGCTAAGCCTCAAGCAATTTCACAACCAACCCTGGTGGTGCCACCACCTGACATGGCTCCAGGTCACTGATTGGGCCATCTAGTCTGCCCAAATCAATCTTGATTTAAGCCTAGTTGGCCATTAATTGGGTTAGTATGATTACTCCTAAAATTAACTCAAATTAAGTCATAATTATGATAATTAAGGATTTAACCAAGCAATCTCAGTTGTTTGGTATGTCAATTGTCCTTTCGGAGAATTTTTAATGAACTTTCGGTGAACTTCCGGTGAACTCTTGATGAAATCCTAATGAACTCTTAACAAACTACCGGTAAGCTTTTAGCAAACTCCCGGTGAACTCTTGATGAACTCTCAGCAAGCCTTCGATGAACTCCCGACAAGCTTTCGATGCATCATTCAAATCTTTGGCGTATTACCCGATCTTTGACTCTGGCCCAATGTCTGATTTTTCTGCTGTCTTTTTCATGATCATAGTTAATCCTGCATCACTTTTCCCAACACAAATTAGATCATAAATTCATCAATTGATATCATCATCAAAATCCAAGGTTCAACACCTCTTCTATTGATCGATAGGATTTTAGGGATATACAATCTCCCTAGGTAATACACATCCCTTAATACAAGTGATATCGCGCTAGATTTCCTAATAGTGGTATTAAACCTAGGTTGTTCATGCGAAAGATTAGCTTTTAAACTACTTGTATTGTGTTCAATTATGTAAAATTATTTTTGTACAATTGTTGTGATTTTTATCATAGTTTTTGAGATCTTGACTGCATATCTTTTCTAAGTAAAAAAGTGTTTTAGATCATTGTTTTGTCACCAAATTTATTATTACTGAACAAAGGGAAAAGGGCAGCAACTATTGCTACCCTATGATTTGGCTGAAGGCAGCTTGCAGCCTTGGCCGAAAGCACACCTTGCTCCTCTCAGTCTGGCAAAAGGTAGTAAGGCTGAGAGCAGCAAAGGGGCACTTTGCCTATAGATTGGCATCCCCTGCAGCCAGGTTTCCTAGTTGCAAGGGGTACCTCCGATGCCTAGGGTTTTCTAACCACCAAAGAGATAAGTTTGGAGTTAATTTGCCTACTCAAACATATAATTGAATAGACCCTATGAATTTGGTAAAACAGAGACCAACATTTTTGACCTTTTGTTACTAATTTACTTAGAACTCTATTAGAAACTTTGATTTATGCAAAACTTAATTCATTAGAAATTAGACTTGTATATCTTTCTTTCCATACCTAACTTGAAATATTTGAAGCATATATGCCTACTAAAACATTTGTTTTAATTGATTTTATCAATTATGCAAAACAAAGATGATAAATTCTAGCCTTTCTATCTAAATTATTTGTAACTCCCTGTTAGAAACTTAAAATTTTACAAATCTAGATTCATATGAAAATAGACTAATATAGCTTTCTAAAGATACCTTTCTTGAGTAATTGGAGTAGAATTGGTTGTCTATATAATTTATATAATGTGCCTCCCAATTTTACTAAAATCAAGCTTTTGTTGATTCTACTTATTCTTGTTTCATTGCCTTAGAAATTGATGTTAGCTAAAATCCTTACTTCAATTGAGCTTTACATTAATCCTTTTAATTCTTGTATGCTCTTGTCATTTAATTATTTATCTACTTGAATCTATTATGTAGAGTTTTTGTTTGTATCGTAAAGTTTTCTATAAGCATATATATGTTTTGTTGTTTCGCATGTGTTTTTCGATATGTGCTATTTTTGTTGTTCACACTATCTTTTTGTACTATGGTGTTTATGGGATAATTTGGACCTTTGCCATAAATGGTAAAAGGGATTATTTGGAACTTTGCTAGAAATAGTAAATGGTGTATGCTTAGAGCCCATGATGCTCTACTAGCCCCCTCTGGTTTCATCTAAATATGGATGGATAACGCTCCTAGAAATGGGAGATTCTATGTGGGATCCCACTTCACCTTCTATGTGCTTGATATGATATCCAAAGCTTTAGTTATGTGCTTCTATGTGTGCTTTAGATAAGAATGAAATGAATACAATGTCAAATATGATATTTGAGCTTCTATTTTATATTTATTCCTTAATATATTCTGAGTTGTTTCATTTGTTATTGATATATTCTGAAATATTTCATTTGCCATTGATATGCTCTAAAATATTTCATATACCATTGATATATTCCGAAATGTTTCACATGCCCTTGATATGCTTTGAAACTTTTCATACGTCATTGATATGCTCTGAAATATTTCATATGTCATTGATATGCTTTAAAACATTTCATATGCCATTGATATGCCCCAAAATACTTCATACATCATTGATATACTCTAGTTACTCTTTACTCCATTTGTTATGAACCAAATATATTTTGAATGAAATGACATTTATGATTCTGTATCTAATAAGCTGATACCCATGAATTCTTATATCTTTGCCTTGCATTTTGATACCAAGTTTATTTGAACTATCCTTTCTTGTCATGGATATGTTTATCACTTGCTGAGCTTTGTAGCTCACTCCGTTGCTAATATAACTTTTTTTTTCATATTAGCTTGTCACTTACGAATATTTTTAAATTGGGTTGAGGTAATGGAAAGCTATTCAAGTTGTGAGCAAGTCTTATTAGTTGATATATTATGGTTGTTGTATGTGTATTTTGTCTATAATAAAATATTATTGATAAATCTGAATTGATGTATCATGTAAAAGCTTTAAACGACCTCTCACGTTTGAAATTTTGAAATGTTTAGTCTACAATAATATGAACTTATGGTTAAATGGTTGGTTTTGCGATTATATAGATTCTCACACTAGTGAATTTATAAGTATGGTTAATATTTGTTAAGTTGGCTTTGAGTTTCATAAATGTTTGAGTGATATGATGTATGATTATAAACTGCACAGGTTTTATGGATGTAAATTTTGATGTTTGAATATTTCTCAGCATCCTTAAATGTTACTTTAGATCCTGGATTGGATTATGGATGAATTATAATCTTATCGATTTAAGATAGGGTCACACCTCCTAAATATGATAATTCGAGGGGCATGACAGTCCACACACCCCAAATTGGGGCTGCTGGTTGAGGAGAGGGGGAGGAGAATATGAGGTGGCTACCAAAAAGCCCTAGCCTATGGGCTTTTGGTTCTCTCCTATTTATAGAGACCCCCTATCAACTTAACCATAATGGATCCTATCCTATTAGGTATTGGATCTCCATCCAATTATCTAAACCTCTTAGATTAGTGAGTCTCTACTCAATAATCTCATATTAGCTCTTATTGAATCTCATCTATATGATCTAATAATTTAGGGGCTTAATGGATATCCAATAAGATAGGGGCTCCAACGGATATCTCATATCTGAACCTCTACTCGTCGTAACACCTACCATATGTGTGTGACCCTCTAGGCCCAATATCGAGCTAGTCATGAGTCATACATATCAGAACTCCTTATAGCTCAGGGAATTATTATCTCCATAATAATTTACTTGACTTATCAACTACGGACGTACTAGGCCACTACGCCGTAGTCTCTAGACGATATAGGGGAATCCAATCTTTTGGACCTATCTGTCCTCAGTTACTATATACTTATAGTCTCTCATCCATCTAATATCCCAGAGACTGTATACCAAGTATAGTGTAGTCAGGCCCATACAATCTCTCCTCAAGTCTTGCTCGAATCAGATTCTCCTGGAGAACTCTTTCTCTCTCAATTCGAATGACCTTTGCAAAGGATTTATCTAAGCAAAAACATATAGGATATTCCTCTCATGATACTAAGAGCGGATGATCGTCTATCGACACTCAATAGCTCTCGTAAGGTTAGCTGTCACTCCCGATGACCAACTATACTATATTTGGAACTTTCAAACCTATAAGTCTAGTAACAAAGAGTGGAGTATTTATATAAGACATCCTTGGTGTCTCAAGTCTAAGGACCATGTACACTACTAGGACTATAAAATTGCTATATGATAATAAGGTATCATTAACCTTTTAATATTTCGTAAATGGATCAATCAGTGAACTCATTCTCCAATGAGCACCTACACTGTATCCTTAGTGTCCCCACACGAGTAGCTATGAGACCAACCATCTCTATTATATGGATGGGTATACAATACACTAGTTTGTCTGGTTATCTCGATGTCCATCTCAAGTAACCTATGACTAGGATTATTTAGGATCTATGTTTAAAGGTGAATTAGTCTCATTATCATGATCTCATC
This sequence comes from Musa beccarii, assembly GCA_024322285.1. Classification (NCBI taxonomy): domain Eukaryota; kingdom Viridiplantae; phylum Streptophyta; class Magnoliopsida; order Zingiberales; family Musaceae; genus Musa; species Musa beccarii. The sequence continues at coordinate 8,034,260 of CM044394.1, forward strand.
ATAAATCGATTCCTGTTGCATAGATCTATGGATATCACAATATATGCAACACATAAGATAAAGTGATAAAATATCAAATAATAATAAGAAGAAAAAAAGAGTGCTTGCTATGTCATACATGCCATCACTCACGTGATTGGCTTGTAGGGCACCTATGACTAGCAATCTCCTACTTGACCTAGAGCCAATCACCTACATTTCTAATCCCCATCAGACTCTTATGATGCTTAAATACAATCTGAGATAATGGCTTTGTTAGTGGATCTACGATGTTATCTTCGGATAGAACTCTTTCTACTACTACATCTCTTCAGGTGACAATCTCTCTCATCATGTGGAAACTCCTTAGAACATGCTTCCACTTCTGATGAGATCTAGGTTCCTTCGCTTGAGCAATCGTCCCGTTATTGTCATAATATAAGGGAATCAGCTCCTTGCTACCCAGCACGACTCCCAGATCTGTGATGAACTTTTTCATCCAAACTTTTTCCTTTACTGCCTTTGCCACAGCAATGTACTCCACCTTTGTGGTCAAGTTAGTCGTAGTGTCTTACTTGGAACTCTTCCAGTACACTGCTCCTCTATTCAAGATGAATATATATTCTGAATTAGACTTGCTATCATTGATATCAGACTAGAAGCTCAAGTCCGTGTAGCCCTCAACCTTGAGGCTACTTCCTCCATATACTAGTAAAAAATCCTTAGTCATTCTCAAGTACTCAAGAATATATTTTACTGCTTTTTAGTGCTCCAAGCCTGGATTTGCCTGATACTTGCTCATGACACTCACAGCATGTGCTATATTAGGCCTGATACATAGCATAGCATACATGATAGATTGTATCACTGAGGCATAGGATATTCTATCTATGTTTGCCCTTTCTTTAGGAGTCTTTGGGAACATACTCCTAGAAAGTGATATCCCATGTCTCATTAGTATGAGACCTCTCTTGAAATTTTTTCTGCCAAACCTTTTGACAATGGTGTCTATGTACTTAGACTGGGACAAGTCAAGCATCCTCTTAAATCTATCTTTATAGATTCAAATCCCTAATATGTAGGATGCTTCCCCTAAGTCCTTCATAGAGAAGTGTCTAGATAATCAAGCCTTTACTGTAGAGAGTATTCTAGTATCATTTCCAATGATTAGGATATCATCCACATAAGCATTAAAAAGGTGATAGCGCTCTCACTCACCTTCCTGTACATACAAGGCTCATCTTTATTCTTAATGAAGTTATAAATCTAATTACCTCATCAAATCTAATGTTCCAACTTCAAGAAGCTTACTTCAATCCATAGATGAATCTAAGCAACCTACATACTTTATCTGGTCTATCCTTGGACATAAATCCCTCAGGATGTATTATATACACCTCCTCCTCAAGGTTATCATTGAGGAATACTGTTTTCACGTCTATCTGCCAGATCTCATAATCCTAGTGTACTACAATAGCCAATAGAATTCAGATGGATTTTAGCATGGCTACGGGTGAGAAAGTTTCGTCATAGTCAACATCTTACCTTTGATGATACCCCTTAGCCACTAACCTTGCTTTATAGGTCTCTATATTTCCATCTATTCCAATCTTTTTCTTGAAGATCCACTTGTAGCCAATAGGTACGATACTCTTGGGTGCATCAACTAGGTTTCAAACTTTATTGGAGTACATGTAATCCATTTATGAATTTATGACTTCTTATCACTTCCCGAAGTCTATGCTCATAATAGCCTCCTCGTAGGTCTGAAGATCAATATCTTTAACATCCTCTCCTCTGATATGTCCCACATATATCTCAGGAGGATGAGATACTCTACTAGACCTATGTTAAGTCAAAACTTGTGTGTTAGGTACCTGAACATACTCTGGCTGTAAAATGGTGCTTGAGCTAGGTTCTCCAACCTCACTCAACTATATCACACTCCCATTGTCTCTACCAAGAATATGTTCCTTCTTAAGGAACACTGCTCTCTTGTTACAAAGACCTTTTAGTCCTCAGGGTGATAGAAATAATATCCATAAGTTTCCTTAGGGTATCCCACAAACTTGCATTATTCCATCCTAGATTCCAACTTGTCGGGGTTGTGTCTCTTAACTTGGGCAGGGTAGCCCCAAATTTTAATAACCTTAAGATCAGACTTCTTCTCTTTCTATATTTCATATAGAATAGATATCACCAATTTAGTTAGAATTCTATTTAGAAGGAAAGCTGCGATCTCTAGGGTGTATCACTAGAATGAGATGAGTAGGTTAGCGAAACTCATCATGGATTGTACTATGTTTAATAGTGCATAATTTCTCCTTTCGGATACGCCATTAAGCTGAAGTGTATAAGAAGTTGTCCACTAGGACAGAATCCTATGGTTCTTGAGGAACTAGGTAAACTCTGTACTCAAGTACTCACCTCCTCGATTTGATCAAAGAGTCTTGATACTACTTTTTTCAGTCTGATTTTTCACTTCATTCTTATATTCCTTAAATTTCTCAAAGGTCTCAGACTTGTACTTTATTAAATACATATATCCATACATTGAGTAATCATTAGAAAAAGTAATGAAGTACGAGTAACCACCTCTGGTATGAATTGACATGGGACCATATACATCACTATGTATGAGTTCTAGTAACTCAATGGCTCTCTCTCCAATACCACTAAATGGAGAGTTGGTCATCTTTCCATGAAGGCAAGATTCATAAGTAGCATATGACTTATAGTCAAATGGATCTAGGTATTCATCCTTCAATAACTTTTGAATCCTTCCCTCATAAATATGATCTAGCTTATAATGTCACAGATATGCATTGTTCATCTCATCTCGTTTCCTCTTAGACTCACTTATACTTATGACGTGTAAAGTAGTGTCTAGCATAAACAAACCATTATGTAATGTTCCTCATCTTATCATCTAATAATATTGAACAATTATTGTTCTAAAAAACTAATTAATATCCACTAACTGCTAAACATGAAATAAAAATAATATTTTTGATAATAGAAGGAACAAAATAACATGTATCTAATGCAATATTAGCCCCACCAGGCAGATGTAGGGTGACCTTGCCAATAGCCACTATAATAACTTTTGCTCCATTACTCATCTTGAGGTCCATCTCGCCTCTCGCCAATCTCCTAGGTCTTGTTAGAACTTGTAACGAATTACAAATGTGATAAGCACTCCTGGTATCCAATATCCATATGTTATCATAAGATTCTAACAAATAAAGACTGATCATAAATGTACTTGAAGTTTCTCTAAACTTTTGTTTCACCCTCTCTGCAAGGTACTCTTTATAGTTCCTCTTACAGTGCCCACCTTTGCCACAGTAGAAGCATTGGCCTTTGTCCTTTACCGAGTTCTTCTTAGAAACCTTTGCTTTACCCAGTTTGCCCTTACCCTTGCCCTTCTTAGCAGACTTCTCTGCCTTCCTTTTTTTTCTAGTCTCACCAGCATAAAGAACTGGCTTCTCTTTCTTGATGGTACTCTCTACTTCCCTCAACATATTATGGAGCTTAGGGAGAGGTACCTCAAGCTTGTTCATATTAAAATTTATTATGAATTGAGAAAAGAAATATGGTAGAAACTAAAGTACAAGGTCCACACGTAGGTTATCCTCTAAGAGCATTCCTAGACCTATGAGTTTCTCTATCCACTCAATCATCTTTAGGAGATGGTTCTAAACTGGTGTCCCCTTAGTCATCCTAGCATAGAAGAAACTCTTTAATATCTCATATCACTGAGTTCTTCCTTGCTCCTCAAGTAGTTTTAGAGATGCAAGAGAATGTAACTAGCATCCATGTTTTAATGCTATATCTGTAACTCAAGAATCATTGAGGCCAACATGTAACACTAAGCGAGAGTGGAATCATCAATGTATTTCATGTAGCGAGTGATCTCATCCTCACTTGCCCCTTCATCAGGTGTAGGGATCACTTTATCAAGGACATATGTGATTTTCTCTGCCGTGAGAATGATTCTCAAGTTGTGGAGCCAATCCGTATAATTTAGACCAGTGAGGTGGTTAACATCAACTATATAATGTAAAGGATTTGAAAGTAATATTTTTTCTGAAAAATAAAGATGTAGTAGAAATAAATAACATGCAGATTTTACAAAAATAAACAATTAAGATAAGGACTTCTATCCTAATCTACTCCCACTATTTTCTTGCGAAACACACAACTCCCTTTGGTATGTGAATCGGAGACTCCCCAACAAATCTCCAGTGGGGATCGGGATCAAATCTACATCTTAACATAACCTCGAGGGACTTGACTAATTACGCTAAGCTCGTAAAGGTATGCAACTCTTACCAATCATAACTCCTTGTGATTCTCATCTTGTTCAGCCTCCAAACCATCATGACCTCAAGAGACTTGACCAACTATAATGTTTGATTAAGTCAACACCATCGTTATAAGATGAGTATGATTCAATGATATGCCATTGAGGGACTTGACCAAGTACAACATGTCCTTAGGTTATTGGTGACATCTCTATATCGTAGGCAAGATAGCGAATCATGATATAGGTGAGCCTCGAGATACTCGATCAACTCAAACTACATTGGGAATCGGTCTCTACCTATAATGCTGGAAGGCCATGTGGGTCAATCTAATGGCCTCATATTTACCGACTTAATATTATCGAGAGAGAAAATTTTTTATTTGGTCTCCTATGACGTGTCATACACATACATATTTAATATACATCTACGTCGCATGCAAATATATATATACACATATCTAATAGGTGTATAAGTAATCGCACATCACATGAGCAATCACACCAAATGATCATGGACCACATCTTAATGTGATTAGGCCCAAGCTAATGGGCCCAATCACTCATATCAAGATCTATGTGTGCACGATACATCTATATGCCTTGTGATAGTCCATCTCATTTTTATTGGTTCCGTCGACATCTCGATACATCTTCATGTGTCGCGATCATCCGTCTCAACCATGTGGGTCTCATTATTGCTTCTACACTCCCATTGTGCCACCTCATATAATTATAACTTAATCACAAGTACACAGGCCCAACAATAAATGAGAAAAAATTAGAGATTCGCATGGCTCGATAATAATAATAGTAATCATATCATATGTACACATACATCACATGGTCCATGATCATCCGTTCACATCATACATCACATGTACACATTATCATTATGTAGGAATATTATATAATAATAATTAATTAAACTATTTAATTAATTATTTTGTAGCCCTTTCGGGGTACCCTACGCTAGGGTACCCCATGCGACCAGAAAACCCTAGCTGCTAGGGTTGCCCCTACGGTCAAGAACTGCCTTGGGCGGCTAGGAAACCTTGGCCCCCAAGGTTGCCTCGAAGCATGGGTGGCTAAGAAACCCTAGCCGCCACCATGCCCCATGCGGTTAGGAGTCCTAGCCGCCAGGGGCTCTTGGGCTGCTAGGAAACCCTAGCCACCTAAGGTGCCCCTTGCAATTAGGAAACCTGGCTACAAGGGCTACCATCTCCCTTGCTGTAAGCAGCCTTCGGCCAAATTATCGGGTAGCAACAATTGATGCCCTTTCTTGCCCTTTTGTGTTAAATAATTTAATATCAAAAGGCCCCTCTAAAACACTTCTTAATAGTAAGAAAAGGTGCAGCACAGATTTGAAATCTATGACAAAAAAATCACAGCAATCATGCAAAATATTTCTACACGATTTAATACAACACACAGTTTATAAACTAATTTTTTGCATGAGCAACCTGGCTCTAATACCACTATTAGGAAATCTACGATGACATCATATGTGAAGTGGAAGAACAAAAATAAAAATCATAGATTTCTTGCAAAAAAAAGGGTTCTTATTATCATGCAAAAGTTGGTACACAAAAACCTATGAAACTGAATAAGAAAATTACCTAGGGAGATTATATATCCCTGAATTCTTGCAGATTTGTGGGATTGGATAAAAAAGTTCAAGTGCCATCCTCTCTAACAGTGATCTATATGGTAGGGGCTATGATAATGTTCCTCAAATCACTGCTCAAATCTTCTTGCTGCACGCACCATTCAATCAAGAAAGGGCTAGCCCTTCTTGCTATCCACATGCCTCTAAACTAGGGCTATTGGCTAAGGATAGGAGGTGACTACTATTATGATCAAGTTGGTACTAAGAGAGGGGGGGTGGGTGAATTAGTGCTTACGATAAAAATACCAGTGATATGAAAACTTTTATTTTAATGAAAGCCATATCGGAAAGATGTTTAACTTGAAACATTTATAAACGTAGTAATGAGCAGGTAAAGTACTTGCAAAATAAGTAAACAAGCAAAGAAAGGATGGTACACCAATTTTATAGTGGTTCGGTCATCCTGACTTACGTCTACTCTCAATTCCTCTTCACTCGAGGCCACCGACATCCACTAACAGTCTTCCTTAATGGGCAAAGACCAACTACCCTCTTATAATCTTTTTCTCCTTTTCATAGGTTTAGGAGACAACCTTTATGACCCTTTTTACAATGTTTCCCTCACACTCTCTCTTAGAATCACAAAGTTTTTGCTCTCTTTTCTTTTACAATTCTTGCTATTCCAAGAAAGAATAGTTGGGGTATTTATAGACCCCAAGTTCTTAAAAAATGAAGCTAAAATTTTAAACAACCTTGAGATTTCGGGGAACTGGTGGTACCATCGCCTATAGCACTAACATTGGGCGGGTACCACTGCTTAATACGATCTTGGAGACTGTGTCTTGGAGATTGAGCCACTAGTAGTTCCACCACCTGTTTTGGTAGTGCTACTACCTAACCCACATTTTGGGTTACTATTTGGGCCTTTCTCTTAGCCTAATATAGCCCTAATTTAGGCCCAATAGGCCCCTAATTGAGTTAGCCTAATTACATTAAAATAAACTCAATTAGCCTCCAAAACTACTTCGATTTAAACAAATTATTATAAAGCTTTAATCACATATTGTCCGGTATGTCATTGGTTCATCGGTGCTTTATTCGATCCTTCGCTGTATCATCATCTCTTACGGTCTATTGCCCAATTGACATATTGACTCCGCAACTCTGATCTCCTTACGTAATGTTCGCTCTTCTTGGCTCGATGCCCGAACTCGTGGCATGAAGCCTTCTGCCGATACATCGACTGATCCTCCGACTCGACGTCCAATCTTCTAATATATTTCACTCTGATATAACATTGATTCTTTTTACTTTAATTGTCTCTCCATGATCGAAGCTAGTCCTACATCACTCAAAACGTAGATTAGATCACAAAACATATCAATTGGTTTCATCATCAAAATATGAGATTCAACAATCTCTCCCTTTTTGATAATGACAACCAATTGATGATAGAGTTTAAATTAAACTCCCCATATCAATATGCCATATTGATAGAAACATAAATTTAAAAATCCAAGCAACATGTCGTCATAAAATCATGCATAATCAAAATATTTAAGTACATCATCCCATGCATGATTATCATCATAACTTCTCCCCCTTTGTCATCAACAAAAAGGAGAAGTATAACTAGAAAGTTTTGAGATATGTAAGTTTTACAACATATAAGCTAGCAACAATTTTGAGTTGTGCAAGTTGGCAATTTTTGCTTCTCGTTTGAGATTTGCAAGTTTGCAAGTTTTACTTCTTGAGATAGACAAGAGAGCACTTTTGCTTTTCTTGGGATTGCAAGCTAGCAATTCTTGGTGATGTTCAAGATAGCAAGTTCTTTCTTCTCTTTTGAGAAGTGCAAGCTAGCAAATTTTTTGCTTCCTTGAAATATGCAAGCTAGCAAACTTTTTGTTATTTTTGCAAAGCGCAAGCTAGCAAGACTTTTCTCCCCTTTCGTCATTGTTAAAAAGAAGGGAAGAATATAATGTTACAAAATTTTCTTTTACATCAATTTTAAAGTATGACAAAAATTAATAACAAAGATAAATCAATCATTCAATCATATCATGAGGTATATAAACCATAAAATCAAGTAGTCAATTGATATATCATGATTTAATTGGATAAATTTATTCTTTAGTAACTCCAAGAAGAATAATAGGAGAACAAAAAATCTTGATTTTAAGTATCAAGTGAAAGAGTCAAGATTCATTTAGACAAGTCTCCTCTTTAGTAAAAGAGGGAAAATGAATTGATTCATAAGTCATAATTCTGAGAAGTCAAAGGAAAAATCATGATTCATTAAATTTCCTTTTTAGTAAATGGCAAAAAGAACATCGGAGATCAAATAATAAGAGATCTTAATAAAAATAATCTCAAGTATCAAGTGAAGGAATCATGATTCGTGTGAATAAATATTCTTTTTAATAAATGAAAAATCATATGAAAATAAATAGTAAAGGTTGTCGATTCATGCATTTAAATATTTTTCAAACCATCACTACTTTAACTCATCATGTATAATTTCAAGATATAAAATCATCAAGCATGATACAAAAATATTTATTTTCAAAAAATTCATCATTATTTTCAACTTATTCTAATTCAATTCATCAAATCATCAAAATCATTTTCAAGAGATTTATAAAAGATAATATACATGGATTCATTAATCTTTTATTGAAAAATTGAAAAGGCTTAAAGATAGCAAAATTTTAAAGAAAAAAATACTTTCTTCTTTTTAGATTCAATTCATATGATTGATTTCATATAAGCATGCTTAAGTTTTTCATACAAAAGCTATACATCATGTTTAAAATGAAAAGCAATACAAAATCATCAAGATACACATAATTGGTTCTTAAAACATACAAAGAATTAATCTTATTTGGTGTAGAAGCATTATATTTAATTCTAACATTTTATTCCTTTAACATGCAATTGTCATGATACATTTTTTTAACTAATTTAAATTCATCAAATTATGGAAAAACATTAAGTAATTTCATGGTAAGGTAAAATAGAATCGATTGAGTTACTTACCTTATTGTCGAAAGTCGTTAAAGCGTAGTTCACTACTTTGTCTTCGGATGCACTCGATTTGTCCTTGAGTGCTTTCTTCTTCTTTGACAGCTTTTTCATTTTAAGTTTATTTTTGAGTTTATTATTATTCTTTGATTCTTATTTTATAAATTTTTTAAATTTTATAATGAGAAGTTCATAGTTATCATCATCATCACTTGAGTTATCATTGAAGTGGTCTTTTATTGTTCGAAGTGCCATATCCATCCTATTCTTTGGAAGGTTATTCTCATGTTCATCATGTTCTAAACATGTCATCTCATAGGTCATTAAAGACTCGATAAGTTTTTCAAGCAAAAATATTTTTAAATCCTTTGTTTCTTGAATAGTAGTTACTTTAGGATTCTAACTCTTGGAAAGGAATCTTAGAATCTTGTTTACAAGTTCAAAATTAAAAAAATATTTACCAAGACATTTTAAACCATTGACAACAACCGTAAACTGGGTGTACATGTCTCCAATAGTTTCGCTTGGTTTCATTCAAAACAATTCAATATCATGCTTCAAAAGATTAATTTTTGAATCTTTAACTCTACTTGTGCCTTCGTGTGTGATTTCAAGTGCATGCCAAATGTCATGCATAGTTTCACAAATAGAAATATGATTAAACTTATTTTTATCCAAAGCATAAAACAAAGAGTTCATCGCTTTTGTATTTAACGAAAAAGTCTTCTTTCCCAAGTCATTCCATTCATTTATTGGGTTAAAAGACTTTTGAAAATTATTTTCAATAATATTCCATAAATTCAAATCCAAAGAAAGCAAGAAAACTCTCATTCGAGTTTTCCAATATGTGTAGTCCGTTTCAATAAACATAGGAGGACGAATGATAAAAAGACCCTCTTGAAAATCAAAAAAAGTCATTTCTCTTTGGGTGTTAAACCAAATAAAAAAAATGTGACTCTGAGACTAACTGTTAGGATCAAGTTGGCTCTAAGAGGAGAGAGGGGGGGGGGTAGTGAATTAGTGCTTACGATAAAAGCATTGACGATATAAAAACTTTCGTTTCTATAAAAGCCATATCAGAAAGATGTTTTACTTGAAACATTTGTAAGCGTAGTAATGAGCAGGTAAAGTACTTGCAAAATAAGTAAACAAGTAAAGAAAGAGAGGCACACTAATTTTATAGTGGTTCGGTCATCCCGACTTATGTCTACTCTCGATTCCTCTTCATTCGAGACCACTGGCATCCACTAATGGTCTTCTTTTAATGGACGAAGACCAACTACCCTCTTACAATCCTCTTCTCCTTTTTACAGGTTTAGGAGACAACCTTTACAACCCTTTTTACAAGGTTTCCCTCACACTCTCCCTTAGAATAATCTTTATACTTTATGAGGGGGGACTTCATACTTTACATGGGTTACAAACTTAGAATGATAGAGTTTTTACTCTCATTTCTTTCACAATTCTTGCTATTCCAAACAAAAATAGCTGGGGTATTAATAGACCTCAAGTGGCTTAAAAAATAGAGCTAAAATTTCAAATACCCTGATATTTTAGGGTACTGGTGGTACCACTGCTTGTGCTGGGCGATACCACTACCTACAACATTGACAATGGATGGTATCATCGCCTAGTCTGGCGGTACCACCACTTGATACTCAATGATACCACCACTCAGTCTATCAGTACTACCGCTTGACATAGTCTCGGAGACTGTATCTTAGAGACTGAGCTACTAGCGGTTCCACCACCTGTTCTAGTGGTGCCACCATCTAATCTACCTTTTGGGTCATTGTTTGGATCTTTCTCTTGGCCCAACATAGCCCTAACTTAGGCCCAATGGACTCCTAATTGAGTTAACATAATTATACTGAAACTAACTCAATTAACCCCATAAACTACTTCGATCTAGACAAATTATTAAGCTTTAATCGTGTATTGTCCGACATGTCATTGATGCTTCGTTTAATCCTTCGGCGCATCATCCTCTCTTGTGGCATATTGCCCAATCTACATGTTGACCCTGCAACTCTGATCTCCTTTGCACAATATCTATTTTTCTTGGCCCAATGCCTGAACTCGTGGCATGAAGCCTTCTACTGACACGTCGAGCAATCCTCTGGCTCAATGTCCAATCTTCTAACATGTTCCTATAACACCCACATGCCCGGAGGCCAAGTGCAATGGGTAGGCAGGTTAGCATTGATCCCACATCGGAAAGGAAGGGGAGGTCTTGGGCTTTATAAGCATTGGCTTTGGACTCAAATGTGAACTAGTTGTACAAGGCATACGATAAGACTAATAAAATTGTTCAGTCAATCAATCAGTCTATTCTGTCTGTTCAGTTTGTATGAATTGTATAATCGATTTTTGTGGGGGTACTATAGGGCCATTCCTATAAGTAGTATCAGAGCCACCCCTTGCCTTGTCCGAGTCATGCCAAGCACCCCGCTTACACACTCTGGGGGTAGGCAGAGTGGTTAGTCCATGACGAGGATGTCATATGATTAAGTGGTGGAGAATATAACACCCACGCTCTCGGAGGCCAAGTGCAATGGGTAGGTAGGTTAGCATTGATCCCACATCGGAAAGAAAGGGGAGGTCATCGGCCTTATAAGCGTTGGCCTTGCACTCAAATGAACTATTTCGAAGCATATCAGGAGCAGAGGAAACATTTCATATGTCTTTGCTATGTTTTAAAATATTTTATTTGCCCTTGATATGTTTCAAAACAGTTCATACGTCATTGATATGCTCCGAAATGTCCTATGCACCATTGATATACTTCGTAATGTCCTATGTGTCATTTGATATGCTTCAATTACTCTTTACGCTAATTGTTATGAACCAAATATGTTTGCATAAGAGGACGTTTGCTATTCAGTATTTGATACGATGATATATACGTTTCTTGTATCTTGCTTTGCATTTTTAAACTAAGTTTATTCTGTCAATCAATCAGTCTATTCTGTCTGTTCAGTTTGTATGAATTGTATAATCGATTTTTGTGGGGGTACTATAGGGCCATTCCTATAAGTAGTATCAGAGCCACCCCTTGCCTTGTCCGAGTCATGCCAAGCACCCCGCTTACACACTCTGGGGGTAGGCAGAGTGGTTAGTCCATGACGAGGATGTTATATGATTAAGTGGTGGAGAATATAACACCCACGCTCTCGGAGGCCAAGTGCAATGGGTAGGTAGGTTAGCATTGATCCCACATCGGAAAGAAAGGGGAGGTCATCGGCCTTATAAGCGTTGGCCTTGCACTCAAATGAACTATTTCGAAGCATATCAGGAGCAGAGGAAACATTTCATACGTCTTTGCTATGTTTTAAAATATTTTATTTGCCCTTGATATGTTTCAAAATAGTTCATACGTCATTGATATGCTCCGAAATGTCCTATGCACCATTGATATACTTCATAATGTCCTATGTGTCATTTGATATGCTTCAATTACTCTTTACGCTAATTGTTATGAACCAAATATGTTTGCATAAGAGGACGTTTGCTATTCAGTATTTGATACGATGATATATACGTTTCTTGTATCTTGCTTTGCATTTTTAAACTAAGTTTATTGAAAACTATTCTCCCCCACTTAATCATGTGACGTCCTCATCATGGACTAACCACCCTGCCTACCCTCAGGGTGTGCAAGCAGAGTACTTGGTGTGACTCAGACAAAGCAAGGAGTGGCTCTGATACCACTCATAAGAATGGCCCTATAGCACCCCCACGAAAATCGATTCCCGTTTGAGTGCAAGGCCAATGCTTATAAGTCTCATGACCTCTCCTTCCTTTCCGATGTGGGATCAATGCTAACCTACCTACCCATTGCACTTGGCTTTTGGGCGTGTGGGTGCTACATCTCATAAGAATTGCCCTATAGCACCCCCATGAAAATCAGTTCAACCATGTAATTGCACACCCGGACAGACAGATAGATTGAGTGGCCCTATTGCAACCCATGGGAAACTGGTTCACCCATGTAATTATGGGCACAGACAAATAAATAGACAGATTGAATGGCCTTATTGCAACCCACGGGAAATTGACTTCACCATATAATTACAGGTCTAGACAGACAAATTGAATGGCCTTATTGCAATCTACAAGAAATCGATTCACATTTGAGTGTAAGGCCAATGCTTATAAGGCCCATGGCCTCCTCTTCCTTTCCGATATGGGATCAATGCTAACCTACCTACCCATTGCACTTGACCTCCGGGCGCGTGGGTGTTACATTCTCCCCCACTAAATCACGTGACACTCTCATCACGGACTAACCACCTTGCCTACCCCTAGAGTGTGCAAGCGGGGTGCTTGGTGTGACTCAATAAAGGCAAGGGGAGGCTCTGATACCACTTGTATGAATGGCCCTATAGCACCCCCATGAAAATTAGTTCGTGTTTGAGTGCAAGGCCAATGCTTATAAGGCACATGACCTCCCATTCCTTTCCGATGTGGGATCTGTTGGGAAATCCATCGGGGAGCGACTCACATACGCAGCAAAAGAACAGAAAACAAAACCCTAGATTTCCCATAGAAAGTTTTTGTCATCGTGTGAAGATCAGTGCGTCAAAAATAAATCCACAAAACTGCACGTGTAAAAGAAGATACCTAGGGAGATCGTATATCCTTGAATTCCTGCAGATCTATAGGAGAGGATGAAGGAGGTCAAGCGTCATCCTTGCTAGCAGTATCCATACGGAAGGGATTGCAATGATGCACCTCTCTCTCTGGGGAGAGGAGAATAGGAGGTGGCTACCAAAAGAAACTCTCAGCCTATAGAGCTTTGGTTCTCTCCTATTTATAGAGGCCCGCTGAAAACCCTAATGGATCTTTTTGCCCTATTGGGTATTGGATCTCTATCCAATTACCCAAGCCTCTTGGATTAGTGGGTTTCTACCCAATAATCTCTTATTAGCAATTATTGGATCTCATCTCAGGATCCAATAGTTCAAGGGCTTAATGGATATCCAATAAGATAGGGGGTTCAGCAAATATCTCATATCCGAACCTCTACTCGTCGCAACACCTACCATATGTGTGTGACCCTCTAGGCCCAATATCGAGCTGGCCGTGAGTCATACTTGTCAGAACTCCTTCTGACTTAGTGAATTATTATCTCTATAATAATTCACCAAACTCATCGATTACGGATGTACTAGGCCACTATGCCGTGGCCCCCAAACGATACAAGGGAATCCAATCCTTTGGACATATCTGTCCTGAGTTACCATATATCTATAGTCCCTCATCCATCCAATATTCCAGAGACCCTATACCGAGCATGGTGCTGTCAGGCCCATATGGTTTCTCCTCAAGTCTTGCTCTTGTCGGATTCTCTCGGAGAACTTTTTCTCTCTCAATCCGAATAACCTTGGCCAAGGATTTATTTGAGCAAAAACACATGGGATATTCCTCTCATGATACCGAGAGCGGATGATCCTCTATTGACACTCAATAGCTCTCGTAAGGTTGGCTACCACTCCCAATGATCGGCTGTACTAGATTTGGAACTTTCCAAACCTATAAGTCCAGTATCAAAGAGTGGAATACTCATATACGACATCCTTGGTATCTCAAGTCTAAGGACCAGATACACTACTAGGACTATAGAATTGTTGTCTAACGTGAGGTATCAATAACCATCCAACATTCCATAGGTGGATCAATCAGTGAACTCATTCACCAATGAACACCTGCATTATACCCTTAGTGTCCCCACACGAGTAGCTATGAGACTAGCTACCTCCATCATATGAACGGGTATATAGCACACCAGTCTATTCGGTTATCTCAATGTCCTTCTCGAGTAACCTATGACCAGGACAATTTAGGGTCTGTGTTTAAAGGTGATTCAATCTCATTATCGTGATCTCATCATGATCCGATTCCCATTGTACAGATCCAGGGACATCACAATATATGCAACACGCAAGATAAAGTGATAAAACGCCTAATAATAAGCAAAGAGAAAAAGTGTATATCAAGTCACAAGTGTCATCACTCATGTGATTGGCATGCACGCAAGATAAAGTGATAAAACACCTAATAATAAGCAAAGAGAAAAAGTGTATATCAAGTCACAAGTGTCATCACTCATGTGATTGGCATGCATGGCATATATGACTAGCAGGATCAATGCTAACTTGCCTACCCATTGCACTTAGCCTTCGGGCACGTGGGTGTTACATTCTGCCCTACTTAATCATACGATGTCCTCGTCACGGACTAACCACCCTGCCTACCCCTAGAGTGTGCAAGTGGGGCACTTGGCATGACTCGGACAAGGCAAGGGGTGGCTCTGATACCACTCATAAGAATGGCCCTATAGCACCCCCACGAAAACTAGTTCCCGTTTGAGTGCAAGGCCAATGCTTATAAGACTCATGACCTCCCCTTCTTTTCCAATGTGGGATCAATACTAACCTGCCTACCCATTGCACTTGGCCTTCGGGCGTGTGGGTGTTACATTCTCCCCCACTTAATCATGTGACGTCCTCGTCATGGACTAACCACCTTACCTACTCCCAGAGTGTGCAAGCGGGGCACTTGGCATGACTCGGACAAAGCAAGGAGTGGCTCTAATACCACTTATAAGAATGGTCCTATAGCACCCCCATGAAAATCGATTCCAGTTTGAGTGCAAGGCTAATGCTTATAAGGTCCATGACCTCCCCTTCCTTTTTGATGTGGGATCAATGCTAACCTGCTTACCCATTGTACTTGGCCTCTGGGCGCATGGGTGTTACATTTTCCCCCACTTAATCACGTGACGTCCTCGTCATGGACTAACCACCCTACTCACCTTGAGATTGTGCAAGTGGGGCACTTAGTGTGACTCGGTAAAGGTAAGGGGTGGCTCTGATACCACTCATAAGAATGGCCCTATAGCACCCACACAAAAATCGGTTCTCGTTTGAGTACAAGGCCAACGCTTATAAGACCCATGACCTCCCCTTCCTTTCCGATGTGGGATGAATTCTAACCTGCCTACCCATTGCACTTGGCCTCCAGGCATGTGGGTGTTATATTCTCCCCCACTTAATCATGTGACATCCTCATCACTAAATAACCACTCTGCCTACCCCCTCAGTGTGCAAGCGGGGTGCTTGGCATGACTCAAATAAGCTCTATTACCACTCATAAGAATGGCCCTATAGCACCCCCACAAAAATCGATTCTTATTTAAGTACAAGGCTAATGCTTATAAGGCCCATGACCTCCTCTTCCTTTTCGATGTGGGATTAATGCTAACCTGCCTACCCATTGCACTTGGCCTCTGGGTGTGTGGGTGTTACATTCTCCCCCACTTAATCACGTGACATCCTCATCACGAACTATCCATCCTGCCTACCCTCAGAGTGTGCAAGCGGGGCGCTTGGCATGACTCAGACAAGGCAAGGGGTGGCTCTGATACCACTCATAAGAATGGCCCTATCGCACCCCCACGAAAACCAATTTCACCATATAATTGTGGGCCTAAACAAACAGATAGACAGACTAAATGACCTTATTGCAACCCACAGAAAACTGATTCGCATTTGAGTGCAAGACCAACGCTTATAAGGCCCATAACCTCCCCCTCCTTTCTGATGTGGGATCAATGCTAACCTACCTACCTATTACACTTGGTCTCTTGGCGCATGGGTGTTACAGTTCCACTCTGGCCCAACATTAATTCTTCCTACTTTAATTATCTCTCTGTGATCGAAACTAGTCCTATGCCACTCAAAACGTAGATTATATCATAAACTTTATCAATTGGTTTCATCATCAAAATCCGAGATTCAACAACTGCCAAAAAGCCCTAGCTTATGGGCCTTTGGTTTCCTCCTATTTATAAAGGCTCATTGTCAACTTAACCCTAATGGATCATGTCCTATTGGGTACTGAATCTCCATCCAATTACCCAAGCCTCTTAGATTAATTGGTCTCTACCCAATAATCTCATATTATCTCTAGTTCGATCTCATCTATAAGATCCAATAATTCAGGAGCTTAATAGATATCTAATAAGATAGGGGCTCCAACGGATATCTCTGTTAGGATCAAGAACAACACTAAGGGGGGGGTGGGCATTGGATTAGTGCAACAAATAAAAATGAATGATTTGAGTGATTTCGAAAAACTTTGTACGTTGAAAATATTTCGTTCAAATACAAGTTTCAGAAAGATGTTTAACTTAAATAAGATTGTAAGTGAGTAGAGAAGAAGAGATTGGATAGTTGCAATGAAGTAAAATGCAACAAAAGTAAAATACGCACTAAGAAGAGAATATACTAATTTTATAGTGGTTCAGTCATCCGACCTACATCCACTCCTGATTGTTATGATCAAGAGCGGCACTAAGAGTGGGGGGGGGTGAATTAATGTAGCAGATAAAAATTGATAATTTAAACTAATTCCGAAAAAACATTGTGCATTGAGAAGTTTTGTTTGACGAAAATGATTTTGGCAAAGTTTGGTTCGAGTGAATATGTAAGAGAGTAGAGGAGAGAATGAACGAGTGCAGTGAAGTAAAGGATTGAATGCAGCAATTAAAACTTACAACCAAGAGAAGAACGCAGCGATTTATAGTGGTTTGGTCAAATGATCTACGTTCACTTCCGAAACCTCCTCCGATGAGGTTCCCGACTTCCACTATCAGTCATTTCTCTATAATAATTCACCAAACTCATCGATTAAAACTCTATCGTACGAAGTTCTGAAACTTGTTTAAAACGTCAAAAATTTATCATTCTTTACCGCTGCACTAATTCACCCCCCCATCTTAGTGCCACTCGATCCCTAACATATTGAATCTTAGATTTTGATGATGAAACTAATTGATTGTGTTTTATGATCAAACTGAGTTTTGAGTGATGTAGGTCTACTATCGATTAGGATTAGATAGTTGATGTTGGAGGAATTGACGTTACGTCAGGATATTGGATGTCAAGCAGAAGGTTCGATCAACAATCGGCAGAAGGCTTTGGACGTCGGACATTGGGCCAAGAAGAGCAGAGTTGCGCCAAGGATATTGGGATTGTGAAGGTCAACCATCGATTGAGCAACAAGCCACAAGAGAGGATGATGCGCCGAAGAATCGGACGAAGTGTCGACCAATGACGTGCCGGGCAACTAAATGTCAATTCGCATTGTAATAATTGTCTAGATCAAAGTTGAGTTTTGTTTGCGTGTGTGCAGGATTAACTACGATGACGATGAAGACGTAAAGCGAAACAAAGTGTCGAAAGTCAAGTGTAATGGATCATTGGGAGTTCGAGAGTTCGACGAAAGTCCGAAGATTCGTTGGGAGTGATGCCGGAACTAGCCGAGAACGAGTAGGGAGCTTGTTGAAGGGTTTTCGGAAGTTCACCGGAAGGTTCGTCGAGAGTTCACAGAGCTTACCAAGAAAGATCGAAGCTTGCCAAAGAAGCTCTTGGAACTCGCCAAGATCATCGTGAAGTCTGGGAGCTTGCCGGGAGTCTGCAGAATGGTTTTCGAGGGTTCGTCGGAAGACCACCGAAAGTTCGATGGAAACTCGCCGGAAGAAGTCTTGACTTGTCGGACTTTGTAATAGCTTAGGAAATGTCCTTAATTTCATAGTTAGTACGTTAATTTGGGTTAGGATTATGTGTTACTCCTATAACCCAAGTAAGGGCCCATTGGGCCTTGTTTTGGACTGGTTTGGGCTGAGTTTAAGGCCCAAACTAATGTGCTGAAAAGTACTAGGCGGTGGCATCGCCCAGCACCCGAGAGCATGGGCGGTGGCACCATTGCCTTGGGTTCCACCATTGCCCTGTACATTGTCAATCTGACAACTGATAGGCGGTGGCACCGCCACTGACATGCGGTGGCACCACCAGCATTGGGAACAACGAAAGAGATTCAAATTTGGGCTGCAAATTTGAATCCTTTTGGGGTCTATAAATACCCCAAGTGTTCCTACAAGAAAGACAACAAGCACTACACTTTGAAAGTAAGAAAACTCTATTTAAATCTCTCTAGAAAATCCTCCTTAGTTTTGACTTGTATTCCACCAAAAGAAAGGATAGAGTGCTTGTAAGGGTTTTCTCCTAAGCCTGTCAAAAGGAGAGGAGTTGTAAGGGAGTTCATCCTTGCCCGTTGGAAAGAGGATAGCTAGTAGAAAAGCCGGTGGCCTCAAGCGAAGAGGAATCGGGAGTGGATGTAGGTCGGATGATCAAGCCACTATAAATCGGTTTGAATTTACTTTCTTACAACTTACTATACTATAAACTATCTTCACTATGTTACCTTACTTGCTCGACTTCCTCTTCATCTTCTTATGTACGCTTTCAACGTAATCGAAACGGTTTCAAACGAAACATTGTTTTCAACGTATGAAGTTTCCAAAAGTTATTTTTAAAAGCGTCGAAGTTTATCGTATTTATCCGCTACACTAATTCACCCCCCCCCTCTTAGTGCCACTCGATCCCTAACAATTGGTATCAGAACCACATTATTTCTCATTCGGATTTATACCCATAAGAAATGGCTCTTCATGACTTTCAAGAGGGCTTTTCAGTTGTACGTCCACCGTTCTTTAACGGATCGAACTACACTTATTGGAAAACTCAAATAAGAGTTTTCTTACTTTCAATGGATTTGGATTTATGGAACGTTATTGAAAACGGTTTTCAACTTCCCTCTAAACCAATGAACGAATGGTCGGATTTGGAGAAAAGGTCTTTTTATTTGAATGCAAAGGCTATGAATGCCTTATTTTGCGCTTTAGATAAAAATGAGTTCAATCGGATTTCTATGTGTGAAACAGCTTTTGAAATTGGCGAACACTTGAAATCACGTACGAGAAAACTAGTAGAGTTAAAGACTCGAAAGTAAACCTCTTATTGCATGATTTTGAGATTTTTTGAATGAAACCAAGCGAGACTATCAGCGATATGTACACCCATTTCATGGATATTGTCAATAGTCTAAAAGCTTTTGGTAAATGGTTTTTGAATTTTGAACTCACTAACAAGATCTTAAGATCCCTTCCAAAAAGGTGGAATCCTAAAATAACTGCGTTTCAAGAAACAAAAGATTTAAATGATTATTCTATTGAAGAACTCATTGGATCCTTAATGACATATGAAATGGCATTCTTGGAACATATTAAACATGATGAACACATGAACCACCTTCTAAAGAACAAGAAGGATTTGGAACTCCGAACTATGAAATGTCACTAGAGTGATGACTCAAGTAATGAGGACAATGATGAACTTGAGCTTCGAACACTAAATCTTAATAAGTTTATTAAACAAAAATCTAAAATAAACAATGAACTTGAATGGAGAATGAGGCCACCAATGAAAAAGAAGAAGGCTCATCGAGAAGAATCAAGTAAAGAAGAGGCAAACTACGCTTTGATGGTTTTCGACAATGAGGTAAGAAACTCACCTAAGTTGTTTTTTCCTTATTATGAAATTACTTGAACTATTCATGAGTTGTTTAATATAGTTGGTAGGATTTTTTTATGCTTTTCTTTCTAGTTATTTTTGAAAATTAAAAATATAAATGATGATTGCTTAACTTGTGCTATTACAAGATCAATCTCATGTATAATTTTGAAATAACAACTCAATGCATGGTTTTTGATGCAAAATGAATCATTATGATAATTGCATCTCATGCTTGTACACCTAACAAGATTAAATCAAATGAATATTTATCTTGATGAATTCTATATCACTTTTCATAATAACATAATGAAAATATGAAATCATGTGTATCTTGTTGATCTATATTACGAAATCTATTTTTCAGTTTTAAACTTGATAAATATGACAGCATGCTTACATCTAATCAATGTACTTTACTCCTAATAAATTTTTGGAATGAAAGATTTTGATGATAATTTCAAATTTATATGATGCTTGGCTTTTGCCTGAAAATGTGAAAATGCTTATATGAGATCAATCACATAAAATAAAATACATAAAAATTAAAAATGTGTTATCATAATGTTTTATTTTTGATGTGTTTGGTCTTGACGAGTTTATGACTAAACTTATATCTTGTTGATACATGTTTTCATAAAAAGATTTGAATATTCTCACATGAAAACAAATGCATGACATTTGAACATTCTTATGAAAGATAAAATCACTTAAATTAAAACTCATAAAGATGAGAAAATACCCTATCATAATGTTTGATGCATTTGATCTTGATGACTTTAATAATAAAACTTGCATTTCGAATTTGTATGATGATGGCTTTCATGAAAATATTTGAACATACCTTATGAAATCATCATTGATAATGATAAAATAAAAATATTAAAAAGTTGTTATATCTTGATGACAAACTCATGTTGTGGTTTTAGAATTTGATACTCTTCTTTTGAAACATGAGCACACTTGTTTGAAACAAACAACTTAAAATGAAACACATTATTATGATAAATTGAATCTCATAATGTGTTATATTTTTGTCTTGATGATTTTTATAATGAAGGTTGTCTTTTGGTATTGAATGTTGATATTTATATTTTATCTTACAATAAAAGACAAAGGCATGCTCATATGAAATGAATTATATAATAGAAATGCATGTTTCTTGAAATCTTTATATCTCTAGAGTTTTTTGATTTTTTCAATTGAAGACAAATTCATGAATCCATGCTTATCATGTATGAATTTATTGAATGTGATTTTGAGAATGATTTCGGATTTGACAAATGCTTGATTCATATTTACGACATAAGATACATTTTAAATATGAATCATGTTCAATGCTTCAACCATGTTCTATCTCCCTTAATTTATTTTGTTCTCCTATAATTCCTTTTTTTTATTTACTAAAGAGGAGAACCTATCAAATGAATCATGAATTCAAATGAAATGATACAAATAAATTACTTATCGATATATCTTTTTGAAATATCTTTTTTAATGTGATGTTGATAACTTGAGATATCTTTTGGAATTCATGACATGAGATTTAGCCTTTATGTCTTAAACGATTATGCTTCTTTCTATTTGACCTAAAAAAGACAAAGGCATGTTCATATAAAATTAATGCAAGAGAAATGCATGTCTCTTGAAAATTCTTCAATAAAGTTTTCAATTTTTTGATGAAAGAGAAATGATGAATCTATATATATTATGTTCATCTCTTGAATCTTGATAATGATTTTGATAATTTGATTATGAGTTTCGAGTTAACAAAATGAGTATGAATGATTTTATGACTCCTCTCTTGATCTCTTGAAATCATGACTTTAAATTCTTGACTTGAGATATTTTTATGAATCAAAATACTTTTCTCTATGATTGCTTCTTTTTATCATTTACCAAAGAGGAAAAAAATTCAAATCCATGTCATTTATGAATCTCAAAACTATGTTAATGATTTTGATGATTTGAACTTGAATGAACTTTATCACAATCCAAGTCTTAATATCTTGATGTTTGATATTTAGAATTCCTATGCATGAATCAAGTGGTTTTGCACACAAATGAATCACTTATCAACATTTACGATTGTGATATATTTTATCCTTCAAATGTGATCTTGTTGGCTTGAAATACTTTTTGGAATTTTTGACATGATCTTTCTTTGCCTTGATGTGAGAGAAATTTGCTTTATGATGAATCATTACTAAAAGGACTTGTCAAATGAATCATGTCCCTCTTGACTTTCTTGAGCTTTGATTTCATATCTTTCATGACTTAGAAATGATATGATTACTTTGGTTTGCTTTCATGAATTCTTTGCATCTATGGCTTGTATACATCATGTGAAAATTTGAAATATTGGTTGATGTAAAATAATGATTAAAATTTTTAGCCATTGAGTCTTCTCTTCTTTTTGACAATGACAAAGGGGGAGTTCGCATACTAGCTTGGATATCACAAGAGAAAGTGGCAAACATAGCTAGCTAGAAATTGCAAAAAGATAAAACTTCCACTTCTCAAAATGAGAAGAAAGAAATTGCAAAGTTATATTATTTTTTAAACTCATGAGCTTGCATGGTTAAAAATATTGTAAAATTTTACAAAAATTACTAACTTATTGCAAACAAAAAGTTGATAGCTTGCAAAGGCGAAACTTAGTTACAAAGAGAGGAATTGAAAGGAAGCTAGCTTGTGTATCGCAAAGTATGTTAGCTTGCTTATCATTATTGATTGCTTGCTTATCATCTGTTTCCCTCATATCATGGTTTTTGACTCCCTTGAATTTATGGCTTAATATGTTGAAAATTCATATTGTATATTTATTATTTTGTCATGATCAAAGCATTGATATAAAAGGCTATTTGTACTCAATTTCTATTTGTCAATAACAAAGGGGGAGCAATGATTACAATCTTGCAATTTAAAGAGAAGCAAAGAAGTGCTATCTCAAAAGAAGCAAAATGCAAAACTTAGAAAATTTGCTTTCCTACACTTGCCATGCTTCTATGTTTGTATATTTTAATGAAAATTTAGATTGCATATTTAAAGTGATTGCTTGCATATCGTAAAGGAAGCAAAGAAAGCACAACTTGCACATCTCAAGAAGTGAATGAAAAATTACTATCTTCCCTATCTTTTACAAGGAAATCAAAATGCAAACTTGCACAAGAAGCAAGTGTTGTATTGATATGCTTGGACATCTTTTAAAATTTTGCCATGATTATATGTTGAATATCTTGTTTAATAGCTAGTATGTTGTAAAACTTGCATATCTTTTAAACTAGCTATGATGCAACTTTTCCTTTTTGTTGATGACATAGGGGGAGAAGTAGATTGATGACTTCATACATTGAATTGAATATTTTATATTTTTGCATGATGGTTTCTTATTTATCATAATATGTGATGAATGTTGCTTGGATTTGGGATAATCCAAGTGTTCTATCAATGGCATATTGATAGGGGGAGTTTGGTTAAACTCCGGGGAGTTATGATTAACTCCGTTAGTCATCAATTAGTTGTCATCATAAAAAAGGGAGAGATTGTTGAATCTCGAATTTTGATGATGAAACTAATTGATTATGTTTTATGATCTAATTATGTTTTGAGCGATGCAGATCTACTATCGATCAGGATTAGATAATTGACACAGGAGGAATTGACATTGCGCCGGAAGTGATCACGTCAGGATATTGGATGTCGAGTCGGAGGTTCGATTGACAATCGGTAGAAGGCTTCAGATGTCGGGCATCGGGCCAAAAAGAGCGAAGTTACGTCAAGGATATCAGGGTTGTGGAGGTCAATCACCGATTGGGCAACAAGCCACAAGAGAGGATGATGCACCGAAGAATCGGACGAAGCGTCGACTAATGACGTGCCGGGCAACTGAATGTCAATTCACATTGCAATAATTGTCTATATCGAAGTAGAGTTTTGTTTGTGTGTGTGCAGGATTAACTACGATGATGATGAAGATGTAAAGTGAAACAAAGTATTGGAATTCAAGTGTGATGGATCGTTGAGAGTTTGAGAGTTCGACGGAAGTCTGAAGATTCGTTGAGAGTGCTGCCGGAACTGGTCGAGAACGAGTAGGGAGCTTGCCGCAGGGTTTTCAGAAGTTCATCGGAAGGTTTATTGGGAGTTCACGGAGCTTGCCAAGAAATACTGAAGCTTGCCAAAGAAGCTCGTTGGAACTCGCCAAGATCATCGTGAAGTCCGGGAGCTTGCCGGGAGTCCACAGAATGGTTTTTAAGGGTTCATCGGAAGACCACTAGAAGTTTGCCGAAAACTCACCGGAAGAAGTCTTGACTTGTCGGACTTTGTAATAGCTTAGGAAATGTCTTTAATTTCATAGTTAGCATGTTAATTTGGGTTAGGATTAGTTGTTAATCTTTTAACCCAAGTAGGGGCCCATTGGGCCTTGTTTTGGACCAGTTTGGGCCGAGTTTAAGGCCCAAACCAATGTGCTGAAAAGTGCTAGGCGGTGGCACCACCCAATGGCTGAGAGGGTGCGTGGTGGCACCGCCCAGCACCCGAGAGCATAGGTAGTGGCACCGCTACCTTGGGTACTCAAACCGCCCGTATACTGTCAGTCTGACAACTAACAGGCGGTGGCACTACCAGCATCGGGAACAACGAAAGAGATTCAAATTTGAGCTCCAAATTTGAATCCTCTTAGGGTCTATAAATACCCCAAGTGTTCCTGTAAGAAAGACAACAAGCACAACACTTTGAAAGCAAGAAAACTCTGTTCAAATATCTCTAGAAAATCCTCCTTAGTTTTCACTTGTATTCCACCGAAAGAAAGGAGAGAGTGCTTGTAAGGGTTTCCTCCTAAGCTCGTCAAAAGGAGAGGAGTTGTAAGGGAGTTCATCCTTGCCCATTAGAAGGAGGATAGCTAGTGGAAAAGCTGGTGGCCTCAAGCGAAGAGGAATCGGGAGTGGATGTAGGTCAGATGACTGAACCACTATAAATCGGTTTGCATTTACTTTCTTGCAACTTACTATACTACAAACTATCTTCACTTTGCTGCCTTACTTGACTACCTCTTCATCTTCTTACGTACGCTTTCAACGCAATTGAAACGATTTTAAATGAAATGTTGTTTTCAACGTACGAAGTTTTCGAAAGTTATTTTTAAAAGCATTGAAGTTTATCGTATTTATCTGCTGCACTAATTCAACCCCCCCCCCTCTTAGTGCCGCTCGATCCCTAACATAACACAGCCCCTATTCCTCATCGATGCTACTTATATGCAAGAAGGATGGAACTTGGTGGATATGCATTGACTATCGAGCTCTAAATAGCATCACCGTCAAGGATAAGTACCCATTACCAGTAGTGGATGAACTTAATGATGAGTTAAAAGGAGCTCGAGTCTTTACAAAGTTGGACCTCTGATCCGGTTACCACCAAATTCGGGTATGTGGAGACAGTATTCCGAAAATTGCTTTCCGCACACATAACATCCATTATGAATTCTTGGTAATGCATTTTGGACTCACTAATGCTCCTTCAACCTTCTAAAGTCTCATGAACGATATTTTTTGAAGCTTTCTTCGTAAATTTGTGCTAGTATTTTTCGATGATATTCTCATTTACAGCCCTTCTCTTGAGACTCATTTTCAGCACTTGCGATTTGTTTTGACGATCCTTCGGGAGAATACTATTTTTGTTAAGCTATCAAAGTGTAGCTTTCTCCAACAAAAAGTAGAGTAACTTGGGCACCTAATATAAGAAGGAGTGACAATAGACCCAATAAAAATTAAAGCCATGCAGAGCTGGCCGAAACCTACAAATGTGAAATTGCTGCGTAGGTTCCTTGGACTAACAGGCTACTACCGAAAATTTATAAAGGACTATGAGAAAATCAGTGCACCCCTCACTTCTCTACTAAAAAAAGATGCCTTCCAATGGCTAGATGAAGCCTCTGATACCTTCGATAAACTTAAGGCAGCCATGATAACGATGCCCATGCTATCACTATCAGATTTCAGCTAACCCTTCATCATTGAGGCCGACGCATCTGGAGTTGGAATTGGAGCCATTCTCATGCAAGATGGTCGACCAGTCGCATACACCAGCAAGGCGCTATCTCCCTCCCATAAAAAATGTCAATCTATGATAAAGAGATGCTCGCCATTATGTACGTAGTAACGAAGTAGAGACCCTACCTTATCAGTCAGTGATTTCACATTAAAACTGACAATAGAAGCCTCAAGTACTTTTTGGAACAAAAGATATCATCCCCGGAGTAGCAAAAATGGGTAACCAAACCTCTAAGATTTGATTATGAAATTATTTACAAAAAGGGGAAAGAAAACGTTATTGAAGATGCACTCTCACGGCTACCTGAGCAAGCTGAATTTTCAGCATTCTCTCTTCCTACCACCGGCTTCCTTGAGGACATTAGGGAGGAATGGAAGAAGAATCTAGAGACCAACAACATTATTAAAAAATTCCCTAAGGATGCCAAAATCCAGCATGTCTTCCACGTGTCATACCTGAAGCCTAAGTTGGGAAAACATGAGTCACCCTAGATTCAATTGCCCAACACCACAAATCATGGAGATATTCAAGCCCAGCCACAAGCTATCCTTGATCATAGAATCGTGATGCATCGTCGACGTCTCTCTATTGAAGTACTAGTGTATTGAAATAATTAACCACCCGAAAATGCCACATGGGAATCATATGAGGAGTTGAAGACCTGGCTCCTTGAGTTCATGGAACCTCAGCCTTGAGAACAAGGCTGATTTGAAGAATACGGGCTTGATAGGACCCTAGCAAGGTTGGGTCCTACTCAACCAAGTAGCAGCCAATAAAAATCTTGTGAGAGTGTAATAAACCTCACCTAGTCACCTCTATCATATAAAGAAGAGTGGCTAGGGTTTACATTTGGGCCTTTGGGCTTCTTAACCATCGCTCCCCTTTACTGGGCCGGTCAGCTAAGGTTGAGGGCAAAATGGGTAGTTCACTTAGGAAGCAGCCCCTAGGGCTAGGGTTTGGAGTCCTATATAAGCATGTAGCCTCCACCTCTTTTGAACAAGAAAAGATTATTGAATCTTATATTTTGATGATGATAACTAATTGATCATGTTTTGGTTATCTAACTACATTTTGAGTTACGCATGTCTACTCTCGATCAAGATTATATAATTGACGCAGGAAGAATCGATGTTATGTTGGAGGAAATCACGTTAGGAGATTAGACGTCGAGCTGGAGGTCTAGTCGATGATCGGCAGAAGGCTTCGGACAAAGAAATCGGGCATCGAACTAAGAGGAGCGGAGTTGCGCCAAAGAGATCGGGGCTGTGGAGGTTAGCTATTGATTGGGCAACAAACCGCAAGAGAGGATTATGCGCCGAAGTGTCAGACGAAGCGCCGATAGGCCAATGACGTGCCGGGCGATATTTCAATTCGCGTTGTAATAATTGTCTAGATCGAAATAGGACTGAGTTTAAATTGAGTTGGTTTCAGGTGAAATCATACCAACTCAATTAGGAGCCAATTGATTTAAAAGCTCTAAAATCATGTTTAGGGATAGCATGTGATCTAGCATGGGCTGATGATTTGGGAAACAATGGTTCTTTCTTCTTCTTCAATGGGCAAGCTGCAGCTCATGTAGAACATAGGAGGTCATAGTCACCTACTTTCCTTTTCTTTTTCTCAACCATAACTATCGCAAACGCAGCTGATTGCAGCATGATCGCGATCGCTAGATCATAGCCTTAGATCAAGATCGCAGCCATGGCATGGCACCATGCGCAACCATGGCGGCAGCCACAAGCCCCTCTCTTTTTCCTCTCCTCTTCTTCCTTTCGCTTCTTTTTCTTTCCAGCCATAGCTGCCACACAGCAGCCATAGCCTTCCTTCCTCTACTTCTTTCCCAGCCACAGTTGTGGTCATTGACGCATCCATAGCCCCAGCCGCAGCCACAGTTATAGCCCTCGTTCCACTTCCCTTCCTCCTCTTTTCCCTCTTCTTCTACTCCTCTTCTTCCCTCTTCTTCTACTCCTCTTCTTCCCTTTTTCTTCTTCTTTCCCAGCTGCAGCTGCCACAGTCGCAACCACAGCCGTAACCCTCTTTCCTCTCTTCTTTTTCTTCCCTCTCTTCTCCCTCTCCTTCTTCTCCTCTTCTTCCCTTCTTTTTCTTTCCCAGCTGCAGCTGCCACAATCGTAGCCACAAATGCAACCCTCTTCCTCTCTTCTTCTTCTTAACTCTCTTCTCCCTCTCCTTCTTCCCCTCTTCTTCCCTTCTTTTTCTTTCCCAGCTACAACTGCCACAATCGTAGCCACAGCCGCAGCCACGACCACTATTGCAGCCCTCTTTCCTCTTCTTCTTCTCTTTTCTTCTTCCTCTCCTTCTCTTCTTCTTCTTTTCTTCCCTTCTCCTCCCCGACACACCACAACACTTCTCCTCTATTTCCTCCTATGGAAAACAGAGGTGTGAAGCCCTAGCTGCAGCCCACCTCCTTCGTCTCTTCTCCCTCTTCTTCTTCTTCTTCTCCTTCTCTTCCCTTCTTCTTCTTTTCTTCTCTTCTTCTTCTCCTACGCATGACACCTGCCTCTCCTTTGTTTCCCAATGCACCATGTGGGAAATAGAGGTGCATGGGAGGGCTATGGGATGAGGCTGATATTTATTTATTTACTTTTTTTTAACTTAACAATTTAGTCCCTGAAATTTTTATATTTACAAGTAGGTCCTCCAATTTGACAAGTAAGTCCTTGACTTTTACAAATAAGTTCGTATGAATGATTCAAAATAACTCCTTACATAAATTTCAGAAATGAGGGATGTTACACTCTCTCCCCCTTAAAAGAAAATTTAGTCCTCTAAATTAATCATATCTTAATCGACGAAAAGATGAAGATAAAATTTTTTTTTTCTTCATTCCCCCTTTAGCTCCAAAATAGTTCCATCAATAAGATAATGCTTCCAATTCACTTTGACTAGAGGAATGATCCCTTCTTTTTCTTTTCTCTCTCTCTTTTTTTTCAATAGCTAGATCATTAAAGATGCACACACTATCCCCAAATCTCAATAGGTCATCCTCTGAAATTTAAAAATCCGACTTCAATCCTTTTTCCACTTCATTCCTCAATATACTAAATGTGGATCTCATTATTGTCCTCCTTCTTGATCTTCAATTGATAGTAACCCAATCTTAGATCAATCTTGAAAAATACTTGTACACCTTATAATTTTTCCAAACAAGTCATCAACTCCGAGTAGAGGATACATGTTCCTTTTTTTTTCCACCTGATTTAATTGTCTATAATCAACACAAAACCTCAATGTTTCATTTCTTCTCCTTAACTAATAACAACGAAGTATCTCATGGTAAAACACTAGGCCAAATAAAACCCTTATCTAATAGTTCTTGTAGTTACTTCTTTCTTTTTACTAACTTGAGTGGTGTCATTCTATACGGAGGCTTAGATATAGAGGATTGTCCCAAAGACTAAATCAAAAGTAAATTCACTCTCTTGATTTGGAGGTAATCCGAGCAAATTATCTTAGAATACATTAAGGAACTCTCTAACAATCAAAATTTCATTTAGATTAGTTTCTTGATTTAGTTTGCTCCTTTACACATGCAGGATAACAGAAATAGTCCTTCTGCATAAAACGGGGAGCTGAAGTTGATATCAAGCATAGAGGTAAATCATGCCTAATACTCTTAAAATAAAAGATGAGCTAATCTCGTATGCAAAAAGTTATCATTTTGTATAACAATCTATATTGACATGATAAGAAGATAATTAATCCATGCCAAGTATAATATCAAAACTCCAAATCTCTAGGAGAACCAAATCAGTAAGAAGTTCATGTTCTCCAATAGAAATCAGACATGATGACCACATTAAGTTTGTTGTCCATGGATCTCTAACAATCGTAGTTACCTATAGCATATGCTCCAGTGGTCTAAGTTGAATACCCAAGTGATAAGTAAATATTATGAAACAAAATATAGATTGGAACCATAGTCAAATAAGATTTTTGGCATTCTATAATAATCATGAATAATACATTCGACCACTGATTTAAAAGCTCTAAAATCATGTTCAAGGATAGCATGCGATCTAGCATGGGCAGATGATCTGGGAGACAATGGTTCTTTCTTCTTCTTTAATGGGAAATCTTTTATTTTATGATCTAACCTCCACAAGCTAAACAAACTCCAATCATTCGAAAACACAA
This sequence comes from Musa beccarii, assembly GCA_024322285.1. NCBI lineage: Eukaryota > Viridiplantae > Streptophyta > Magnoliopsida > Zingiberales > Musaceae > Musa > Musa beccarii. The sequence goes on from CM044394.1 coordinate 8,064,798, forward strand.
ACTTGTTCCATGATTTAATTCCACATTTTTCTTATGATTAAGTCCTCTATAGTGGCTTCCCTTTCCAAATCTAGATGTTTGGACCCTCTTGTTATCGCTTTCCGATTCATTTCCTCTCTTATTTTTGTTAATAAACATGTCTTTGCTGTTCCTGTTCCTGATCTCCAGAAATTCTTTTTATTATTTTCCACTAGTGCTCAATCTCTCCTTTAAACATAAAGGTGACAAAAGAAATCTTCTGATTCATCAGAATAATTTACTACATCAAATATCTTCTCTATTAGGATCATCAACTATTTAGCCACCAATGGATTAGGTTTACTATGGAAACAAAAAGACTAAGCTCCCTAAATTATTTCATTCCCAATCTATTCTAATTTGATATCCCCAATCAACCTTTTCATCCCACTCAATTACTCAAAAGGAGATGAAGTAAAAGGACTAGATATCCTCGATATCCCAGATTCCTAAAAGTCATCAATAAATTTTCATCGATTTCTATATAATTTGCTAAACCTCAATATATTTTGCACATCAAATATTTCAATATCTCTGTGATCCTCAAATCATGCTCTGATACCACCTTTATCATGCCTCCCGAATTTTTAATCTCGTTCAGGAGGTGTGTCCCTATCTTAAAAATCCATAACATTAAATTTTTTTTCAACGATCTAATCTCAGGATCCAAACTAACATTTGAGGATACAAAGAATCATTCAAATATTAATCATATCCATAAACCTGTGCAGATATAATCATACATCACATCACACAAACCTTTATGAAAACTCAAACCAACATAACAAATTATTAACCTCACTTATAATTCCATAAGCGTAAGAATTATACAAAGCAGAATTCCAACCATTTACCATAAATTTATATCATCGTAAACTAAACTCAACATTCTAAAATTTTCAATCGTGTGAGGTCTTTTAAAACTTTTACATGATACATCATTCCAAATCTGTCGACAACATCTTATTTCATACAAAATACATTTATAGAATGATAACATAACAATCCACAATGACTTGTCATAATCTGAATAGCTTCTCACTGCCTCAGCTCAATTCTAACATTTTAGTGCATGACAAGCTAACCTGAAAAAAAGGTTATATAATAATGGAGTGAGCTACAAAGCTCAGCAAGTGGCAAACAAATCCAAAATAAGAGGAGAATAGCTTCAAACAGACTTGGTATCCAAATGCAAGGCAGAGATACATGAATTCATGGTTATAAGCTCATTAGATATAGAATCACAAATGTCATTTCAAACAAACATATTTGATTCATAACAAAGGCAGTAAAGAGGAATTAAAACTTATCAGATGATGTAAATAGTATTTCAGAGCATATCAAATGACACATAGGATATTACGGAGCATATCAATGCCACTTAGTACATTTCGGAGCATATCAATGTCATAGGGAATGTTTCGGAGCATATCAAGTACAAATGAAACATTTCGAAACATAGCAAAGACGTATGAAATATTTCGAAGTATATCAAGGGCAAGGGAAACTTTTCAGAATATAACAAAGACGTATGAAATGGTTTCAGAGTATATCAAGAGCAAATGAAATAGTTTAGGGCATATCAATGGCGCATAGGACATTTTGAAGCATATCAATGACACAGGATATTTTGGAGTATATCAATAGCATACAAAATGTTTTGAAGCATATCAATGATAAATGAAATATTTCGAAATAATATCAATAGCATATGAAATGTTTCAGAGCATAGCAATATAATAAGAAATAGAAGCTCGAATACCATATTTGGCAATCACATTCATTTCATTCTTATCCAAAACACATATAGAAGTACATAACCAAAGCTTTGGATATCATATCAATAACATAGAGGGCACTGTGGGACCACATTCATAATATGGTTCATCCATTTCTGGATGACCACCAAACATAAGTCTCCCATGTTTGGGAGCTCCATCCACCCACGTCTGAGTGAAGTCAATGGGGCCGGCAGAGCAATCGTGGGGTTCTCATTATAACTCTCTTTATCATTTTTAGTAAAGGTTCACATTATCTCACAAAACACTAGAGTACAAAAGGGTAGCATGAACAATAACATTAGCATATATCGGAAGCACATGCGGAACAACGAAAATATGTGTGTGCCTTTACGAATCAAGGTAATGTAAACATGAACATTACATAATAGATTTCAGATATATAAATAATTTCAAGATGAATAATACAAGAATTGCAAAGGACTAATATAAAGCATAACTGAAGAAGTATTTAGATTGAATCAGTTTCCAATTAGATGAAACTTGAATAGACAACATCAACAAAAGAACTTGATTCTGGCAGAATTTAAAAGGTATATTGCATGGATTATTTGGATAATCAATTATACTCCAAATTATTCAAGAAAGATATCATTGGAAAGATAAATCGATCTACTTTCAGATAAAATAAGTTTTATACAAATAGGAGTTTCAATCAAAGAGTTAAAAATGATTCAGTAACCAAAATTCAAGGAACAAAATCTCTATTTTCAGAAACAATAGGATAAAATTCAACAGAATTCTGGGCTACCATTTGGACTCCAAACCTTTCAATCTAGGTACCAAAAGAAAGATCAATAAGTCTAGTTTCCAAAAAAGTAATTTTTATATAAATCAGAGTTTCCAATAGAGAGTTATAGGCAGTTTAGTATCAAAAGATCAGAGCTTATTGTCTCTGTTTTACAGATTTTGTAGAGCTGATTCAATTTGATGTTTGGATAGGTAAATTTACTCCAAATCATATAAGTAAGCTGTCAAAAGAAAGGTTTACAAGTATATATTCAAATCAAATAAGTTTTACCTAAATTAGAATTCTGTACAGGGATTTATAGCCGAAACAAAGTAGAAGGGTCAGAATCTTGATAATTTTCCAGATTCAAAAATTTATATTTCAAACAATAGAGATATCAGATTTCAAGGCTTGAACGATTCAAATTTCTCATATCCAAGGCAAAAGCAAAGATTGGAATTGCAATAGAAAGGAGTGGAACACTTTCCTTTCGAAGATTTCGATCCAACAAAATTATAAGCCCAAATCCTTCTACCTTTCCTTCATCTCCTCTCCGTGTGTCGGTTTCTGTACCTATCTTCTTTCTTTCTCCATAGCTGCAGCTCGTGCAGAACATAGGAGGTCGCATTCACCTGCTTTCCTTTTCCTTTTCTCAAGCATAGCTGCCGCAGTCTGAGTTTCCGCAGTCGAAGTCGCAGCCATGGCCGCAGCCACAACCACAGCCACAAGCCCCTCTCTTCTTCCTCTCATCTTCTTCCTTCCTCTTCTTTCTTTTTCCAGCCACAGCAGCCACAGCCTTCCTTCCTTTGCTTCTTTCCCAGCCACAATTGCGGTCACTGACGCATCCATAGCCCCAGTCGCAGCCAAAGCCGCAGCCCTCGTTCCTCTTCCCTTCCTCCTCTTTTCCCTCTTCTTCTACTCCTCTTCTTCCCATTTTCTTCTTCTTTCCCAGCTGTAGCTGTCACAGTCGCAACTACAGCCACAACCCTCTTTCCTCTCTTCTTCTTTTTCCCTCTCTTCTCCCTCTCATTTTTCTCCTCTTCTTCCCTTCTTTTTCTTTCCCAACTGCAGCTGCCACAGCGGCAACCCTCTTTCCTCTCTTCTTCTTCTTTCCTCTCTTCTCCCTCTCCTTCTTCTCCTCTTCTTCCCTTCTTCTTTTTCTTTCCTAGCTGTAGCTGCCATAATCGCAGCCATATCTGCAGCCACAGCCTCAGCCACGGCCACTGCTGCAGCCCTCTTTCCTCTTCTTCTTCTCTTTTCTTCTTCCTCTCCTTCTCTTCTTCTTCTTTTCTTCCCTTCTCCTCCCCGACACACCACAACACTTCTCCTCTGTTTCCTCCTATGGAAAACAGAGGTGCGAAGCCCTAGCTGCAGCCACCTCCTTCGTCTCTTCTCCCTCTTCTTCTTCTTCTCCTTCTCTTCTCTTCTTCTTCTTTTCTTCTCTTCTTCTTTTCCTACGCATGACACCTGCCTCTGCTTTGTTTCCCAATGCACCACGTGGGAAATAGAGGTGCATGGGAGGGGCTGTGGGATGAAGCTGATATTTATTTATTTACTTTTTTTTTCAACTTAACAATTTAGTCCCTAAAATTTCTATATTTACAAGTAGGTCCTTTAATTTGACAAATAAATCTTTGACTTTTACAAATAAGTTCGTATGAATGATTCAAAATAACTCCTTATATAAATTCCAGAAATGAGGGATGTTACACTCTCCCTCCATTAAAAGAAAATTTAGTCATCTAAATTGATCATATCTTAATCGACGAAAAGATGAAGATAATTTTTTTTTTCATTCCCCCTTTAGCTCCAAAATAGTTCCATCAATAAGATAATGCTTCCAAATCACTTTGACTAGAGGAATGATCCCTTCTTTTTTTTTCTCTCTCTCTCTCTCTTTTAATAACTAGATCATTAAGGATGCATACACTATCCCTGAATCTCAATAGGTCATCCTCTGAAATTTAAAAATCCGACTTCAATCCTTTTTCCATTTCATTCCTCAATATACTAAATGTGGATTTCATCATTATCCTCCTTCTTGATCATCAATTGATAGTAACCCAATCTCAGATTAATCTTGGAAAATACTTGTACACCTTGCAATTTTTCCAAACAAGTCATCAAGTTCGGGTAGAGGATACATGTTCCTTTTTTTTCCACTTGATTCAATTGTCTATAATCAACACAAAACCTCAATGTTTCATTTCTTCTCCTTAACTAATAATACCGGAGTACATCATGGTAAAACACTGGGCCAAATAAAACCCTTATCTAATAGTTCTTGTAGTTACTTCTTTCTTTTTACTAACTTGAGTGGTGTCATTCTATACGGAGGCTTAGATATAGAGGATTGTCCCAAAGACTAAATCAAAAGTAAATTCACTCTCTTGATTTGGAGGTAATCCGAGCAAATTATCTTAGAATACATTAAGGAACTCTCTAACAATCAAAATTTCATTTAGATTAGTTTCTTGATTTAGTTTGCTCCTTTACACATGCAGGATAACAGAAATAGTCCTTCTGCATAAAACGGGGAGCTGAAGTTGATATCAAGCATAGAGGTAAATCATGCCTAATACTCTTAAAATAAAAGATGAGCTAATCTCGTATGCAAAAAGTTATCATTTTGTATAACAATCTATATTGACATGATAAGAAGATAATTAATCCATGCCAAGTATAATATCAAAATGCACTATCATAATGATTTATGTGTGATGCATTTGATCTTAATGGGTTTGATGACAATACTCATGTTTTGGGTTTAAACTTGATACTCATCTTTTAAAACATAAGCACACTTATATGAAACAAATAACTTAAAATAAAACACCATTATGTATGATGAGTAACTCTTACATTTTGAACTAATGTGTATTTGGTCTTAATCATTTTTACAATGAATTTTTATATGACGTGTTATATCTTTTGACTTTAAAAAACTTGATGGATTTTGCCTTTACATCTTGAACTTTCATGATTGTCTTAATTTGACATTAAAACACAAAGGCATGCTTATTTGAAGTAAATCATAAAAAAGAAATGTATGATTCTTAAAAATTTTTCTATCTCTAAAGTTTACGGTTTTGATGAATCCATATGAATCTCTTGAATCGAATCTTTTGAAAAATGCCACATGCTTAATGTGATTCGACTTAATGATCTTTATGACAAAATTTACCTTTTTATCTTGAATGTTGACATTTATTTTTATTAAGGGCAAAAGCATTGTTATAAGAAGCAAATCACATATAAAAATGAAAGGCAATCCTCTATCTCAATCTTATCAATTTTTCTATAAGAAATTCATGAATCCATGCTTGTCATATTTGAATTTATTGAATGTGATTTTGAGGATGATTCTGGATTTGACAAATGCTTAATTCGTATTTATAACGTAGGATACATTTTAAATATGAATCATGCTTCAATCATGTTAAATGCTTCAATCATGTTCCATCTCCCTCAATTCATTTTGTTCTCCTATATATTTTATTAGCCACTAAAGAGGACAACCTTCCAAATGAATCATAAAATTGATGATTTTATCAATAATCTATTTGTCATTATGAATCTCTTATGAATGAGATTTTGATGATGTGTTAATAAAATCACTTAAAAAAAGAAAATACCTTTTCCATCTTATTGAGATTAATGATTTCATGATATCTTATGAATCTCATAAATTATAAAAGTGATTTTGATGATTTGATTATGTGTTCGGAGTTGATGAATTGAACTAGAATGAGTTTTATCTATATCGTGATCTTGATAACTTTTTTTTAAGATCTCTTACTCCATACTCTTTTATGATTCTCCCATGTTATTGAAGAAAAATGCAAATGAATCATAAATTATTTTCTCTTGACTTTTCGATACTCAACTTGAGAGAATGTACTTTGATGAGTGAGACATTGTATGCGTAATTTTATTTCTCTCCTACATTTCAATACTTATTTCTACACATGACTCAATGATTAAAATATTAATGCAAACATTTGATATATCACTTATCATAGTTTGAATATCGAAGTAAAAGAAATCTTGTTTTTCTTGATATCTTTTATGAATTTGAATATGATTTGTTAATGATTCTTGACTCTTCTCTTGATTTATAGGAATCACAACTTTTTAAGATATTTGTATTATTTAAATTAAGATCTAAAAGATTTCACTTTGCTATAAAGAAATTTTATTGAAATCATGATCTTGATAATTATAAAATGAAGTTCTCTTGGTTATCAAAAAAAATTTTTTCAAATGAAATGCAATTTGTCTTTTGATTTCTTGAAACTTAAAACTTAAATTTTTATGAATTAATGATATTGATATCTTGATAATTGAACTTTTGTACATAATATGATCTTGGTATCATGATACTTGGAATTTGTTTTTCTGAAATCTTAATGAGAATTTTTATGCATGAATGAAGTTGTTCTCTTTGCTATTTGCTTTATGATGAATCAAAGAATCATGACTTGATCGATGAGAATGATATGTTTTTATGTATCATGATTCTTGGTTGTATGCCCTTTATCATGAATTGAAAATTGATGCTAAAGAAAATCTTTGTGAATCATGATTTTGATTTCTTGGAACTATATGTTTAGAATTTATTTTTAAAATCATGATCTTGATCTTACTAAAAAGAATAATTATGAATCGTGAATGATATCTTTTGATATTGATCTTTGTTCATGATTTGATTGAAAGATTAATGTAAAACATTTATTGATGCAAATTTAGAATTGATATGAAAAGTTGATCTTGCAAATCTTGCATTCCTCCACTTCTTTTTGACTTTGATAAAGGGAGAGAAGGGTTTTGCTAGCTTGCATATTGCAAATGAATGCAAAATTCCTAGCATGCAAAGAAAATAAAACATGCAAGGTTGCTCTTCTCAAGAGAAGAAAGAAATTGTATGCATATCGCAAAGGAAGCAAAGAAAGTATAACTTGCATATCTCAAGAAGCGAATGAAAAATTGCTATCTTGTCTATCTTTAGAAAGAAAAATACAAACTTGCACATCTTTGAAAACTATTAGCTTGCATGTTTAAAGTGATGTATATTGCAAATATTTAGCTTGAAAATTAAACTAAAAAATCTTTCTAGTATAATTATAAAACTTGCATATTTTTTAACTAGCCAAGATGCTACTTCTCCTTTTTGTTGATGACATAGGGGGAGAAGTAGATTGATGACTTCATGCAATGTAATGTTGATTGAATATTTAATATATTTGCATGATGCTTTTGTTGACATGATTTTGATACATGCTGCTTGGATTTGGGATAATCCAAGTGTTCTATCAATGGCAGATTGATAGGGGGAGTTTGTTTAAACTCCGGGGAGTTGGGTTAACTTCGGGGAGTTAGGTTAACTCCGTCAGTCATCAATTAGTTATCATCATCAAAAAGGGGGAGATTGTTGAATCTTAGATTTTGATGATGATAACTAATTGATCGTGTTTTGGTTATGCCGGAGGAAATCACGTCAGGAGATTGGACATCGAGCCGGAGGCCCGGTCGACGATCGGTAGAAGGCTTCGGACAAAGAAATCGGGCATCAGGCCAAGAGGAGCAGAGTTGTGCCAAGGAGATCGGGGTTGTGGAGGTTAGCTATTGATTGAGTAATAAACCGTAAGAGAGGACGATGAGCCGAAGTGTCGGATGAAGCGCTGATAGGCAAATGACGTGCCGGGTGACATTTCGATTCACATTGTAATAATTGTCTAGATTGAAGTAGGACTGAGTCAAAATTAAGTTGATTTTGGATGAAATAATACTAACTTAATTAGAGGCCAATTGGGCCTAAATTGGGACTAATTTGGGCTCATTGGGAGGCCCATTCAATGGCCCAAAAGTTGTCATAGGAGGTGGCACCGCCAAATTGGTGGTAGAAGCACCTATGAGCTGGAAAAATAAAAAAGCACACTTTTCTATGATGTAGGCGGTGGTACCGCCTAGCATAAAAAGCTGCAGTGGTGGTATCACTCTAGGCTGGCGGTAGTACCACCAGTATCAGGGTCAGATTGGCATTGGTACCGCCAGCACCCAAGAATCCAAGGTAATTCAAATTTGGGCTCCAAATTTGAATCACCTTGAGGCCTATAAATACCTCTCTCATCCATGGTTGAAAAACATACAAAACTTGAGAAAGAAAAAGGAAAAACTCTATTGTAATAGTGTCAAAATCTTCCCTTTAAGCTTTAAGTATGATCTAGTCCAAGAGAGGGGTAAGAGGCCTTGTAAGGGTTACCTCCTAAGCTTGTCAAAAGGAGAGTACTGTAAGGGAGTTGATCTTCGCCCTTGGAAGGAAGACAACTAGTGGAAAAGCCAGTGGCCTCAAGAGGTGAGGAATCAGGAGTGGACGTAGGTCGTATGATCGAACCACTATAAAATCGATTTGCATTTACTTTATTACTCTTTATCTTTCTATAAACCAATTTACTTTACTTGTTCACTGCCTTCCTTCTTCTCTTAATGCTTTCAAGCTAAAAATTTTTCGATACGATTCAATTGAAACCAGGTTTTTGTCGAAACGAAGTTTTTAACATTTAAAGTTTTCGAAAGCATTGTTTTAAATCGCTGAAAATTATCATACTTAACAGTTGCACTAATTCACCCCCCCTCTTAGTGCCGCTCTAGATCCTAATAAAGATCAATCTACTTTGTAGCCACAAGGTCGACTACTTGAAGGGTGGAACCCCTATAGTGTTCCAAGGGTTGATCCCCCTCAAAGATCAATCTACATAGAATTCCTTTAGGGTTCTATCACGGTACTACCACCTGACAGAGTCTCGGGCTCTATGGAGGTGCTATACCATTGCCTAACAGGAAGTACCACCGCTTGGTAGTTAATAACTATCGAACGGTACCACCGCTGACTTGGGTGATACCACCACCCAGTGCACCTAGGAAACTAGTCCCTGGGCAGTTCCACTGCCCCAATCTAGTGGTGCCACCACCAGACAGGTTCCAACAATCTAGATGGGTCTTGAATCTAGCCCAATCCAGTCAATTTAAAGCCCAGTTGGCCCCTACCAAGGTTAATTAGGATTAACACCTAATCCTAACCTTAATTATTTGCTAACTATGACATTAAAGACATACACTAAACAAAAATATAAATTGGCACATTAAGTCTTCTTCTAGCAAGTTTCTGATGAACTTTCGATGAACTTCCGATGAACCCTTGAACATCTTCCAACGAACTTCCGGTAGGCTCCTGGACTTTACGACAACCTTGGCAAGTGTCAATGAGTCTTCTTTGGCATGCTCCGATCTTTCTCGGTGAGCTCCACGAACTTTCGTTGAACCTTCTGGTGAACTTCTAACAACCCATCAGCAAGTCTCTGATTCATTCTTGTCTAGTTCTGACAACACTTCCGATGAATCTTCAGACTTCCGGTAGACTCTTGAACTTCCAATGATTCGATCACACTTGACTCCTGTATGTTATTTTGCTTTACGTCTTCATTGCTATCATAGTTAATCTTATATACTTTTCTCAATAATATGGATTAGATCAAATAATCTATCAATTGACTTCATTATCAAAATATGAGATTCAGCAATCTCTCCCTTTTTTATGATGATAATCAATTGATAATGAAGTTAACCTTAACTCTCCCTATCTATATGCTATATTTGAGAATAGAAACACTTGAATTCAAGCCCAAACCGATAAGTTACATCTATTCGAATTTATCATCATGCTCAATAAGTATGATTTTTCATCCCAAATATGATACTTCGTATTTTTCACAATACAAAAATGATGTCAACGCATGACATCCATTTTCAAGTCTAATGTTGAATGATGATAGACAATCATCATCTCAACAAACGATACAAACTTTAATTTTGAAATTTAGTAAGAATCAAATGATATAAAATAAAATTGATAAATTTAAGACATGATATCAATTGACGATACATCATTCAAAGATACAAAAATGAAACCAAATGATAGCTTATCGTATCAAGGCAATATTCTAACTACAAGCATGATACGATAACGAAAAAAAATTTTCATTGGACACATGATTCATTTGCGATGCATACAATATAATTCATACATTTGTGATACATTGCAATATACTTCAAGTGTTTGTGATGCTTTTGACGATACTAAACATTTTACGATACAAAGCATGGCAATTTGCGATACCTATCATCAATTTGCTTTTATAATACAAATAAGGCATTTTACACATTGCATTTTTCGATACAAATCATGCCATCAAGTCATCAATTTGCTACATTTTTCTCCCCCTTTGTCATCAACAAAAAGAAAATGGGCCATTGATACCAAATTTTATGATAGAACTTTTGAGAAAATGATAAAAAGGGAAGGCTTATATCCATGAATTCGTCAAGAAAATGTCACTCAAGAATACTGAAAAGCAATTCGTTCATTCTATTGAAAATTCATGCCATAGAAAGAGAAAGGATAGCCATTCATTCATAACATAGAAAAGATAGATACATCAAGAGCTCGTCTTAAAAAGAATTCATTCATACATGAATTTCCAACAAGTAAAATTCATAAGAAAATTTCGTATTTCCACCAAGTCAAATTTGTGAGGTAGAGAGGAGATCATTCGAGCGCAAAATTCATAAAAACTTATGGTAAGAGTCATGAAAAGATTAAGAGGCAATTTGTTTGAATGATTGAAAATTCAAACTATGATAAGAGCTAACTCGGCACTTCCAAAGAAAAATCCATGAAGTGGAAACCAATCAAATCATAAAAAATTCATAAATGCTCATGACCCAAGAGTTAAGAACTCTTTAAATTCGCATTTAGAAAGATGAATGAAATCCATATTGATTTCAAGAGGGCATTCAAGTAATAAAAAATTATGAGAGCTTCTTCTTTTCACATAGAATTCATGACATAAAAATATGTATAAAAGAATAGTTTCGAGTGTCATGAAGGCAATTTGTTTAGATTATCAAAAATTTATCAACCTTTAAATTTCATGATATGAATGTGTGAAAAGTAAATCATGAAAGCTATTCATTCATCCTAATGGACGTAGAGGGAGGATATCGATAGAACCAAATTTACCAAGTTATTAAATGAGCATGTTATCAATTCAAAAATCATCAAACGTGAATCATCAAATGTATATAATACAAAAAATCATCAATCGATGAAGCAAGAGAATCAATCTAAGATAAAAGTGAAAGCTCCGTCGAAAAGATGGCACAAGATAATACGAAGTCAAAAAAGATAATATCAAGATGGGTGAAGGATCAAAATAGGTTCTTGAAAACCGAAAAGATGATACAAAATCTAAAAATATCGAAAAAGGCATACAACAAACTCATGTATTAGGATAATTTAGCATGCCTAATTCCCTTCTAATGAAGTCAATTTGTTCTTCATTTAAAGGTTTTATGAAGATATCCGCTAATTAGTGTTTTGTATCAATAAATTCTAGAGTAACATCATTGTTATTGACATTATCTTATATAAAGTGATGCCTAATGTCAATATGTTTAGTTCTAGAGTATTGAATGAGATTTTTAGTTAAACATATAGCACTTGTGTTATCACATTTTATGTGGATATTCTTTAAATAAATTTCATAATCTTCTAATGTATTTTTGATCCAAACAATTTGTGCATAACATGCACTTGCGACTATGTATTCAGCTTTGGCTGTAGATAGTGCAATTGAGTTTTATTTCTTGGAAGTCTAAGAAACAAGTGCATGTCCTAAAAATTGATATGTTCCAAATGTACTTTTTCTATCTATTCTACATCTGGTAAAATCTACATCCGCGTAAGCTATTAAATCAAGGTTATCGAATTTTGGATACCATAATCCTAGGTTAGGAGTTTTTTTAAGATATCTAAGGATTCTTTTAATGGCTTTAAGATAAGATAACTTAGGATTAGCTTGAAATCTAGCATAAAGTCCTACACTAAACATGATATCCAGTCTAGTTGCAGTGAGGTAAAGTAAACTACTTATCATTTTCCTATATGTTTTTTGATTAAAACTTTCTCCACTTTCATCCATGTCTAACTTAGTAGAGGTACTCATACGAGTATTGATGGCTTTTGAACTATCTATATTAAGCCATTTTAATAATTGTAAAGCATATTTGGTTTGACTAAGAAATATATCATCACTAGGTTGTTTGATTTGTAATCCTAAAAAGAAGGTTAGTTCACCCATTAGACTCATTTCAAATTCTTGACTCATACACTTGGTAAACGATTCACATATCAATTTGTTTGTAGAACCAAAGATAATATCATCAATAGAAATTTGAACAATAAAAAAATTATTTTTAAAATTTTTAATAAATAATGTAGTATCAACCTTGACTTTAGAGAAATTATTTTGAATAAGAAAACAGCTAAGTCTCTCATACCAAGCCCTTGGGGCTTGTTTTAAACCATAGAGAACCTTTGTCAATTTAAACACATAAATAGGAAAAAGAGAGTTTTCGAAACCAGGTGGTTGTTCAACATACACTTCTTCGAAAATAAAATAATTTAAGAAAGTGCTTTTAACATCCATTTGAAATAGTTTAAAGTCATTACTACTAGCATAAGTAAAGAGCATCCTTATGGCTTCTAATCTTGCCATAGGAGCAAACGTTTCTTTATAATCGATATTTTCTTCTTGGTTAAAATCTTTGACCACTAATCTAGCCTTGTTTCTAACCATGATGCTAAGTTCATCTTGCTTATTTCTAAAGACCCATTTAGTACCAATAACTAAATGGTTACTAGGTCTACGAACAAGCTTCCACACCTCATTTCTTTCAAATTAGTTCAATTCTTCTTCTATTGCGATGACCCATGAATTATCTTTCAAGGTCTCGTCAATGCATTTAGGTTCAATCTGAGAAAGAAAAGTGACGTTGGCACAAAAATTCTTAAAAGAAGAATGAGTTTGAACTCCTTTTGATGTTTCTCCTATAATTAGCTCCTTATGATGTGCATCTACATACTTCCATATCTTAGGTAAGAAAATTTCGAAAGAAGATGCATCCAAGTTACTATTTAGAGAAGAGATTTCATTCAAATTTAAACCATTAAAATCAAGATCATCATCAAAATTATTTTTCTTAAATTTGAAAACTTCATTGAAAACAACATGAATAGATTCTTCTATAACCAAAGTTCTTTTATTAAAAACATGAAAGACCTTAGAAATAGAAGAATAACCTAGAAAAATACCTTCATCGGATTTTGCATCAAGCTTTCCTAAGGCATCTTTTTCATTCAATAAAAAACATTTACAATCGAAAACTTTAAAATACGAAACATTTGATTTTTTGTTAGTTCATAATTCATCAAGAGTTCTGGAGAGAGATGGTCTTATTAAAACCCTATTCATGACATAGCAAGTTGTATTAACGGCTTCAGCCCAAAAGTATTTGGGTAAGCTATGTTCATTCAACATGGTTCTTGTTATTTCTTGTAAATTCCTATTCTTTCTTTATACTACTCCATTTTGTTGAGGATTCCTCGAAGTAGAGAAATTATGGTTGCAACCATTGGATTCACAAAAGTTTTAGAAATCATGATTTTGAAATTCACCACCGTGATCACTCCTAATCGATGAAATCATAAAACCTTTTTCATTTTAAATAAGTTTATAAAACTTCGAGAAACACTTAAAACAATCACTTTTGTATACCAAGAAATATGTCCAAGTGTATCTACTATAGTCATCTACGATTACAAAGGCATATTTGCTACCTCTTAGGCTTGTTGTGTCAATTGGTATAAGTCTATATAGATCAATTGCAATGGTCTAGAGGTGCTTATTTCATTCTTCGATTTGAAACTACTTTTTATTTGTTTACTTAGTTGACAAGCATCACACACTTTGTCTTTGACAAACTTAATATTAGGAATGCCTCTTACTAGTTCTCTAGATGTGATTTTGGAGATTAGTTTCATGCTTGCATGACCTAATCTCCTATGCCAAAGCCAAGCAACGTCATTCAAACTTGAAAAGCATATTTCATTACTAAGTTCATTAATGTTAATAGTGTAGACATTGTTTTGTTTTAAGGCTATCATAGATGTGTTGTTTTATGGTTTTTCAATGATGCAAGTATTAGATTCAAATCTTATTATGTATCCTTTATCACATAATTGACTAATACTTAAAAGATTATACTTTAAGCCATCTACTAGCAATATATCATCAATTAAAAAGCTTGATTTATTACCTATAATTCTCTTACTAATGATTTTACCCTTGTTGTTATCTCCGAAGGTAACATACTCTTCATCTTGGTTGGTGAGCTTAGAGAATTATGCTGGATCTCCAATCATATGCCTTAAGCATCCAATCTCTGTTGGGAAATCCTTCTGGGGAGTGACATCTCATACACAAAGGAAGAACAAAAACAAAACAACACCCCAGATTTCTCGTAAAAAGGTTTTGTCATCGTGTGAAGATTAGTGCGTCAAAACAAATCCGCGAAAACTGCATGTGTAAAAGAAAATACCTAGGGAGATCGTATTTCCCTGAATCCCTACAAATCTGTAGGAAGGATGAAGGAGGTCAAGCATCCTTCTCTCTAGCGGTATACACATAGTAGGGACTGCGACGATGCACCTCTCTAGGGAGAGGAGAACAAAAGGTGGCTACCAAAAGAAACCCTCAGCCTATAGAGCTTTGGTTCCCTCCTATTTATAGAGGCCCCTTGTAAACCCTAATAGATTTTGCCCTATTGGGTATTGGATCTCTATCCAATTACCCAAGCCTCTTGGATTAGTGGGTCTCTACCCAATAATCTCTTATTAGCAATTATTGGATCTCATCTGAGGATCCAATAATTCAGGGACTTAATGGATATCCAATAAGTTAGGGGCTCTAGTGGATATCTCATATCTGAACCTCTACTCGTCGTAACACCTACCATATGTGTGTGACCCTCTAGGTCCAATATCGAGCTGACCGTGAGTCATACTTATCAAAACTCCTTCTGACTTAGTAAATTATTATCTCTATAATAATTCACTAAACTCATCGATTGCGGACGTACTAGGCCACTATGCCATAGCCCCCAAACGATACAAGGGAATCCAATCCTTTAGACCTATCTATTCTCAGTTACCATGTATTTATAGTTCCTTATCCATCTAATATCTTAGAGACCCTATACCTACCGGGTTTGGTGCTGTTAGGCCTATACGGTCTCTCTTCGAGTCTTGCTCTTGTCGGATTCTCCCGAAGAACTCTTTCTCTCTCAATCCGAATAATCTTGGCCAAAGATTTGTTCGAGCAAGAATACATGGGATATTCCTCTCATGATATTGAGAGCGGATGATCCTCTATTGACACTTAATAGCCCTCGTAAGGTTGGCTACCACTCCCAATAACCGATTGTACTAGATCTGAAACTTTCCAAACCTATAAGTCCGGTATCAAAGAGTGAAGTACTCATACAGAACATTCTTGGTGTCTCAAGTCTAAGGACTAGATACACTATTGGGACTACGAAATCGCTATTTGACGTGAGGTATCAATAACCATCCAACATTCCGTAGGCGGATCAATTAGTGAACTCATTCCCTAATGAGCACCTGCACTGTACCCTTAGTGGCATCACACGAGTAGCTGTGAGACCAGCCACCACCATCATATGGATGGGTATATAGCACACCAATCTATCCGGTTATCTCGATGTCCTTCTTGAGTAACCTATGACCATGATAATTTAAGGTCTATGTTTAAAAGTGAATCGGTCTCATTATCATAATCTCATCACGATCTGATTCTCATTGCACAGATCTAAGGATATTACAATATATGCAACATGCAAGATAAAGTAATAAAATGCCTAATAATACGCAAAGAGAAAAAGTGCATATCAAGTCACAAGTGTCATCACTCATGTGATTGGCTTGCAGGGTACATATGACTAGCAATCTCCCACTTGACCTAAAGCTAATCACTAACATGTCTGATCCTCATCAGACCTCTATGACGCTCAAAGATAATCTGAGTCAATGGCTTTGTTAGTGGATCTGTAATGTTATCTTCGGATGGAAATCTTTCCATTACTATATCTCTTTGGGCCATAATCTCTCTAATAAGCTAGAACCTCCTCAGAACACTTCTGATGAGACCTGGGTTCCCTTATTTGAGTAATCACCCTATATTTATCACAATTTAATGGAATCGACTCCTCGTTGCTTGGGATAATTCCTTGATCTATAATGAATTTCTTCATCTAGACTCCCCCCTTTGCTGCCTCTACTACAACAATGTATTCTGCCTTTGTGGTCGAGTCAGCAGTAGTATCTTGCTTGGAACTCTTCCAGCATACTACTCCTCCATTCAGGGTGAACACATACCATGAATTAGACTTGCTATCATCGACATCGGACTAGAAGCTCAAGTCCGTGTAGCCCTCAACCCTAAGGCTACTACCTCCATATACCAGTAAAAGATCCTTAGTCCTTCTCAAGTACTTAAGGATACATTTTACTGATTTTTCAATGCTCCAAACCTGGATCTGCCTGATATCTACTTGTGACACTCAGAGCATACGCTATATCATGCCTGGTACATAACATAGCATATATGATAGATCCTATCGGTGAGGCATATGGTATCATATCCATGTGTGCCCTTTCTTCAGGAGTCTTTAGGGACATAATCCGAGAAAGTGATATTCCATGTCTCATTAGTATGAGACCTCTCTTGAAATTTTTCATACCAAACCTTTTGACAATGGTGTCTATGTACCTGGACTAGGACAAGCCAAGCATCCTCTTGGATCTATCTCTATAGATCCATATCCTTAATATGCAGGATGCTTCCCCTAAGTCCTTCATGGAAAAGTACCTAGATAACCAAGTCTTTACTGTGGAGAGCATTCCTACATCATTCCCAATGATTAGGATGTCATCCACAAATAATACTAAAAATGTAATAGTGCTCCCACTTACCTTCCTGTACACACAAGGCTCATCTTCATTCTTAACGAAGTCATAAGATATGATCACCTCATCAAATCTTATGTTCTAACTTCGGGAAGCTTGCTTCAGTCCATAGATGGACCTAAGCAACTTGCACATCTTATTTGGGTTATCCCTAGATACGAATCCCTCAGGCTGCATCATATACACCTCCTCCTGGAGGTTGCCATTGAGGAATACGGTTTTGACGTCCAACTGCCAGATTTCATAATTATAGTTTGCTGCAATAGCTAATAGAATTCAAACAGATTTTAGCATGGCTATGGGTGAGAAAGCTTCATCATAGTCAACACCTTGCTTTTGATGATACCCCTTAGCCACTAGCCTTGCTTTATAGGTCTCTACCTTTTCATCTACTCCAATCTTCTTTTTGAAGATCCACTTGCAACCAATGGGTACAATACCCTCGGGTGCATCAACTAGGTTCCAAACCTTGTTGGAGTATATGGAATCCATTTCTGAATTCATGACTTCTTGCTATTTCCTGGAGTCTATGCTCATAATAGCCTCCTTGTAGGTCTGAGGATCAATATCCTCAACATCCTCTACTCTGATATGACCCACATATCTCTCAGGAGGATAAAATACTCTATCGGACCTACGTAAAGTTGGAACTTGTGTGCTAGGTATCTGAATAGATTCTGGCTGTGGAATGGTGTTTGAGCTAGGTTCTCCAACCTCGCTCAACTCTATCACACTCCCACTATCTTCACCAAGAATGTGTTCCTTCTCAAGGAACACTGCTCTCTTGGCTATAAAGACCTTTTGGTCCTCGGGGTGATAGAAATAATACCCATAAGTTTCCTTGGAGTATCCCACGAACTTGCAGCGTTCCATCCTAGATTCTAACTTGTTGGGGTTGTGTCTCTTAACGTGGGTAGGGTAGCCCCAAATCTTAACAACCTTAAGATCGGGCTTCTTTCCATTTTATATCTCATATGGAGTAGACATCACTAACTTAGTTGGATTTCTGTTCAGAAGGTAAGCTACGGTCTCTAAGGCATATCCCCAGAAGGAGATGGGTAGGTCGGTGAAACATATCATGGAACACACCATGTCTAATAGTGTGTGATTTCTCCTTTCTGATACACCATTAAGCTGCGGTGTATAAGGAGATGTCCATTGGGATAAAATCCCATGGTCTTTGAGGAACTGGGTGAACTCTGTACTCAAGTACTCACCTCCTCGATCTGATCGAAGGGTTTTAATACTCTTTCCTGTTTGATTCTCCACTTCATTCTTATATTCCCTGAATTTCTCAAAAGCCTCAGACTTATACTTCATCAAGTACACATGTCTATATCTTGAGAAATCATTAGTGAAAGTAATGAAGTAGGAATAACCATCTATGGCATGAGTCGACATGGGACCACATACGTCACTATGTATGAGTTCCAGTAACTCAGTGGCTCTCTCTCCAGTTCCACTAAATGGAGAGTTGGTCATCTTTCCCCACAAGCAAGTTTCACATGTCGTATATGACTCATAGTCGAATAGATCTAAATATCCATTCTTTAGCAACTTTTGAATCCTTCCCTCATGGATATGACCTAGCCTACAATGCCAAAGATATGCATTGTTCAGCTTTTCTTGTTTCCTCTTAGACTCACCTACACTCATGATATGTGGAGCTGTTGTTGAATCTCAAATTTTGATGATGAAACTAATTGAGTGTGATTTGTGGTCTAACTACGTGTTGAGTTACGCAGGTCTACTATCGATCAGGATTAGACAGTTGACACTGGAGGAATTGACGTTGCACCGGAGGTGATCACGTTAGGATATTGGATGTCGAGCTGGAGGTTTGGTCGACTATCGGCAGGAGGCTTCGTACGTCGGGCATCGGGCCAAGAAGAGCGTGTTGCGCCAAGGATATCGGGATTGCAGATGTCAATCACCGATTGGGCAAAGGACTGCAAGAGAGGACGATGTGCCGAAGGATCGGATGAAGCACCGACCAATGACGTGCCGGGCAATTGAATGTCAATTCATGCTGTAATAACTGTCTAGATCGAAGTAGAGTGTTTGTTGTTTGTGTGTAGGAGTAACTACGATAAGGATGAAGACGTAAAGTGAAACAAAGGGTCGAAGTCAAGTGCGATGGATCATTGGGAGTTCGAGTGTTCGATGGAAGTCTGAAGATTCGTTGGGAGTGCTTTGCCGAATCGCCGAGAACAGTAGGAGCTTGCCGAAGGGTTTTCGGAAGTTCGCGGGAGGTTCGTCGAAGTTCGCGGAGCTTGCCAAGAAAGATCGGAGCTTGCCAAAGAAGCTCGGGGGAACTTGCCAAAATCATCGTGGAGTCCGAGAGCTTGCCGGGAGTCCGCAGGATGGTTTCCGAGGGATCGTCGGAAGACCGCCGGAAGTTCACCGAAAGCTCGACGGAAGAAGACTTGACTTGCGGACTTTGTAACAGCTTAGGAATGTCTTTAAGTTCATAGTTTGCACATGAGTAGGGCAAGGATTTAGAAAAAATCCTACCTAAATTCAGTGGGGGCCAACCGGGCCTCTATTGGGCCGAGTTGGGCCTTAAACAGGGCCCATTTAGCCTTGGTGAATGGGCAAAGCGTGGAACGCCAGCCGGGTGGTAGCACCGCCTGGCATCTTATGTGACAAGAGCACCGCTGGTCGAGGCGGTAGCACCGCTTGGGTTTGTCAGTCTGCCAGGACTAACAGCACCGAAAAACTCAAAAGATTCAATTTTTTGGCTCCAAGTTTGGGCTCCAAATTTGAATCACTTTGAGGCTTATAAATACCCCTTCTTTCTCAGCTGAAAGTAGAACTCTTTTAAGAATTAGAATCTTAGTTTTAAGTCTTTGAAAAGTCTTGTTCTTGCTAAGTGTTCACCTCATTCTTCTTGTGAAATCTTGTAAGAGTGTGAACCACTTGTAAAGGGTTGTAAGAGGGGTATTTGATCCTTCCCCTTCAAAGGATTTCGTATTGGAAGAAGGGAGCCTCATCGGAGAAAGCTTCGGAAGTGGATGTAGGTTACTTTGACCGAACCACTATACATCGCTGCGTCTTGATTGTGTGTGTTTAAATTTCTGTTTTATCTCTTTACTTTGCTGCAGGCCTTTACTTTACTTACTCCACTTCCTTTTCATCTTCATACGCATGCTTTAAAGTTAAAACGTAATCTTTCCGGGTTCAAACGAAACTTTGCTTTTATCGTACGAAGTTTCTGAAGCTTGTTTTAAATCGCTAAAAAAAATCTATCGTTTTATCCACTGCACTAATTCACCCCCCCTCTTAGTGCCACTCGATCCCTAACAATTGGTATCAGAGCCACGTTCTTTCTCTTTCGGATTTACACCTGTGAGAAATGGCTCTAAATGGTTTTCAAGAGGACTTTTCGGTTTTTCATCCACCGTTCTTTAATGGTTCAGACTACACATATTGGAAAACTCGAATGAGAGTTTTCATGCTTTCAATGGATTTGGATTTGTGGAACATCATCGAAAATGGTTTTCAACCTTCCTCTAAACCGACGAACGAATAGTCGATTTTGGAGAAAAGGTCATTTTCTTTAAATGCAAAGGCTATGAATGCCTTATTTTGTGCTTTGAACAAGAACGAGTTCAATCGGATTTCTATGTGCGAAACGACTTTTGACATTTGGCGAACTCTTGAAATCACGCATGAGGGAACTAGTAGAGTTAAAGACTCGAAAGTAAACCTCTTGTTGCATGATTTTGAGCTCTTCCAAATGACACCAAGCGAATCTATCGATGACATGTACACCCACTTCACGGATGTCGTCAATAGCTTGAAAAGTCTTGGTAAAAGTTTTTCGGATTTTGAACTCACTAACAAGATCTTAAGATCCCTTTCAAAATGGTGGGATCCTAAAATAACGACAATTCAAGAATCAAAGGATCTAAATAATTATTCTATTGATGAACTCATTGGGTCTTTAAAGACCTATGAAATGGAGCATGATGAATATGATGAACATGATGAACACATGAACCACCTTCTAAAGAACAAGAAGGTTTTTGAACTCCGAACTATGAAATGCCACTTGAGTAATGACTCAAGTAATGAGGATAATGAAGACATTGAACACATAACAATGAATGTTAACAAGTTCATTAAACAAAAATTAAAAAACACAAATGAACTTGAATGGAGAAAGAGGCCAAAGAAGAAGAAGAAGGCTTGCAAAGAAGAATCAAGGAAAGAAGAAGCAAACTACGCTTTAATGGGCTTCGACAATGAGGTAAGTAACTTAACTTCCTTGAATTATTTTGAAATTACTTGATGATTTCCATGAATGCTTAACTTAGTTAGTAGGAATTTTTTTATGCTTTTCTTGTGTTTTTAGAAATTAAAAAAATTTGAAATTATACTATGCTTTTCTTTATAGTATTTTTGAAAAGTAAAAATATGAATGACGATTGTAAGATTTGTGATAATGCTTAGGATTAAACCATGCATGAGTATCTTGATGGTTTACATTGTCTCTAAACATGATGCTTGATGATTTTATATCATGCATGAGTTGTTGAAGTGATGTTGATCTAAAAACTTCTATCTTGGATTAATGGGTCTTAACCTTTTTTTTATGATGAAATTTTTAAATGATACATGTCTTCATGAAATCAATTATAAAGACCTAACCAATAAATTTTCCAAATGAAAGAAATGTGATTTTTATGTTGCCTTGTATTACATTTGGACTTGATTTTCATGACGAAAAGTATTTTTCAGATTTTTAAAAAATGATGTATGAGTTTAGCAAAAATTTGAGCATTGATCATCTTGTTATAACAAATGAAAGAAAGATGGGAAATGATTTTAATGATGAATTCATTTCTAAATATGATGATGCTCTCATGTTTAAATATGATGTATGACATTGATCATTCTTATAAAAGATCAAATCACGTAAATTGAAACTCTTAAAAATAAGAAAATGCACTATCATAATGTATCATTTTTATATATTTGGTCTTGACGGTTTTATGACTAAGCTTGTGTTTTATTTTGATACATGTTTTCATAAAAATTTTGAATATGCTCACATCAAATTGCTTAAAATGAAAATGTATTTTTTCTCATTCTATTGAGGTGAATGAATTCATGTTATGAGTCTTGTGAATCTTATAAAAATAAACATGATGAATATTTTAAAAAATATGCCTCATGTTTTTGGTCTTAATGATTTCTCTTGAAACATGCTCTTTGGACCTATATGAAAAACATGAGTATACTCATATGAACATCAAATCACTTGAAATGGAACACATAAAAGGAGAAATTGTACTATCATGATGCTTTAGGTGTAATGCTTTTGATCTTAATGGGGTAAATGACAACTTGTATTTCAAATTTATACAATGATAGCTTCCATATAAATATTTGAACATATATTATAAAATCATCATTGAAATGAAAATATTAGAAGTTTGTTATCATGCTTAATGACCTTGTGATATCATATCTTGAAGACAAACTCATGTTTCGGTTTTAAAATTTGATACTCATCTTTTGAAACATGAGTACACTTACATGAAACAAATAACTTAAAATGAAACATATTATCATGATATATTGAAACTCATGTCTTGAAATAATATGTTACATTTTTGTCTTGATAATGCCTTATGAGATTTTGCCTTTACATCTTGAACTTTCATGCTTATCTTGGTATATAAAGACAAAGGCATATTTAGATGAAAAGAATTACTTGAAAAGAGAATTTTCCAAATGAAATATAACTTATCTCTTGTTTCACGAAACTATGGTTTTGAATTACTTTTATGAGATCATCATCTTGATAACTTGAGTTTTTATCTCTATACTCTCTTATGTTTCTCCCACGTTATATGAAGAAAAATATAAATTATTTTCTCTTAACTTATTGATACTCAATTTGAGAAAATATGTTTTGATGATTGAAACATTGTATGTGCAATTTGAACTTTTCTCTCATGTTTCAATACCACTTTGTATGCTTCATGACATGATAATTGAAATATTGATGTAGACTTTTGATATATCACTTGTCATGATTAATGCATATAGCTACCATTTTAAATCTCTAAAATGATTTTGATTATGAGTTTCGAGTTGACAAATTGAGCTTGAATGATTTTTCTTTTAATGATTCTTGAATCTTTTGGAATTATGACTTGTTAAGACATATTTAATGCTTGAATCAAGTTTTAAAAGATTTCATTTAGCTATAAAGAAATTTTATTGAAATTATGATCTTGACAACTATGACTTGAAACTCTTTATAAATCAAGATCTTTTACCATGCTCCTTCCGTCTTATCAAAAGAAAATTCTTTAAATAAAATGTAACTTGTCTTTTGATTTCTCAGAATTTAATACTTGAATTTTTATGAATTCGTGTCGTGATTCTTATGAAATATGATCTTGGTAAAAAATTCTTATGTATGAATCAAGATCATGTGTTTAATCTCCTAAGACTTCCACTTGTTATTTCCTAAAAAGGAGATTTGTCAAAATGATTCATGAACTTTTTGATTTATGACTTTTGGATTCATGACTCAAGATTGAAGATTGAAACATTATATGCTAAAATTGATTTTTTTATTATTGTTTCAATACTTCCTCAGATGCCTTATGTGATGATTGAAAATTTGATGAAAAAGAATTGTGCTTAATATTGGAATCATTGATTTATTTTTTTATCATGGCTTAAAAATGAATGAAAAGAAAATATGTTAGCACTTGTAATCATGATTTGATCCTTAATATTGATATACTTTCATATATCATGATTCTTGGTTGTATGACATTTATCTTGAATTAAAAATTGATAAATATGAATCTAGATCTTGCTAAAATGAAAAGTTATGAATCATGGATGATATCTTTTGGTTTTGATTCTTGTTGAATTTACATATTGATATCGTTCATGACATGATTTCTCATGTTTCAATATCATCTCGTATGCATCATGTGATGATTGATATATTGAT
The DNA here is from genome assembly GCA_024322285.1 of Musa beccarii. Classification (NCBI taxonomy): domain Eukaryota; kingdom Viridiplantae; phylum Streptophyta; class Magnoliopsida; order Zingiberales; family Musaceae; genus Musa; species Musa beccarii. The sequence continues at coordinate 8,089,274 of CM044394.1, forward strand.
TGATGCAATTTTCTCATTGGTTCCTCCTTCTTTTGATATTGATAAAGGGGAGAAAAATTGTTAACTTGTGTATCAAAAGAGAAAAATTTGCTAGCTTAAACATTGAGAAGCAAAAAGTTGCTATCTCAAGAGAGGCAAAAATCTTGCTCAACTTCACTTTTTTCAACAAAATTGCTTGCATCTTTGTTACAAATTATTGTTGAATCTCATGCAAGATTATTTGTAGTATTAATCCTCCTTTTCTTTTTGATATTGATAAAGGGGGAGAAGGCTTTTACAAATGAATGCAAAAGTCCTAGCATGCAAAGAAAGTAAAACTTGCAAGCTTGCTCTTCTCAAAAGAGAAGAAAGAAATTATAAAATTGCATGCATATCGCAAAAGAAGTCAAGAAAATGTATAATTTGCTTGTACTTCTCAAAGGAACATAGAAAAACTTATCATCATCACGACAAGCACTATCTTGCTTTTCATGATAAACATGCGATACCTAAATATTGTATGATGTGATTAATAGCTAGTATGTTTGTAATATTTGCATATCCTTGAAAACTAGCTATAATGTTACTTCTCCTTTTTGTTGATGACATAGGGGGAGAAGTAGATTGATGACTTCATACATTGATTAAATATTTTAAATTTGCATGATGGTTTGTTGTTTTCTCACTACATAAATGATACATGTTACTTGGATTTGGGATAATCCAAGGATTCTATCAATGGCATATTGATAGGGGGAGTTTGTGTTAAACTCCCGGGAGTTTTGGTTAACTCCGTCAGTCATCAATTAGTTGTCATCATCAAAAAGGGGGAGATTGTTGAATCTCGGATTTTGATGATGAAACTAATTTAGTGTGATTTGTGGTCTAACTGCGTGTTGAGTTACGCAGGTCTACTATCGATCAGGATTGGACAGTTGACACTAGAGGAATTGACGTTGCACCAGAGGTGATCGCGTTAGGATATTGGATGTCGAGCCGGAGGTTCGGTCGACTATCGGCAGGAGGCTTCATACATCGGGCATCGGGCCAAGAAGAGCATATTACGCCAAGGATATCGGGATTGCGGAGGTCAGTCACCGATTGGGCAACGGACCGCAAGAGAGGATGATGTGCCGAAGGATCGGACGAAGCGCCGACCAATGATGTGTCGGGCAACTGAATGTCAATTCATATTGTAATAACTATCTAGATCAAAGTAGAGTGTTTAATGTTTGTTTGTGCAGGAGTAACTATGAAAGGGATGAAGACGTAAAGCGAAACCAAGGGCCGAAGTCAAGTGCAATGGATCGTTAGGAGTTCGAGAGTTTGACGGAAGTCCGAAGATTCATCGGAAGTTCACGGAGCTTGCCAAGAAAGATCGGAGCTTGCCAAAGAAGCTCGGGGGAACTCGCCAAAATTATCGTGGAGTCCGAGAGATTGCCGGGAGTCGGCAGGATGGTTTTCGAGGGATCGTCGGAAGACCGTCGGAAGTTCGCCGGAAGCTCACCGGAAGAAGACTTGACTTACGGACTTTGTAATAGCTTAGGAATATCTTTAATTTCGTAGTTAGCACATCAATTTGGGTTAGGATTAGGGGTTAATCCTTTAACCCAAGTATGGGCCCATTAGCCCTTGTTCGGAACCGGTTTGGGCCAAGTTTTCAGCCCAAACCAAATGTAGATTTGTGCTGGGCGGTGAAGCCCGGAGCTAATGTGCCCAAAGCATGTGTGCATGCATGCATGCATCTTTGGGCTATGTGCATGCATGCTTTGGCGGTAGCATCGCCAGAGAGCATGCATGTTGCTACGCATGCATGCATGTTGGCGGTGGCACCGCCCAAAGAACTTAGGTCTTTGGGCGTAGCACCGCCTAGATTCTTATGTGCGTAGCACCGCCTGGGTGTGTCAGTCTACCAGGACTGATAGCACTGAAAAACTCAAAAGTTTCAAATTTTTGGCTCCAAGTTTAGGCTCCAAATTTGAATCACTTTGAGGCTTATAAATACCCCTTCTTTCTCAGCTAAAAAAACAACCCTTTTGAGAAGTTAGAATCTTAGTTTTAAGTCTTGAAAAGTCTTATTCTTGCTAAGTGTTCACCTCATTCTTCTTGTGAAATCTTGTAAAAGTGTGAACCACTTGTAAAGGGTTGTAAGAGGGGTATTTGATCCTTCCCGTTCAAAGGATTTGGTAATGGAAGAAGAGAGCCTCATCAGAGAAGGCTTCGGAAGTGGATGTAGGTCACTTTGACCGAACCACTATACATCGCTGTGTCTTGATTGTGTGAGTGTTTAAATTTATATTTTATCTCTTTACTTTGCTGCAAGCCTTTACTTTACGTACTCCACTTCCTTTTCATCTTCGTACGTATGCTTTAAAGTTAAAACGTAATCTTTCCGGGTTCAAACGAAACGTTGCTTTCTTCGTACGAAGTTTCTGAAGCTTGTTTTAAATCGCTGAAAAATCTATCATTTTATCCGTGCACTAATTCACCCCCACCCTCTTAGTGCCGCTCGATCCCTAACATGGTGGTGTTGGGGCAGTGGTGTTGGGAAATCCTATGGGGCGATATCTCATGCGTAGCGGAAGAACAAAAAACAAAACCATAGATTTCCCATAGAATGGTTCTGCCGTCGTGCGAAGTTGGTGCATCAAAAATAAATCCGCAAAAATTACATGTATAAAAGAAAGTACCTTGGGAGATCGTATATTACTGAATCCCTACAGATCTGTAGGAAAGGATGAAGAAGGTCAAGCGTCCTCCTCTCTAGCGGTATCCACATAGCAGAGACTGGGACGATGCACCTCTCTAGGGAGAGAAGAACAGGAGGTGGCTACCAAAAGAACCCCCAGCCTATAGAGCTTTGGTTCCCTCCTATTTATAGAGGCCCCCTTAAACCCTAATGGATCTTGCCCTATTGGGTATTGGATCTCCATCTAATTACCCAAGCCTATTAAATTTATGGGTCTCTACCTAATAATATCTTATTAGCAATTATTGGATCTCATCTTAGGATCCAATAATTCAGGGGCTTAATGGATATCCAATAAGATAGGGGCTCTAGTGGATATCTCACATCTGAACCTTTACTCATCGTAACACCTACCATATATGTGTGACCCTCTAGGCCTAATATCGAGCTGACCATGAGTCATACTTGTCAGAACTCCTTCTGATTTAGTGAATTATTATCTCTATAATAATTCACCCAACTCATCGACTGCGGACGTATTAGGCCACTACGTCGCAACCCCTAGACGATACAGGAGAATCCAATCCTTTGGACCTATCTATCCTTAGTTACCATGTATCTATAGTCCCTCATCCAACTAATATCCTAGAGACTATATCGGGCATGGTGCTGTCAGGCCTATATGGTCTCTCCTCGAGTCTTGCTCTTATCGGATTCTCCCTGAGAACTCTTTCTCTCTCAATCCGAATAACTTTGGTCAAGGATTTATTTGAGCAAGAATACATGGGATATTCCTCTCATGATACCGAGAGCGGACGATCCTCTATTGATACTCAATAGTCCTCGTAAGGTTGGCTACCACTCCCAATAACTAGTTGTACTAGATCTAAAACTTTCCAAACCTATAAGTCCGGTATCAAAGAGTGGAGTACTCATACAGGACATCCATGATGTTTCAAGTCTAAGGACCAGATATACTACTGGGACTACGGAATCGCTGTCTGATGTGAGGTATTAATAATCATCCAACATTCCGTAGGCAGATCAATCAGTGAACTCATTCCCCAATGAACACCTGCACTGTACCCTTAGTGTCCCTACACAAGTAGCTATGAGACCAGCCACCTCCATCATATGGATGGGTATACAGTACACCAGTCTATCCGGTTGTCTTGATGTCCCTCTCGAGTAACCTATGACTAGGATTATTTAGGGTTTGCGTTTAAAGGTGAATCAGTCTTATTATCATGATCTTATCACGATCTGATTCTCATTGCACAGATCCAAGGGCATCACAATATATGCAACACACAATATAAAGTGATAAAATACCTAATAATAAGCAAAGAGAAAGAGTACATATCAAGTTACAAGTGCCATCACTCATGTGATTAGCTTGTAGGGCACATATGATTAGCAGGTGGTACTGCCCTAGGAACAACTTCCCAAATAGTCTGGGCGGTGGTAGCGCCCCAGGTCAGCGATGGTACCGTTGGCAGTTATTGCTAGTTATAAGTGCCCTACAAGCCAATCACATGAGTGATTGCACCTGTAACACGCTGCATCAATCTCTTTGCTTATGATTATTGGCATTATCTCACATTATCTAGATGTATATTGTGATGTCCTTGGATCTGTGCAATGGGAATTGGATCGTGATGAGATTACGATAATGAGACCGATTTGCCTTTAAACACAGACCCTAAATTATCTTGGTCATAGGTTACTTGAGAAGGACATCGAGATAACCAGATAGACTGGTATGCTGTATACCCGTTCATATGATGGAGGTAGCTGGTCTCATAGCTACTCATGTGGGGACACTAAGGGTACAGTGTAGGTGCTCATTGGAGAATGAGTTCACTAATTGATTCGCCTACGGAATGCTGGATGGTTATTGATACCTCACGTCAGACAGCGATTCCGTAGTCCTAGTAGTGTATCTGGTCCTTAGATTTGAGACACCAAGGATATCCTGTATGAGTACTCCACTCTTTGATACCGAACTTATAGGTTTGGAAAATTCCATATCTGAACAGCTGGTCATTGGGAGTGGTAGTCAACCTTACGAGGGCTATTGAGTGTCAATAGAAGATCATCCGCTCTCGGTATCATAAGAGGAATATCTCATGTGTTCTTGCTCTAACAAATCCTTGGCCAAGGTTATTCGGATTGAGAGAGAAAGAGTTCTCCGGGAGAATCCGACAAGAGCAAGACTCGAGGAGAGACCGTATGGGCTTGATAGCACCATACCCGGTATAGGGTTTCTGGGATATTAGATGGATGAGAGATTATAGATACATGGTAACTGAGGACAGATAGGTCCAAAGGATTGGATTCCCCTGTATCGTCTGGGGGCCGCGGCGTAGTGGCCTGGTACGTCCGTAATCGATGAGTTGGGTAAATTATTATAGAGATAATAATTCACTATGTCAGAAGGAGTTCAGATAAGTATAACTCACGGCCAGCTCGATATTGGGCCTAGAGGGTCACATACATATAGTAGGTGTTGCGACGAGTAGAGGTTCGGATATGAGATATCCGTTGAACCCCCTATCTTATTAGATATCCATTAAGCCCATGAATTATTGGATTCTAAAATGAGATCCAATAATTGCTAATAAGAGATTAGTGGGTTTCTCAAGAGGCTTGGGTAATTGGATGGAGATCCAATACCCAATAGGGCAAAAGATCCATTAGGGTTTTTTAGGGGGCCTCTATAAATAGGAGGGAACTAAAGCTCTATAGGCTGAGAGTTTTTGGCAGCCACCTCCTGTTCTCCTCTTCCCATAAAGAGAGGTGCATCGTCGCAATCCCTGCCGTGTGGATATCGCTAGAGAGGAGGACGCTTGACCTCCTTCATCCTCTCCCATAGATCTGTAGGAATTCAGGGATATACGATCTCCCTAGGTATCTTTCTTTTACACATGCAATTTTTGCAGATTTGTTTTGACGCACCGATCTTCGCACAATAATAGAAACTTTCTATGGGAAATCTGGGGTTTTGTTTTCTATTCTTCCGCTGCGCATGTGATGTCGCTCCCCCTTATGGATTTCCCAATAGTGGTATCAGAGCTAAGTTGTTCGTGCGAAGATCGGATCTTAAACTGCGTGTGTTGTGTTTTAGATCGGACCGCCAGTAGGTAGCACCTGCGGTTGCCTGCGCCAACAGCCTGCCCGTAGGAATTAGCATCGCTTGCGAGCGCTGCGATCGCGGGCATAAGCGCCCACAAGGGGCAGCGCCACCCGCCCGCGGCTAGCCCGCAAGCGGCGTCGCCGTCATGCGAGCGATCGCCATGAGATGTGGGCACACCGCAAAGGGCAGATGTCGCCATGACAGATCGTCCAGCAGCTGCCGCGCCGCGAGCAGGGCGCGCGCCCGGCCATGCATGGGCCGCCACCGGGCAGAAGGGAAAGGTATTAGGTTTTTGGGCAAAAGATAGTTTTGCCCCTTAGAATTTCAAAAATTTCGATTTCTGTCTCTTTTGATAGAATGACTAAAATACCCCTAGGAATTTTCAAAATTCTAATTTTGTCCCTTACGGCCAAATGACTTAGAATACCCTCAGGATTTCAAAAATTCCAGATTTTGTCCTTTTAACAGAATTACCAAAATACCCTTGGGAATTCAAAAAAATTTCTCTGTCCTTGATTTTAGAAAATATATGTTAATTAAATAGTTTAATTAACTATTATTTTTTATCTAGTAGTCCTATAAAGTAACATATACATGTGATGTATGATGTGGACAGATGATCATGGACTTGTGATGTGATGTGTGTACATGTGATTATTATTATTAGGGTTTACGAGCCTCTATTTTTCTCGTTAGTTGTTGGGCCTGCGTACCTATAATTATGTTGTAATTACATGAAGAGGCGTAGTGGTAGCGTGACTCACGAGGCCGAGACGGACGATCCGACGCATAAAGATGTGTTGAGATACCGACGGATCCGATGAAGCGAGATGGACGATCACAGGGCATAGAGATACACCAAAGTACACATAGATCTTGATGTGAGTGATTGGGCCCACTGGCTCGGGCCTGATCATATTAGGATGTGGTCCATGATCATCTGGTGTGATTGCTCATGTGATGTGTGATTAGATATACACATACTAGATATATATATATATATATATATATATATATATATATATATATATATTTGCATGCGATGTAGATATATATATTAAATAAGTATGTGTGTGACACATTATATTAGGAGACCAAACCAAAATCCCCTTTATTAATAATATTAAGTTGGTAAACGTGAGGCAATTAGATTGACCCACGTGGCCTTCCATCGTTATAGCTAGGAGCCGATTCTCGGTGTAGGTTGAGTTGGTCGAGTCCCTCGAGACTCACCTATATCGCGTCTCGCCATCTTATCTATGACATAGAGATGTCATAGGTGACCTGAGGACATGGTATGCTTGGTCGAGTCCCTCGAGAGTATATCACCTAATCAAACTCATCTGGTAACGATGTTAATGACTTAACCGAACATCATGGTTGGTCGAGTCTCTCGAGGCCAAGGTGGTTCGGAGGTCGAACAGGACGGGAATCACAAGGAGTTGTGATTGGTAAGAGTTGTCTACCTTTACGGGCTTAACGTGATTGGTCGAGTCCCTCGAGGTTACGTTAAGACATCGATTGGATCCTAATCCCCACTAGAGATCCGCCAGGGGTCTCCGATTCATATACCGGAGGGTGTTATGTGTCTCACGAAAAATTAGTGGGAGTACATTAAGATAGAAGTTCTTATCTTAATTTTTTAAATTTCTGCAAAGTCTGCATGTTATATATTTCTGCTACATCTTTTATTTCAGAAAAATATCAATTTCGAATCCTTTACGTGGCATACTTGATGCCAACCGCCTCACTGGTCCAAATTATACAGATTGGCTTCGTAATCTGAGAATCATTCTCACGGTGGAGAAAATCGCGTATGTCCTTGATACAGTGATCCCTACGCCCGACGAAGGGGCAAGAGAGGATAAGATCGCTTGTTATGTGAAGTACTTAGATGATTCCACTCTTGCTCAGTGTTATATGTTAGCCTCTATGACTACTGAGTTATAGAGACAGCATAAAAATATGGATGCTAATTCCATACTCCTACATCTCCGTAAACTGTTTGAGGAATATGGAAGAACTCAGTGATATGAAATATCAAAGAGTCTTTTCTATGCCAGGATGACTAAGGGGATATTGGTTCAGAACCATATCCTTAAGATGATTGAGTGGATCGAGAAACTCATAGGTCTAGGAATGGTCCTAGAGGATAACTTATGTGTGGATCTTGTGCTTCAGTTCCTACTAGATTCCTTTTCTCAGTTCATAATAAATTTTAATATGAACAAACTTGAGGTGACCCTCCCAGAGCTCCTCAATATGTTGAGAGAAGCAGAGAGCACCTTCAAGAAAGAGAAGCTGGTTCTCTACACTAGTGAGACCAGAAAGAAAAGGAAGATTAAGAAGACCCTTAAGAAGGGCAAGGGCAAGGGCAAAATAGGTAAGGCAAAGGTTGCCAAGAAAGACCCAACAAAGGATAAAGGCCAGTGCTTCCACTGCGGTAAAGATGGACACTCGAAGAGGAACTACAAAGAGTATCTTGTAGAGAGGGCGAAACAGAAGCTTACAGAAGCTTCAGGTACATTCATGATCAGTCTTCATTTGTCAGAATCTTATGATAACATATGGGTATTGGATACCGAGAGTGCTTATCATATTTGTAATTCATTGCAGGTTCTGGCAGGACTTAGGAAATTGAACAGAGGCGAGATGGAACTTAAGATGGGCAATAGAGCAAAGGTTGCTGCAGTGGCTATTGGCAAGGTCACTTTACATCTGCCTGGTGGAGCTATTATTGTATTAGATGCATGCAATTATGTTCCTTCTATTATAAAAATATTATTTCTATTTCATGTTTAACAGTTATTGGATATAAATTAGTTTTTGAGAACAATAGTTGTTTAATAATATTAGATAATCAGATCATCATGAAAGGAACATTGCATAATGGTTTATTTATGCTAGATACAACTCTACATATCATGAGTGTAAGAGAGTCTAAGAGGAAATGAGAAGTGGAAAACCAAACAGGAAAGAGTATTAAAACCCTTCGATCAGATCGAGGAGGTGAGTACTTGAGTACAGAGTTCACCCAGTTCCTCAAAGACTATAGGATTTTATCCTAATGGACAACTCCTTATATACCATAGCTTAATGGTGTATCAGAAAGGAGGAATCACACACTGTTAGATATGGTGCATTCCATGATGTGTCTCACCGACCTACCCATCTTATTCTGGGGATATGCCCTAGAAACCACAGCTTACCTTCTGAACAGAATTCCAACTAAGTTAGTGATGTCTACTCCATATGAGATATGGAATAGGAAGAAGCTCAATCTTAAGATTGTTAAGATTTGGGGCTGCCTTGCCTACGTTAAGAGATACAACCATGACAAGTTGGAATCTAGGATAGAACGGTGTAAGTTCGTGGGATACCCTAAGGAAACTTATGGGTATTATTTCTATCACCCTGAGGACCGAAAGGTCTTTATAGCCAAGAGAGCAGTGTTCCTTGAGAAGGAACACATTCTTGGTGGAGACAGTGGGAGCATGATAGAGTTGAGTGAGGTTGGAGAACCTAGCTCATGCACTATTCTAGAATCTGTTCAGATACCTAACACACAAGTTCCAACTTTACGTAGGTCAGATAGAGTATCCCATCCTCCTTAGAGATATGTGGGACATATCAGAAGAGAGGATGTTAAGGATATTAATTCTCAGACCTACGAGGAGGCTATTATGAGCATAGACTCTGGGAAATGGCAAGAAGCCATAAATTCAGAAATGGGTTCCATGTACTCCAACAAGGTTTGGAACCTAGTTGATGCACCCGAGGGTATTGTACCCATTGGTTGCAAGTGGATCTTCAAAAAGCAGATTGAGTAGATGGACAGGTAGAGACCTATAAAGTAAGGCTAGTAGCTAAGGGGTATCATCAAAGATAAAGTGTTGACTATGACGAAACTTTCTCACCTGTAGCCATGCTAAAATCCATTCAAATTCTATTGGCTATTGCAGCACACTATGATTATGAGATTTGGCAGATGGACATCAAAACCGCATTCCTCAATAGTAACCTCGATGAGGAGGTATATATGATACAACCTGAGGGATTCGTGTCCAAGGATAACCCAGATAAGGTGTGCAAGTTGCTTAGGTCCATTTATGGATTGAAGCAAGCTTCCCGAAGTTGGAACATAAGATTTGATGAGGCGATTAGATCTTATAACTTTGTTAAGAACGAAGATGAGCCTTGTGTGTATAAGAAATTAAGTGGGAGCACTATCACCTTTTTGGTATTATATGTGGATGACATCCTAATAATTGAGAATGATGTATGAATGCTCTCCACAGTAAAGACTTGGTTATCTAGGCACTTCTCCATGAAGGACTTAGGGGAAGCATCTTGCATATTGGGGATACAGATCTATAGAGATAGATCCAAGAGGATGCTTGACTTGTCCTAGTCCAGGTACATAGACACCATTGTCAAAAGGTTTGGCATGGAAAATTCCAAGAGAGGTCTCATATCAATGAGACATGGAATATCACTTTTTAGGAGTATATCCTCAAAGACTCCTAATGAAAGGGCACACATGGATATGATACCATATGCATCAGTGATATGATTTATCATGTATACTATGCTATGTACCATGCCTGATAGAGCACATGCTTTGAGTGTCATGAGCAGATATCAAGTAGATCCAGGCTTGGAGCATTGGAAAGCAGTAAAATATATCCTTAAGTACTTGAGAAGGACTAAGGATCTTTTACTGGTATATGGAGGTAGTAACCTCAAGGTTGAAGGCTACTCGGACTCGAGCTTCTAGTCCGATATCGATGATAGCAAGTCTAATTCAGGGTATGTGTTCACCCTGAATGGAGGAGTAGTATGCTGGAAGAGTTCCAAGCAAGACGCTACTACTGACTCGACCACAAAGGCGGAATACATTGCTGTGGCAGAGACAGTAAAGGAGGGAGTCTGGATGAAGAAGTTCATCACAAACCTAGGAGTCATGTCGAGCAGCTAGGATATGATTCCCCTATATTGCAATAACTACGAGGTGATTACTCAAATAAGGGAACCCGGGTCTCATCAGAAGTATTTTGAGGAGGTTCTAGCTTATTAGAGAGATCGTGGCCCAAAAAGATGTAATGGAAAGAGTTCCATCCAAAGATAACATTGCAGATCCACTGACAAAGCCATTGACTCAGATTGTCTTTGAGTGTCATAGAGGTCTGATGGGGATCAGACATGTTGGTGATTGGCTTTAGGTCAAGTGGGAGATTGCCAGTTATAGGTGCCCTACAAGCCAATCACATGAGTGATTGCACCTGTAACACGCTGCATTAATCTCTTTGCTTATGATTATTGGCATTATCTTACATTATCTAGATGTATATTGTGATGTTCTTGGATCTGTGCAATGGGAATTAGATCGTGATGAGATTATGATAATGAGACCGATTCACCTTTAAACACTGACTCTAAATTATCCTGGTCATAGGTTACTTGAGAAGGATATCGAGATAATCGGATAGACTAGTGTGCTGTATACCCGTTCATATGATGGAGGTAGCTGGTCTCATAACTACTCGTGTAAGGACACTAAGGGTACAGTGCAGATGCTCATTGGAGAATGAGTTCACTTATTGATCCGCCTATGGAATGCTGGATGGTTATTGATACCTCACGTCAGACAGCGATTCCGTAGTCCTAGTAGTGTATCTGGTCCTTAGACTTGAGACACCAAGGATGTCCTGTATGAGTACTCCACTCTTTGATACCGGACTTATAGGTTTGGAAAGTTCCATATCTAGTACAGTCGATCATTGAGAGTGATAACCAATCTTACGAGGGCTATTGAGTGTCAATAGAGGATCATCCACTTTTGGTATCATGAGAGAAATATCTCATGTGTTCTTGCTCAAACAAATCCTTGGCCAAGGTTATTCGGATTGAGAGAGAAAGAGTTCTCCGGGAGAATCCGACAAGAGCAAGACTCGAGGAGAGACCATATGGGCCTGACAGCACCATACTCGATATAGGGTCTTTGGGATATTAGATGGATGAGAGATTATAGATACATGGTAACTGAGGACAGATAGGTCCAAAGGATTGGATTCCCCTATATCGTCTAGGGGCCACGGCGTAGTGGCTTGGTACGTCCGCAGTCGATGAGTTGGGTGAATTATTATAGAGATAATAATTTACTATGTTAGAAGGAGTTCTGACAAGTATAACTCATGGCCAGCTCGATATTGGGCCTAGAGGGTCACACACATATGGTAGGTGTTGCGATGAGTAGAGGTTCGGATATGAGATATCTGCTGAACCCCCTATCTTATTGGATATCCATTAAGCCCTTGAATTATTAGATCCTGAGATAAGATCAAATAATTGCTAATAAGAGATTATTGGGTAGAAATCCACTAATCCAAGAGGCTTGGGTAATTGGATGGAGATCTAATACCCAATAGGATAAAAGATCCATTAGGATTTTTCAAGGGGCCTCTATAAATAAGAGGGAACCAAAGCTCTATAGGCTGAGGGTTTTTGGTAGCCACCTCCTGTTCTCCTCTCCCCAGAGAGAGAGATGCATCGTCGCAATCCCTGCCGTGTGGATACCGCTAGAGAGGAGGACGCTTGACCTCCTTCATCCTCTCCCACAGATCTGTAGGAATTCAAGGATATACGATCTCTCTAGGTATCTTTCTTTTACACATACAGTTTTCGCGAATTTGTTTTGATGCACCAATCTTCGCACAACGACAGAAACTTTCTATGGGAAATCTGGGGTTTTATTTTCTGTTCTTCCGCTGTGCATGTGATGTCACTCCCCTTGTGGATTTTCCAACAATTATTACTTGCCAATAGTGGTACTGCCAGTTCACAGAGCCTGAGGACTCTGTTAGGCAGTGGTACCGCTAGTCTTGGCAATGGTATCATCCAGTACACTGATAGTGCAGGGTGAACAAGCGGTGGTACCGCTAGTACCAGGCGGTGGTACTGCCAGTACCCGAAAATTTGGGATGTGACTCTTTTTGGCTTCATTTTTGAAAGCCAATTGAGTCTATAAATACCCCTCTTTCCTATGCTAGTAAAGCACCTCTTAGAGCAGTTGAAAACTGAGTCAAAGCTATAACAAAATCTTATTTCGATAGCTTAAGTGTTCACCTCCCTCTTTCTCTTTGTCAAAAATCTGTAAGAGAGTGAACCACTTGTAAAAGTTTATAAGAGGGGTGTTTGGTCCTTCCCCTTCAAAGAAGTTTAATAGTGGAAGTTGGGAGCCTCATTGAAGGAGGCTTCGGAAGTGGACGTAGGTCATTTGATTGAACCACTATACATTGCTATGTACTTTGAATGTGTGAGCTTTTAAATTTCTGCATCTTACCTTTACTTAGCTGCAAATCATTCAGTCTTCTTCTCCCTACTCTTATTTACATTCACTCAAATTATTTTTAGCTAAAACTTCTTTGGTTGAATCGAAATTTCCTTACAAACCAACTATCTTCAAAATCAGTTGCAAGTTTACAAGTTTTAATATACTACACTAATTCACCCCCCCTCTTAGTGCCGTTCAGATCCTAAAAATTGGTGTCAGAACTTGGTCACTCTCATTTGGTTTAAAAACTAAGAGAGATGGCTTATTTCGGTATGCAAGAGGGTCATTCCATTACACGTCCGCCTAAGTTTAATGGGTCGGATTACACCTATTGAAAGACTCATATGAAGATTTTTTTTATTTTCATAGATTTCGAGCTTTGGAATATCATCAAAAATGGATTTCAAAAATCTTCTCTTCCGATGAGTGAATGAAATGAATTAGAGAAGAAGGTTTTTGCTTTAAATGCAAAGACTATGAATGCCTTATTTTGTGCACTTGATAAAAATGAGTTTAATTAAGTTTCGATTTGTGAATCGGCTTTTGATATTTGGCGTACTCTTGAAATTACTCATGAAGGGACTAGTCGAGTGAAAGAGTCCAAAATAAATCTCTTGGTGCATTCTTATGAACTTTTTGAATGAAACTAAGTGAGTCCATCGGAGACATGTACACTTGTTTCACGGATATTGTCAATGGACTCAAAGCACTTGGCAAAGGTTTTTCTAATTTCGAACTTGTAACTAAAATTTTAAGATCTCTTCTAAAGAGTTAGGATTCAAAAGTCATGGCCATTCAAGAGGACAAGAACCTTAAAATATTTTCTCTCAAAGAACTCATTGGGTCTTTGATGATCTATGAAATGACATGCAATGCTCACGATGAGTTAGAGAACCTCCTTCCAAAGAATAAGAAGGATATGACATTGAGAACACAAGAAGACCACTTGAAGGAAGTTTTAAGTGATGAGGACCTTGATGATGAACTTACACTCTTAACACGAAAATTCAACAAATTTATAAGAAAGAATAAATTTAAAAACGATACTAAAAATAAACCTGAACCAAAAAAAGATCAAGTCATATGTTATGAATGCAAGAAGCCGGAGTACTTCAAAAGTGAATGCCCCCAAGTTAAGAAGAAGCTACCAAAGAAGAAGAAAGCTCTAAAGGTGATGTGGGATGATTCAAGTAGCTCCGAGGATGAAGAAGCAAGCAACAAAGAGGAGGCCAACTTCACACTAATGGCTTTAGGAGATGAGGTAAGTGAGTTATTTAATGAAGATTTATCTTACAATGAACTTTCGAATGCTTTCTATGAATTGTTTGATAAGTGTAGAAGTATTAGTAAGAAGTTCAATTTATTAAAGAAGGAGCATGCTTTATTACAAGATAAGCTTGATAGTTTTCAAACTCCCTCTTTACCCCCATGCTCTAAGTGTGAATACTTAAAGATAATTAAAAATAAAAACTTACTACTTAAAGAGACCCTAAATAAGTTTAAAGTCGGTAACAAGGGCTTAGACATGATCCTTGCAAACAAGGGTCACGTCGAAAAAAGAAGTGGAATTGGATTCGTGAGTGGATCTCACCGAACTCAAACCACCTTCATTAAAGGACAAATACTACATGTATCATCTTATTTGAAATGCAGCTTTTGTTACAAATCTGGACATGTTGCTTACAAATATCCATATAAGAAACCTAGCCCTCATAGGTTGATATGGGTTCCTAAAGGAATGATAAGGAACTCAGTGAATAATTTTTGAGGCACCCAAGTTCAAATGGGTATCTAAAAACCATTCTCTTTTGTAGACATACTTACCCACACAAGCTAGGAGTGGGTAGTAATATAATTCTTGATCATAATAAAGCTCACTAGCTCAAGTAATAAAAGATCCTTGAGTGTTATACATTATGTACCATAACTTCCATTAAGTCTCTTGAAAATTAATTTCGGTAGAAACAATTGTGTCACCTTACAATTTGAAATCCTTTACTTTAAAACGATGTGATATTTTTTGAACATCAATGTAAATTAACTCATTTGGAAAATCCACGTATATAATTATAATGAAGAATTCCTCAAAATGATTCATGACTTCAAATTCTTGGAATCACAACTTTATAAAATTCATGACTTAGCTTGAAAACACTTGATTCTCCCAACGCATAAAACATGTTCTTGCTTGATATTTACAATTGCAATATATTCTTCTTAAAATACCTTTCGGATATAATCCTAGTGATGTTTACTATTGCAATATATTTCAAATTTATATATGATGAGTGATGCAAATAAATCGATAATTCATGACATAAAAATTGCTTCCCTTGATCTTTATATCTCGGATGTTTAATATAATGAAGACATCTTTTGATTGAGGTTTACCTTTTTCATAATTTTACAAATTGATCATTGTCAATTTGAGGCATAAGTCCTTGAAACCTTCGCAAATCTTCCTTCATTTATCGTTTGAGATTTCCTATATTTTTGTTACCATTCTCTCGATCCAAAAGTTTTTGATGTCTCTTTATTACAACATGAGTCATTGTGCTTTAGGCGATATTACTATTTGACAAAGCTAGGGAACCTGGGCTCTTAGGGTACCATTGCTTGCTTGGGCAGTACTACCGTTAGGATTTTTAAAAAAGTACATTCCATATTTTTTAGCTTCTAGGCAGTACCACTATCCAGCCTAACTCCAGGTCACTAAATTGGCCTTCCAATATACCTAATTTGAGTTGGTTCAGGCCCAATGGGCTCCTAACCAAGTTGACATGGTTATACTCTAACACCAACTCAACTAGACTCTAAATGACTACGATCAAGACTTAATCGACTCTATTTACAATCATAAAGCCTTCAACATATTGTTCGAAATGTCATCTATTCATCCGGTACTTCGTTTGTTACCTCCGATATATCGTCTTTTCTTTTGACGTATTGACATCGGCATGTTGACCTCCCACAACATTCGATCTTCTTGGCACAATGCCTAATCCTTTTGGCTCGATGCTCAATCTTTGACATGATGCTATTTGGCCTAATGTCGATTCTCCTACTTCAATGATTCAAGTCCATGATTGAAGTTTCACCTGCGTCACGTATCTCAAATGCTTATTAGTCCATAAACTTATTAATTGATTTCATCATCAAAATTCGAGATTCAATATTATCTTGATGAGTAACTAACATAAAAAAATAATCAAGTTTGACTGAGATCTAAGCTTAGGAGTATAGATTCCCACCGTCGCCTCCTCATCTTTGTGCCACTTATTGTTGTTATTCTTGTTGTTCTCCAACATAAAGGCTTTGGTTGCTATATGTCAATTTTTCTTTTAGAGTAGGTTGAAAAATTTTGTTGGAGGCTTCTTAGCTAGTGATTAGAAGAATTGGATGATTTTAAATAATTGATGGATTCAGAGATTATCATGAATTGATTATTTATTGAGTCTCATTGTTAAATCTCATAACATATTCAAATAGACAAATCATTGCCTTGTCGAATGATCAATAGTGTAGACTTCTTTAGATGTCGATTGTTGATGAAGTAGAGCTCAGATTCTTTTTCTAATTGTTTGAAGGATATGATCAAGGTGAGAGGAATGTGATAGTACCATTCTTGAGCATTTTCTTATAGAGTGGTTAGAAAAGTTTGACACGGCATCAAAGGTGGTCTTATAATATGAATGTAGTAACATGCTTTGAGGGGTTAGAGCTTCTATCAAGGGTCTCTAGATTGGGTAGATGGAAATTAATGGAACATATTTCTCTTGAATATGATGAGTGAAAGGTAATTAGTTTTAGAGCACCAATTGATCGGCTCTTTTACTTGTCGGTTCTTATGTCTTATGGTATCAAATCATTTGCCTAATTTTCCTAATTTGTTCGTGCAAAGTAAGACTCATCTAATTAATGGAATATGCTTTAGGTCGAGATAAAAGCAGTTGTTGAACTAGATTAGTGTCTTGAGGAAGTTATTATGGTGCCTAGGGAGGGGCTTGTGGCAATTAGTCCGTAAGAGGGATGACAAACCTTTCCTATGGCACTTGGAATTTATCTTGATTCAGGAACTTGTCATTGATAAGTGGCTTCTACCAACGGCATCAATTGTGGGAGGAGAGGGATGATGGTTTGCATCATCTTGCTAAAGGCTTGGAATTGTTTAGTAAAACCAATGAAGGCCTTGATCTGTATCACTAGGAATGATAACTTGAATTGGATTCCCAACGGAAAAAAGAAAACCATGATTTCTTAGGACCTCTTGTTGATAGTATAGATTTATAATTGATCCATATGTTCTTACACATAGGAAAGTAGAGGCCCTTGCCTAAGATTGAGTGACATAACAAATGTTGACAAAGGAAGCTCTTTGCCAATATGTTCTTAAGGAACTTCATGTGTTTGATTTTTTTTATGATATATCTCGATGGTTCTCTTAGTATCAATCTAATAAGATCATATTTAATCATTAATTTGACTTAATAAAATTGATTTGATTTGATTTATTTTTTGAGTGGTCTCACAGCTAAAGGAAAGAAATGATGAGGGAGAAATTTTTTCATAAACGAAAAATATTTTATCCTATGTCCCTTGTCCTACTTTTGGATAAAAATATTTTAATCCTAAAAATGCCTTATCTTGTATTCTGTTTCCTATAAAAGATTATATTGGAAATTTGTCTGATAAAATTTCACTGACGATCAAGTTAGATACAGTGTTTGTTTAGTAAGTTTCGAACAAAAACATACTTGAGAAGACTATTTAATACAGTATCATTTTCGTAACCATCGATTTAAAGAGGAAATATATCATTTTAAATTATCTAGTGGCATATCTAATTGGCTAGTCTTCATCTTCGATACCTAATATGACATATCCTTTGATAAGACATCATGTAACGAGTCCTAATTAATAAAAAATAATAATCATATCATCTATCAAATTGATGAATTAAAAATCACATTCCATTAATTAGATCAGTAGTCATGTTTGATTTTATAAAGACAATTATTCTTGATTTATCAACACATGAGAAAGAACAAGTGGAGATTGTAGGACCTTTGATTACTTATAATAATTAATTAATAATGATTTGATGAATATATTATTATTAATTTAAATTTAAATAATTTATGTCAAAGTAATTAATAAATTGGTTATCATTTTGACAAATAGCATATTTGGATTTACGAGGCTCCTATATTGATATGTGAGGGAGAGAGAGAAGTGGATGCAAATGGCCTCATTGCTACCTCAGTCATGGCACATGTAGCGAGTCGGGTGGACCATAAACGGTAAGAAAATTATTGTGCTTGTCTCTTTCCGAAATGATTGATTGAGGAATATGATGCATTGGACACGATTATTGTTTGTCATCTAACTCGGTCGCTGAGACGTTATTTTTTGGACTAACCATTTACGATTGGGGAACAGTTCTGTATTCGAATGATAAATTATTTATTTATTTATTTATTTATTATTAATACTAATAAGGGTGCTGTTTCACGCACCGATTCGACTTACGTACCAACAGTCGAATTTGGCGCATCACCGTCTTCCGTGGCTCACGGAGCGACATGAAGCTTTTTAATATAGTTGAAAAGTCGCCGTCAAACAGAGCTGGGAAAAAGAGGGGCGAACTTCACGAGAACTATTTAGTCTGCCTAGACGACGTGCTAACGTTACGCCGTTTAATATTTCGTCAAGTCCTGTATCTTTTAACTCGTTTACAACCACGAGAAAAAGAATCACATGTTACTTCCCAGTACAGTCGCCGATACAGTAGATCGGCCCCACTCCCGCACGGCCCAACTTTTAATTCTAGATTCTCTCTCTCCTAATGTAGCCGAGAACCGAGACTTGCTACCAACCATGCACTTGTCTTTATGCCACCAAAAGGTTCCTAATGTTGATTGTCCAACGGTATGATTACTATTATACAACTCTTAGGAATAAAGAACTTAACAACTATCCGAAACATGTAATTGTAGCTTTGGACAATCAAATTAGTCGGTCGACCTATGTTGACGGCGATTTAAACACCTAAAAAGACACCACAGTAAAAACATTTATACA
Organism: Musa beccarii; assembly: GCA_024322285.1. Taxonomy (NCBI): domain Eukaryota; kingdom Viridiplantae; phylum Streptophyta; class Magnoliopsida; order Zingiberales; family Musaceae; genus Musa; species Musa beccarii. Next base: position 8,108,492 of record CM044394.1, read on the forward strand.
TTATTACAAGTGGGAGAGGCGATAAGACTGTTGTCTGGCTTCGATTAAATGATGTTTTTTTTTATATATATATAAATTAAGCATGTTTGGATGAGAATAGTACTAGAAAGAATAACTGGTGTCTTTACGTTCCCCCGAGATCTTCTTATGTGACAGGAAAAAATATTTCTATTAATTATATAATCAATTCCACAAGCCCAATTTTTAAGCTTCCAACTACTTTTGATTCCTCGTCTAATTACCATGATCCATTAGATTTTTTTTGAATGATAAATAATGAGGATGCGATATAATTCCAAACCTTATTATTAATTATTAAAATTTTTAATATATAAATTAATGGATATCTTCAAAATTTATTAGATCAATCCTTCATAGGTGAGTTTGACATTTGTCATATCAATATTTTGATTATAAATTTATTTGATGAGGTCTCAAATGTTTAATCTTTCTCGAGTATAACACGACAATTATGTCAAATTGATAGATACTTATTTTTTTTAATATAAATAATGAAGGTAAATTTTAATATGAAGAGCTTTGACTTAACCCGATGTAGTTGAATATGTCAGCTCGACTAACTCAAGCTGATGCTAATCTCTACTCCACGTTCCAATCGGGGCTCGTCATGTAAATCGTAACACCAGGTGATATACCATCAAATAACATACCACTTCTGACACGGACACATGCCTGTGCTCAGTATGTTCAGTTGTGCACCCGAGTGTCGGACTGTTACCCCTATCGTTTCTTCCTGTTCGATCGCTTCCCTGCTCTATTTTCACCGTCGTCATTTTGTGCAATCCCTAAATCATCCTCTCTTCTTCTATTTACTATTTTTTCCATCGCCTCTCTTACCTGTGGTTGGAGCAATTTTCTTGGTCACTCCTATGTCGGAGCTCTTTCATAATTGTAGGTTATGTTTTTTACCAGCTGTCGGCAGACCGGTCAATACAAAAGAGGCAAAAATGAATTAAGAAAGGGCAGGTGAGACAGATGATGGACCATCAGGCACGGAAAGAAAGACAACTGAAAGAGGGGAAGCCGATTGAGAAAATTTAGAAATTAAAGAAATTGATAAGAGAATAAAGGGCCGGGTCTGCGTTTTGTTAAGCCGCTTGATCATCAGAGACAGCTCAGACGTTGCTTTCCCAACTGTGCTGGTTGTTGGTCTTTCTCGTTCATTAATCAACCACCCCGATCGCCTGCTTCGCTCTTCCAGGCTCCCCTTGCGATTGATGCATTCATTCCTCCAGCCGAGGGGAGACGGAGATTGTTCTTTTTCTATTTTTTGCCTTTTTCCAGTCCTATTTTACAGAACCAACCATGGAAAAAAATCAGTCCAGGTGGGCATTGTAAACAAGCAAAGAATAATAAGTGGGAGTGAGAAGAAGTGGGGCAGGTAGCGGACTCGCTGGCATCACCTACTTTAGGAAGTAAGAGAAAGAGAGGCTTCCGTTCTTCCCTGTCCGCTCTACTACGCACCAGAGTAGAGAGGGAGGGAAGCGATGAGATCTCGCCGCTTGAATTGAGTCGAATTGCTTGCTGACTTGTGCTTTTCCAAGAATAGATAGAATATCACCAACAGGCGCATGGAGGCGAGCGCTGGTTTGGTGGCCGGCTCTCACAACCGGAACGAGCTCGTGGTCATCCGCCGCGATGGAGAATTGGGGGTAACGTCTACATCCTCTTCCTCCGTTTCTTTCATCCCATCAGGCGTTCCGATTTAACGTTCGTGTGGAGGTTTTGTGACTTGATTCTTGCCTGCAGCCGAAGCCGCTGCACCAGCTGAGCGGGCAAATATGCCAGATCTGCGGTGATGACGTCGGACTCACCGTCGATGGAGATCTCTTCGTCGCCTGCAACGAGTGCGCCTTCCCCATTTGCAGGACTTGCTACGAGTACGAGCGCCGGGAAGGCAATCAGGTTTGCCCCCAGTGCAAGACCAGGTTCAAGCGGCTCAAGGGTAAAATACTAAGATACTACGCCGTCAATTCCTCCTCCCTGCTTCAATTGTGGTAGATCTACCTTTAATTTTTCTCTCCCCCTTTTTTTTTCCAGTATCATTATCCATGGGTTCTTATTTTCATGGTCGTAATTGATTTTGATGATTTGTCATTCAGGCTTTCTGCTATTTGAACCTCCTTATAATTTTTAAGATTTGGTTCACTTCCTGTGAAAATTAGGTTGATCATTTAGTATTATTAGCAATATAAACAAACACCTATGATTACCTTGCAGTAGATCTCTCTAGTCCACTGTCCTCCTTTTGTTGGACCCTAGTACAGTTTCATATCTTCTAGTTTCCTTGCAGTAGCCCTTGTAGTAGATCAATGTAATCTGCATTACTTGCAACAAACCCTAATATAATTTCATCCCTTCTCATTCTCTTGTCGCAGAGCTCTCTGGCCTTTAATCCTTGTTTCATATTGTAGAATTTTCTCATCCTCTCTCTCGCAGGGTGCCCTCGTGTGGCTGGTGACGAAGAAGAGGATGATGTCGATGATCTTGAGAACGAGTTCAACTTTGTTGGGGGAGATCAGCAGAACTCAAAGTACATGGCGGAGGTCATGCTGCAGGGCCACGGGAGCTATGGCCGCCGGGTTGATATCAATACACCTCATGTGGCTCATGCTGTGCCTGAAGTTCCACTTCTCACCAATGGCGAGATGGTAATTGAACTCACACTTTGCTGTCAGTACTTTGCACCCAATAGAACCCTTCTATTATGATGGGTGAAGTTCATTCCTCTTCCAGGTTGACGATATTCCTCCAGATCAGCATGCGCTTGTTCCTTCTTTCATTGGTGGTGGAGGGAAAAGAATTCATCCGCTTCCCTTTCCAGATCCCAATATTCCAGGTATCCAAATCTCTGCACCACAACTAGGATCTTCAACTTGAATAAGGTTGAGCAATCATAATACTGACCCAGCAGGTTTTCTGGTTCATCAGGAAATTAATGGAAAACTGTTGCCTTGCAGTTCATCCTAGATCAATGGATCCTTCTAAGGATCTTGCCGCTTATGGATATGGAAGCGTGGCCTGGAAGGAACGAATGGAAAATTGGAAGCAGAAGCAAGAGAAAATGCACATGACCAGGAATGATGGTGGTGACAAGGGTTGGAATAACGATGGTGATGAATCTGATTTACCATTGTAAGCTCCAAATCCTGTTGAATGTCAATCGTCTTTAAAAATCATACTTCAGTAACATTTGGACAATGGCTTACTCCAGTTTACAAGTCTGATATTGTGTGTTTATACTCAAGATTCCCTTTTCATTTTTATGTTTTAACAAAAATACATCTTCAAATAGTTCTACTGTTGTTTTAGAACTGTTTTTCAAATGAAAGTGCCGACAGAATGTCTGGCTAAACTGCATCCTGCTACCACACGAAAATTGAGGCTGACCAATCAGTATAATTTGCATTATAACAGGCAGGTATAGATTTTTGTTCCATTTAATGGTCATTTATTTTAACATTGAAATTGATGGGCATTCCTTTATCAGTTTGAACAAGGAAGCTGTGTCTAGAAACTAGTTGCCATATAAGTGCAAGAACAATTTTCTTTCCACAAAGTCCTGTTGTTTATAGTTATTAAAAAAAATGGATTACTCTGGCTGTTATCTCTGAATGAGTTATGACAACAATATAGCATAACTAGAAATTAGGCTAGCTAAAATTTTTCAAGTTCTTATCTCTTTGACAAGGCCTATTGATCATAGCTATCATATTGAGGTTATTTTCTTTTTTTTGAGTTACTGAGTCATGAATTCAGGATATTGTCAAGTTCAACATGGTTACACAAATTTTATTGATCTATAATGTGAAATTTAGGAAAATGTTGTTTTCAGATATTGCTTTTTTTTCTTCTTTCCAATGAGGCCAACGTGGATATCAAATATTGTCTTCTGCTTGTATTTCGTTTATTCTTGTATTTAAACAAAATAAATTCTCATGTTTCGTAGTTACAGCATTTGACTTCTTTGTAAGAAACTGTAACTTGTCATTGAATTTGTGTTCTATAGAATGGATGAAGCGAGACAACCGTTGTCCAGAAAGTTGCCCATTTCTTCTAGCCAAATAAACCCATACAGAATGATCATCATAATTCGTCTTGTAGTTGTTGGGTTCTTCTTCCATTACCGAATCACAAACCCTGCATCTGATGCATATCCATTGTGGCTCATCTCCGTCATCTGCGAAATTTGGTTTGCTCTTTCATGGATTCTCGATCAGTTTCCCAAGTGGCTTCCTATTGAAAGGGAAACTTATCTCGACAGATTGTCATTGAGGTAGTTGTGGTTGCTAATATGGTAAACTTTGTTCACCTTATCACTCATTTATCTGCCTAATTGTTCATTATTTTCCTTAGGTATGAAAAAGAAGGGCAGCCTTCTCAGCTATCTCCGATAGACATCTTCGTGAGTACAGTTGATCCTATGAAGGAACCCCCTTTAATCACCGCAAACACTGTTCTCTCAATCCTTGCTGTGGATTACCCTGTTGAAAAAGTATCTTGCTATGTTTCTGATGATGGCGCTGCTATGCTGACATTTGAAGCATTGTCAGAAACGTCCGAATTTGCAAAGAAATGGGTTCCTTTCTGTAAGAAATTCAATATTGAGCCCCGTGCACCAGAGTGGTATTTTCAACAAAAGATGGATTATTTGAAGGATAAGGTCCACCCTTCGTTTATTAAGGAACGAAGAGCAATGAAAGTATGAAAAATTATACATATATCTTCTTGATACAATGTGCATGTAAATAATTTTTTTCTGAATTTGATTCTGTTTGCAGAGAGAATATGAGGAATTCAAAGTACGAATAAATGCCCTGGTTGCAAAAGCACAAAAGGTACCAGAAGAAGGGTGGACAATGCAGGATGGAACACCATGGCCTGGAAATAATGTTCGTGACCATCCAGGCATGATTCAGGTGAATCTTCTGTCCCTTGTAGTCTTTTGTTTGCTGCTGTGGTAACAAACAGCTTTTTACCAATTCAATTGATAGTTTTTCTGCTGATATAAATTTTTAGGTCTTTTTGGGGCAAAGTGGTGGGCATGATGTGGAAGGGAATGAATTGCCACGGTTGGTTTATGTCTCTAGAGAAAAGAGGCCAGGATTCAATCATCACAAAAAAGCTGGTGCTATGAATGCTTTGGTAACAAGCTGTCCCATGGATCGATTTTTCTGCCTTAGTGTAACAGTAGCTTTGGGTTTACTCATTTGATTCTATTGCTTTTGGCAGGTTAGGGTCTCTGCTGTACTAACAAATGCACCTTACTTGTTGAATGTGGATTGTGACCACTACTTCAATAATAGCAAAGCTATACGAGAGGCAATGTGCTTCATGATGGATCCACTTGTAGGAAAGAGAGTGTGCTATGTGCAGTTCCCTCAGAGGTTCGATGGTATTGACCGACATGATCGCTATGCTAATCGAAACATAGTGTTTTTTGATGTAAGTGTCACATTTTATTCACATTCCTTCGTTACACTTTTGAATCTTTTGCACAGTTTCCTCGTTTGTAAGTTCATATACCTAGTATGCATAGAGAAGTAAAATGAAGACTTGATGCAGATCAATATGAAAGGTCTGGATGGGATTCAAGGACCTATTTATGTAGGCACTGGATGTGCTTTTAGAAGACAGGCACTCTATGGATATGATGCTCCAAAATTAAAGAAGCCACCAACTAGGACGTGCAATTGCTGGCCTAAGTGGTGCTGCTGTGGATGCTGTTGTTCTGGCAGGAGGAAGAAGAAAACTGAAAAAGCTAAGCAGGAAAAGAAGAAGAATAGTTCCAGGAGAGGTGACTCGGGAGCACCAGTATTTGCACTGGAGGGCATCGAAGAGGGCAAGCAAGGTATGCCTATGCCTGTCAGTGTCATGTTGCTGGTTCATCTTGTTTTGTCTTGTAGTTTTAGTAACCATATGAACATGAACATTGAGATAGGACATGATTCCATGTAGTCTGCCCGAGTATAGTTTTTGAGAGAACTTGATGCTCAAATCATCTTGAAAGTTTACCCCAGTGTGTAGCACTCAGGCATTGACTTGTATCTGGATTTTTTCATTCTGTTTGGAACTTGGTAACTTTTTGTAGAACTATATGAAATACATTACCACAGGTTACCTAATGTTTGCTAAGTAGCTACTTATACTTAACTCTTGCTATATAACAGGTAGGTCATAATGCTTAGGAATAAGGTGCAACACTATTGCCTAGTTTGCATTCATTGAAGTGCTTTGGCCTTTATATATTTTGCTAACTGTCATGTTCTTTTAAAACTAGATTATAACCATTCACTACTCTCTTTTAGGCAACACTAGTTCATGGAAAGGCGTAAATACAGGGCTATTTAGAAAGACATTAGAATTGTTCCAATCTTTGTGTTATCATAGAATTTCAATATCTTAACCTTTTAGTATGTTCACAGGAAATGAGAGTGAAAAACCAAATCTGATGTCTGAACAGAAGTTAGAAAAGAAATTTGGACAGTCACCTGTTTTTGTTGCATCTACTCTCCTCGAGAATGGTGGAATACTAAAAGGTGCTACTCCGGCATCCTTACTAAAGGAAGCTATCCATGTTATTAGCTGTGGCTATGAAGATAAGACAGACTGGGGAAAAGAGGTAATTCTTTTGGTCTTGAAATTTTTTGTGTTGCGCCTAAGGTATCTTCCTAATTTGCTATGTTTTCATCACAGATTGGGTGGATCTATGGCTCAGTGACAGAAGATATATTGACAGGATTCAAAATGCATTGCCATGGGTGGAGGTCCATATATTGTGTACCAACAAGGCCTGCATTCAAAGGTTCTGCACCCCTCAATCTCTCAGATCGTCTTCACCAGGTCCTTAGGTGGGCTCTTGGGTCTGTGGAAATTTTCTTGAGCAAACACTGTCCTCTCTGGTATGGATATGGAGGTGGACTTAAATGGTTGGAAAGGATGTCGTACATTAATGCTACGGTTTATCCTTGGACATCAATTCCTCTTTTGGCCTACTGCACCTTGCCTGCTGTCTGCTTGCTCACTGGAAAATTTATCACCCCAGAGGTGTGATGTCATTTTCTCCTTTTAAATTCCAAATGTATTCCTTTGATCTTTTATTTCTTGATGCTAATAATGACTTTTTTGACTACAGCTTAGCAATGTCGCAAGTCTTTGGTTCCTGTCACTTTTCATTTGTATCTTTGCAACAAGCATCCTGGAAATGAGATGGAGTGGTGTTGGCATTGATGACTGGTGGAGAAATGAGCAGTTTTGGGTTATTGGAGGTGTTTCCTCACATCTGTTTGCTGTGTTTCAGGGGCTTTTGAAGGTCCTTGCAGGTATAGACACCAACTTCACTGTGACAACGAAGGCTGGTGATGATGATGAGTTCTCGGAGTTATACACATTCAAATGGACCACGCTGCTCATTCCTCCTACGACTTTGCTTATTGTGAACTTCATCGGCGTTGTAGCAGGTGTCTCTAATGCAATAAACAATGGATATGAATCTTGGGGACCATTGTTCGGGAAACTATTTTTTTCCTTTTGGGTGATCGTGCACCTGTATCCTTTCCTCAAGGGTCTTGTTGGTCGGCAGAATCGGACTCCTACCATTGTCATTGTGTGGTCCATTCTCCTTGCTTCAATTTTCTCTCTACTGTGGGTACGGATTGATCCATTCCTGCCAAAGTCAGATGGCCCTCTCTTGGAGGAGTGTGGATTAGACTGCAACTAAGCACTGGATCATGATTAAGCATTGAAAATTCATGGGCTGCAGCAACTCACTCATTGTCATTATTATCACACAGGAAAGCAGACGGCCTTTGCGTCTGTGTACATGGCGGTGTTCTTCCTTGATGTATAGATTAAAAGATGGCGTGCTACATTTTTATTCCCTTGTATGCTACTCTGGCTGTGGACTCCTATCACAGAATTGGGAGGCTGGCATAGCCTTGTGTTATTTGTTTGTGAAAGATAAGCAGTTGCAGGTTTTGTTCTTTAGTAATTGGAAGAAATGGTGGAGGAAGAGTTGTCTTTGTTCATGTATTATTGCAGTTGAACTTCATATTGATTCATCACAATAAGTCAGGCGTCGCCTGAGATGTGGAAATGAAGAAGACTCATTAAGATATTCTGTTAGTTGCTTATATTTTCCCTTCTTTTGGGGTATGTTTCTTGTCGTTATTTATGGTGATACGGGATGATATATAGAACATTTGTACTGTGTATTTATCTAATAATGTCAAACCTGTACTTGTTCAGAACAAACTCTTTGTACTGATATATTAACCCTAACAGGGCAACATTTCAAGACTATTGAGTGCTGGCTCTTTGTTGATGCCTTCAAATGGCAAGATTGTTTGTCATGAGTCATGTCTTTACAGTTCAGGCCTGACCGTATGGATCTTTGTGTCGAGGCATGCGTCGATACGATGATGCAGGTGCTTTACAGTAATATTCTGCCTGCTCGTGTCTCGTAACGTTTCCTTGGGTGCATGCCGTTTCTTTGTCCTTCCTGTCTTGGGAACTCGCCGTGACACTTCTTTTTAGATCCACCCTTTTCCTGTGTCGGGACACAGCAGGGACAGCTTGGCCACTAAAGATCATTCGGCTTCCAGTTCATACATAGCTGTCATAATGAATAAGAAGCTCACCAAGACGATAGGACATTCAAGAGAATAATCAACATGTGTTGCACGAATGTTTTATCGTGCTTTTGATAAATAAAAATTTGAAATATGTATATCAGGTTACATGGGAGTACAGCACCTAAGCTTGGACCTTTTTTTTTTTCACTCTCTTCTTTCTATCTCCACCTTCAGTTCAAACAAAACCTGCATGGGTCCCATGTCTTATTTCTGAGCGTGATGCTAATATTCCTAGATTTGCTAGAAAGACGACCTGCTGAGTTGATAAATATAATTCGTTGCTTCGCTATTTAATTTTTTGTTGAAAAAGGAAAATATAATCCATTGCCAAGGTACAAAATCAATCTTTTGATTGGACCGACCAAAATAGCAGGAGGAATAGGAAGCGGAAGAGAGCACACCCAGTTTTCTCCTAACTTGTGTCTTGGATCGATTTACATATCCGAACCCCGAGTTCATATTATTTGAGAAAAATGTGATGCCACCTTGTGAACGATAGCAAAAATTAAGAACGAACACAACGATCATGAGAAATGTCTGCCGAAGCAGAGGCTACTCAAGTGAGTTAGGGGACTTGAATAATATTAATTCGACCCTCAGAAAGTAAAAAAGAAAAAGAAAAAATTAATAGCAATAAAATGAGGCAAACGGAATGGGCTCAAGCCAATATATGGATGTATATCTATGCGTTTATCATGTCATAAATGGAGCAAATGAGTTATCTTCTACATACTTTTTGGAAGGCAGAATGGGATGAAACCAACATAAGTTGCTCGTTAGTCAATCCCTTAAAATTTAAATCTTGTATTAATTGAAAATAGAAATAAAGTTGTCAAAAAGAGCGTTAGAGTGCAGGTTAGGAAGAGCTTGAGCGTTCCAAACCCAAGATAACGTAAATAAACTCACACAAATGACTAAAGAGTAAGCCATACACTTAGAAGATCTATGGCTATGGATATGATACCAGCTAATATTAGCTTGGTTTGTAACAAATAATAAAATATTTTGGATTGACTAGGGGCAATCCATATTTTTCTTCAAAATGTTAATGATCTGGATGTAGTAGATAGATTGAAATGTTTGAGAACCTTTCACATTATGCTACCCTTGAGTCTTCATAAATTGTCCACATCTCGGCATGAGGAAGAGAATGCATCTTCTTATATGAGCAACCTGCAAGAACAACCTCACCATGAGCATTCTTGAAAATAAAATTGACACCACCAAACCTGTCAAAGGAGCTAAAGGAGCCATCACATTCCAAAGTATAATCTAATCTGCTCTAGGATGAGAGAAAAGAAACTTGGAGAGACAAGAAAGATAGTCTTGAAAGAGGGTCATTGAGGCCTAATGGATATAAAAAATAATCATTTGTAGTGACAACTTTACATCACAGAGAAAACAGATTGGGTTGGTGGTTACGAAAGAAACGATCATTATAGTTCTTCCAAAGAAACCATAAAGAGTTAGCAGTAACAACACGAAAATAAGAGTTTGGATTAGATTTTTGGTTACGTTCTTCTCGAAGCCAACAGCTATAAAAGAATTGAAATGAGATGTTACCTGTAACATCCCTCGTATTTTAGGTTTCTAAATTTTTATATAAGGATTTAATTATAATATTAGTATTCATTTTAAATTCTATAGAAGAGCTTAAATAAACTTAAGAATCTATTTATAAAATCTGAAGATCTGTTTATAAAAAATCTGAATATATATTTGTAAAATCCAAGGACCTAATCATAAAAGTAAATAATACAAGGATTAAACTATAAAATATATAAAATAATAAATTCTACTGTCTAAGCATCTCTGCCTTCATTCCTAAGTAACTTGTGAAAGCAGCTTGTATTGAAGAAGAAAGGAAGAGAAAAAGAAGAAGAACAAAAAAAGAAGAGGAGAAAATTGGAGCTTAGGGTCTTTTTGTACAAATTTTCTCATTAGGATCAAAATATTTGAAAGACAAGTATTCTAACCTCATCCTATAGTATTCTTAATATTTGATTTTATCTTAATTCTATTAAATTCAAAAGATGTTGGCCTTATACGTGATACCTCTCTTTGTTTAGGAATAAAACTATAAATCTAGAATTTTTCAAGATTCTAATCTTACTGCTTTATTCTAACTATAACTTTCTATACCATGATTTAAGTAAAATTAAATTTATTCAATATATATATATATATATATATATATCTTTCTTTTGAGACTAAGATAAATGAATTTAGAGTTCAAATGCCTTTCCAAACCCTTATTTCAATTGACCCTATGGAATCTATAAAATAGAGATTATAAGTTCCAACCTTTGGGTATTCTTTTACTTATAACTCACTGTAAATGAATCTAATTATAGTAAAACCTAATTCACTAGAAAATCTTTCCATGCATATTTGATTTGAAAGATTTAGAGTATGGATACCAACTGAACCATCTATTTTATTCGACCCTATGAATTCGATAAAATAGATACCAACATTTCTAACTTTTGGTTACTAAATTTTATATAACTCTATGTTGAAAACTTTAATTTATGTAAAACTTAATTCATTAGAAATTAGACTTGTAGATCTTTTTTTATACCTAAATTGAAAGATTTGAAGCATATATGCTACTAAAACATCTATTTCAATTGATTCTACCAATTCTGCAAAATAAAGATGATAAATTCTGACCTTTCTATACTAAATTATTTGTAACTCCAAACAATTCCTGCAATTACTTTCAAAGTTATATTTTTTGAGTAATTTAGAGCATAATTAGTTATCCAAATAATTCCTGTAATATGTCTCTCAAATTCTGCCAGAATTAAGTTTTTATCAATTTTGCCTATTCATGTTTCATCCTTTTGAAAATTGATTTTAGTTGAAATCCTTACTTCCATTGAGCTGCACATTATTGTTTTGAAATCTTGTATACTCTTGTCTCTAAATAATTTGCATATCTGAACCTATTATGTAAAGTTTATGTTTATATCGTATTGTTTCGTATAGGCATATATGTGTTTGTTATTTCGCATGTGCTTCCGATATGCATTAATTTTATTGCTCATATGTCCTTTTGCACGATGGTGGCTGTGGGATTGTTTAGACCTTTGCCAGAAATGGTAAAGAGATTATTTGGACCTCTGTCAGAAATGGTTAAGGGTATATGCTTAGAGCCCGCGATGCTCTACTGGCCCTCTTTTGACTTCACCCAAACATGGGTGGATGATGCTCTCAGATGTAGGATATTTTGTTTGAGATCCTATTTCACCCTTTGTATTTTTTATATAATATCCAAAGTATTACTTATGTGTTTATATATGCACTTTGAATGAGAATGAAATGAATGTAATGTCAAATATGACATTTGAACTTTGGTTTCTTATTTGTTATATTGATATGCTTTGAGATATCTCATATGCTATTGTTATGCTTTGAAATATATTCTAAAATATCTCATTTGCTATTGATATACTTTAAAATATTTTATATGCCCATTGATATGCTCCGAAATACTTCTTACATCATTGATATGCTTCGAAATGTTTCATACATCATTGATATGCTCTGAAACATTTAATACATTATTGATATATTTCAAAATATTTTATTTGCCCTTAATATGTTCCAAAACATTTCATACGTCATTAATATACTCCGAAATGTCCTATGTGCTATTGATATGCTTTGAAATATCCTATGCACCATTGATATGCTCTGAAATATCCTATATGCTATTGATATGCTTCAATTACTCTTTATCCCATTTGTTATGAATCAAATATGTTTTGAATTAAATGACATTTATGATTCTTTATCTAATGAGATGATATATCTGAATTCTTGTATCTTTGCCTTGCATTTTGATACTAAGTTTGTTTGAAGCTATTCTCCTCTTGTCCTAGATATGTTTGCCACTTGCTGAGCTTTGTAGCTCACTTCATTGCTATATGACCCTTTTTCAGGTTAGTTTGTCAGTTACTGAAGTATTAGAATTGGACTGAGATAGTCGAAAGCTATTTAGATTATGGTAAGTCTTTGTGGGGTTGTTATGTTATTATTGTATAAGTGTATTTTGCATTATAATGATATGTTATCAACAGATTTGAATTGATATATCGCATAAAAATTTTAAAAAGACCTCTTATATTTAGAATTTTAGAATGTTAAGTTTAATTTGTATAACGATATAAACTTATGATAAATGTTAGAGTTATGATTATATAGAGTCCCACACTTGTGGATTTATGATGTAGTTATTATTTAGTTAAGTTGGCTTGAGTTTTTATAAAAGTATGAGTGATGTGATGTATGATTATAAACTGTGTAGGTTTTATGGATGTGAATTTTGATGTCTGAATGTTTCTTAGTGTCGTCAAATATTAGTTTGGATTCTAGGATTAGATTGTTGTTGAATTATAATATTATCGATTTAAGACAAGGTCATACCTCCTAAATATGATAATTTGAGGGCGTGATAGAGGTGGTATCAGAGCCTAGTTTGAGGATCACAAAGATATTCATATATTTGATATGCAAAATATATTGAGGTTTAGTAAATTATGTAGAGATCAATGAAAATTTTCTTTGATATCTTTTAGGAATTTGGGATGCCAAGGATATTGAATATCAGATTTTGATGATGAAATCAATTGATAAATTATTGACCTAATCTATATGTTGAGAAAAGTGTTGCAGGATTAACTATGATCATGAATAAGACATAAAGCAGATGTTATGCCGGAGTCAAAGATTGGACGATTCGTCAAGAGTCCACCGAGAGTTCGTTGGGAGTTTGCCGAGAAGTTCATCGGGAGCTCCTCGAAAAGTTTATTAGGAGCTCATCGAAAAGTTTATTGGGAGTTCACTGGAGCTCGCTGAGAATTCGTTGGGAGCTCACCGAGAAGTTCGGTGGGAGTTTGCCGAGAAGATCGCCGAGAGTTTAAGAGCTTGCCGGGAGTCCATTGGAAGATCATCGAGAGTCCGTCGGAAGTCCACCGGAAGATCACCGGAAGCTTGTCGAGATTTTTCTGGAAGAACATTTGATATACCAGACTTAATTTATTTTGTTAATGTCTTAATTGTCATAGTTAAGGCTTAGTTTGAGTTAGAATTAGAAGGTAATCCCACTAACTCAATTATAGGCCAATTGGGCTTGAATCAGGATTGGTTTAGGTCGGATTGATGGCCCAAACAGTGAACTGGAACCTATCTAGAGGTGGCACTACTAGGACTAGGCGGTGAAACCGCCTAGGGCCTAATCTCCCAAAAGGTCTGGGCTATAGTACTATCGGCAGTTAATGCTATCAAGCGGTGGTACCGCCTAGGCAGGTGGTGGTACCACTTGGGTTCAGTAGACGAGACTCTATCTGGCGATTGTATCACCAGACTAGGTGGTGGTACTGTCTAGTGTCAGAAAGTACTAGCAGTGGTACCGCCACTACCTTGCAAATCTAGGATGTGACCTTTTTTGGCTCTATTTTTGAAGCTAATTGAGGCCTATAAATACCCCATACTTTTCTACTTGTGGAGCACAAAAAAGTGAACAAAAAACTGAGATCTTAGTGAAAATACTATTATAATTTTTTTAGAGTTCACCTTCATCGATTCTAGCTTAGAATTTTGTATAAGGAGAAGTGAGCAAATTGTAAAAAAGTTAACTCTTGAACTTGTTAAAAGGAGAAACAATCTGTAAAAAGGGTGATTGATCTTCGCCTATTGAAAGAAGATCAATAGTGGAAGCTAGTGACCTCGATGGTGCTAGTTATAGGTGTCATACAAGCTAATCGCATCAGTGATGACACATGTTGCTAGTTATAGGTGCCCTACAAGCCAATCACGTGAGTGATTGCGCTTGTAACATACAGCGTCAATCTCCTTGCTTATGATTATTGGCATTATCTCACATTATCTGGATGTATATTGTGATGTCCTTGGATCTATGCAATAGGAATCGGATCGTGATGAGATCACGATAATGAGACCGATTCACCTTTAAACATAGACCCTAAATTATCCTGGTCATAGGTTACTCAAGAAGGACATCGAGATAACTGAATAGACTAGTGTGTTGTATACCTGTCCATATGATGGAGGTGGTTGGTCACATAGCTACTCATGTGGGGACACTAAGGGTACAATGCAGGTGCTCGTTGGGGAATGAGTTCACTGATTGATCCGCCTACGGAATGCTGGATGGTTATTGATACCTCACGTCAGATAGCGATTCCGTAGTCCCAATAGTGTATCTGGTCCTTAGACTTGAGACACCAAGGATGTCTTGTATGAGTACTCTACTCTTTGATACCAGACTTATAAGTTTGGAAAGTTCTAGATCTAGTACAATCAGTTATTGGGAGTGATAGCCAACCATACGAGGGCTATTGAGTGTCAATAGAGGATCATCCACTCTCGGTATCATGAGAGAAATATCCTATGTGTTCTTGCTCGCACAAATCCTTGGCCAAGGTCATTCAGATTGAGAGAGAAAGAGTCCTCCGAGAGAATCCAACAAGAGCAAGACTCGAGGAGAGACCGTATGGGCCTGACAGCACCATGCCCGGTATAGGGTCTTTGGGATATTAGATGGATGAGGGCCTATAGATACATGGTAACTGAGGACAGATAGGTCCAAAGGATTGGATTCCCCTGTATCGTCTAGGGACTGTGGCGTAGTGGCTTAGTACGTCCGTAGTTGATGAGTTGGGTGAATTATTATAGAGATAATAATTCATTAAGTCAGAAGAAGTTTTGACAAGTATGACTCACGGCCAGCTCGATATTGGGCCTAGAGGGTCACACACATATGGTAGGTATTGCGAGAGTAGAGGTTCGGATATGAGATATCCGCTGGAGCTCCTAACTTATTGGATATCCATTAAGCCCCTAAATTATTGGATCCTAAGATGAGATCCAATAATTGCTACTAAGAGATTATTGGGTAGAGACCCACTAATCCAAGAGGCTTGGGTAATTAGATGGAGATCTAACACCCAACAGGGCAAGTTTCATTAGGGTTTATAGGGGGTTTCTATAAATAGGAGGGAACCAAAGCTCTATAGGCTGAGAGTTCTCTTGGTAGCCACCTCTGATTCTCTTCTCCCTAGAGAAGTGCATCGTCATAGTCCCTGCCATGTGGATACCACTAGAGAGGAGGATGCTTGTGTTAAATCTCGGATTTTGATGATGAAATCAATTGGTGAAATATTTGTACTAATCTCTTTGTTGAGATGAGTGTGCAGGAATAACTACGATGGAAAGAAAACATAACGTGATTTACCGAGGCCAAGTCCGTCGGGGGTTCAAGAGTTCATCGGAAGTCCGAGAGATTTTCGGAAGAGTTAGGAACCATCCAAGATCAAATCGGGGACTTGTCGAAGTTTTGAAAGTCCATTTCAAAGATCGTCGAAGGTTCGCGGAACTTCCGGAAGATTCGAAACCAACCGAAGACTAGTTGAGCTCGCCGGAGTATCTTTGGGAGACCACGTAGTAGCAATCCGAGGAAGCATCGGAGGCTTGCTTTGGAATCTCATTGTAGAACTCATGGGAAGTCGACTTGAAGGGTGTCCGATTAAATCACGTTAAGTTATGTTCGTAATTTGCACATGAGTAGAGCAAGAATTTAAGAAATAAATCCTGCCCAAAATTCGAGTAGAGCCACAGGGCCACTCTTGTGTCAAGTTGAGATCTAAATAGGCCCCATTCAGCTCTGTCGAATGGGGGCAAGCGATGGAACCGCCCAAGCTGGGCGGTGGAACCGCTAAGCCTGGCGGTGGAACCGCCCGACTGGCGGTAGCATCGCCTGCACACACACACAGCGGTGGAACGCGCTATGCAAGCGCGATAGCACGCCCACATCGACGACGGTGGAACACTTTGGTGGGCGGTGGCACCTTGATCCATCGGCTGAGCGGTAGCACCGCTGCTGAAGCGGTGGCACCGCCTTCATGACGTCGATCAAAGATCGACAGCGGTGGCACCGCCGACAGTGGTGGCACCGCTTGACCACTGGAACATGGGAACTCCAAATTCACTTGGAATTTGGAGCCCAATTTTGAATCCACTTTGGATCTATAAATACCCCCTTTCTCAGCTGAAAGGGTACCCTTTTGAGCAAGAAAAAGTTTGAGTCTTGAGCTTTTGAAGAGTTTTGAAAAGTGTTGTTTTCTTTGCTAAGTGTTCACCTTCTTCTTCTTCTTGAGAGATCTTGTAAAAGTGTGAACATCTTGTAAAGGGTTGTAAAAAGGGTGTTTGATCCTTCCCCTTCAAAGGACTTGCTAGTGGAAGAGCGGAGCCTCATCGCAAAGGCTTCAAGAGTGGATGTAGGTCATTTGACCGAACCACTATACATCATTGTGTCCTTAAATGTGTGAGTGTTTATATTTCTGAATCATTTCATTTCTTGGCTGCAAGTTCATAGTTAGTTCCTTTTCACAAGCAATTACTTTCAAGTTCTCTTTCGTCGAATCGAAATCTTCCTACGAACTTGTGTTTCTTTGCGAAATCGGTTTCAAGAATACGAGTTTAATCCGCTGCACTAATTCACCCCCCCCTCTTAGTGCCTTTTGATCCTTTCAATTGGTATCAGAGCAAGGTTTGCTCTCATATTGGTTTAAAACCCAAGAGAGATGGCCTACTCGGTATGCAGAGGGTCTCTCCATTACTCGTCCACCTATGTTCAATGGGTCGGATTATACGTATTGGAAGACTCGTATGAGGATTTTTCTTATTTCCATGGACTTCGAACTTTGGAACATTGTCGAAAATGGCTTCACAAAATCTTCTCTTCCGATGAGTGAATGGAATGAGTCGGAGAGGAAGATTTTCGCTCTCAATGCAAAGGCTATGAATGCCTTATTTTGTGCACTTGATAAGAATGAGTTTAATCGGGTTTCCGTTTGTGAATGGCTTTTGATATTTGGCGCACTCTTGAAATCACTCATGAAGGCACTAGCCGAGTGAAGGAGTCCAAAATCAACATTCTTGTGCATTCCTATGAACTTTTCGGATGAAACCAAATGAGTCCATTGGAGACATGTACACCCACTTTACGGATGTCATCAATGGACTTAAAGCTCTTGGTAAAGCCTTTTCGAATTTTGAATTGGTAACTAAGATTTTAAGATCCCTTCCAAAGTGTTGGGATCAAAGGTCATGGCCATTCAAGAGGCCAAGGATCTTAAAGTATTTCCCATTGAAGAACTTATTGGATCTCTAATGACTTACGAGATGACGTGCTATGCTCATGAAGAGTTTGAGAACCCCTTCCAAAGAACAGGAAGGATATGGCACTTAGAACACAAGAAGACCACTTGAAAGGAACATCAAGTGATGAGGATAGTGACAATGACATTGCACTTCTAACTCGAAAGTTTAAGAAATTCATAAGAAAGAACAAATTCAAAAATGACACAAAAGCAAATTTGAACACAAAAGGACCAAGTCATTTGCTACTGAATGCAAGAAGCCGGGACACTTCAAGAATGAATGCCCTAAGCCAAGAAGAAGCAATTCAAGAAGAAAAAAGCCTTGAAGGCCACGTGGGATGATTCAAGTGACTCGAGGTTGAAGAGGCTAGCAACAAAGAGGAGGCAAACTTCGCTCTAATGGCATTTGGAGAAGAGGTTAGTGAGTTACTTAATGAAGAGTTATCTTTCGATGAACTTTCTATGGCTTTTCATGAGTTGTTTGATGAATGTAGAACTATTAGTAAGAAGTTCAATTTGCTTAAGAAAGAGCATGCTTTATTACAAAGTAAATTCAATAGTCTTCAAAACCCTTCTCTACCCCCATGCTCTTAGTGTGAAGACTTAGATGCAACAAAAAGGGAGAACTTGCTACTCAAAGAGACCCTAAACAAGTTTAAGGTCGGTAGCAAGGGCTTAGACATGATTCTTGCTAACAAAGGTCATGTCAGAAATAGAAGTGGTATCAGATTTATGAGAGGTTCTCACCAAAATCCCACCACCTTTGTTAAAGGGCCTACATTGCATGTATCACCCCATTTGAAATGTAATTTTTGTTGCAAAACGGGACATGTTACCTACAAATGTCCATTCAAGAAAATTAGTCCACAAAAGTTGATATGGGTTCCTAAAGGAACCATAAACAATTCAATGATAAATTACAAAGTAAGTAGATCAATTTGTAAGGCACCCAAAATCAAATGGGTACCTAAAATCAATCCTCTTTTGTAGACAAACTCACAAGCTAGGAGCAAGAAATGGTATCTTGATAGTGGATGCTCAAGGCACATGACTGGAGATCCATCTCATTTCTCTATGCTCTCTAGCAAAGAAGAAGGATATGTCACTTTCGGAGATAACAACAAGGGTAAAATCATTGGCAAGGGAACCATAGGTAACAAATCGAGTTTTTTAATTGATGATGTGTTACTAGTTGATGGTTTAAAATATAATCTTTTAAGTATTAGTCAACTATGTGATAAAGGTTATGTTGTTAGATTTGAATCCAATGTTTGCATTATTGAAAAACCCAACAACAACATATCCATGATTGCTTTAAAACAAAACAATGTCTACACCATAAATATTGATAAATTAAGTAATGAAATGTGTTTTTCGGTTTTGAATGATGACGCTTGGCTTTGGCATAGGAGGCTAGGCCATGCAAGCATGAAACTAATCTCTAAGATTTCATCTAGAGATTTAGTAAGAGGTATCCCAAACACGAAATTTGTTAAGGATAAGGTATGTGATGCATGTCAACTAGGAAAACAAATAAAGACTAGTTTCAAATCAAAAAATCACATTAGCACCACTAGACCATTGCAATTGATCCACTTGGACTTATTTGGACCAATTGACATAACAAGCCTAGAAGGTAGCAAATATGCCTTTGTAATTGTGGATGACTATAGTAGATACACTTGGACCTATTTTTTGGCTCATAAAAGTGATTGCTTCAAATGTTTCTCTAAATTTTGTAAACTCACTCAAAATAAAAAAGGCTTTATGATCTCATCAATTCGAAGTGATCATGGAGGTGAATTTCAAAATCATGACTTCCAAAATTTTTGTGAAACAAACGGATACAATCACAACTTCTCTACTCCAAGAAATTCACAACAAAATGGAGTAGTAGAAAGGAAAAATAGAAGTTTGCAAGAAATGGCTAGAACCATGTTAAATGAATATAATTTACCAAAATAATTTTGGGCCAAAGCCGTGAATACGGCTTGCTATGTGATGAATAGAGTTCTAGTGAGACCATCCCTATCCAAAACTCCATATGAATTATGGAATGATAAAAAACCCAATGTTTCTTACTTTAAAGTTTTTGGTTGCAAATGCTTTATTTTGAATGAAAAGGATGCCTTAGGAAAATTCGATGCAAAATCCAATGAAGGCATATTTCTTGGTTATTCTTCCGTTTCTAAGGCTTTTCGTGTTTTCAACAAGAGAACCTTACTTATAGAAGAATCTATTCATGTGGTTTTTAATGAAGTTTCGAATTTAAGAAAAAGATTTTGATGATGATTTTGGTCTTGATGATTTGAATTTGAATGAACCCTCTCCTCAAAATAACATCTTGGATGCATCTTCTTCCCAAACTTCCTTACCAAAGGAATGGAAGTATGTAGATGCTCATCCCAAGGAGTTAATTATAGGAGATGCATCGAAAGGGGTTCAAACTCGCTCTTCTTTCAAAATTTTTGTGCCCATGCTGCCTTTCTTTCTCAAGTTGAACCAAAATGCATTGTTGATGCCCTAAAAGATGATTCTTGGGTTATCGCAATGCAAGAAGAATTGAATCAATTTGAGAGGAATGAGGTATGGAAGCTTGTTCCTAGACCTAATGACCACTTAGTTATTGGTACTAAGTGGGTCTTTAGAAACAAGCAAGATGAATCTTGTATCGTGGTTAGAAACAAGACTAGACTAGTGGCCAAAGGTTTCAACCAAGAAGAAGGTATCGATTATGAAGAAACCTTCGCTCCGGTGGCAAGATTGGAAGCCATTAGGATGCTCCTTGCCTATGCTAGTAGTAAAGATTTTAAATTATTTCAAATGGATGTCAAAAGTGCATTCTTAAATGGTTTTATTTCCGAAGAAGTTTATGTTGAACAACCACCCGGATTCGAAAACTCTCTATTTCCTAACCATGTGTTTAAGCTAACTAAGGCCTTATATGGTCTTAAACAAGCCCCTAGGGCTTGGTATGAGAGGCTTAGTTCTTTCTTGATTTCAAATAATTTCACTAAAGGCAAGGTTGATACTACATTGTTTATTAAACATTTTGAAAACAATTTTCTTATTGTTCAAATTTATGTTGATGATATTATTTTCGGATCTTGTAATAAATCACTATGTAAATTATTTGCTAAGAATATGAGTGATGAATTTGAGATGAGCCTAATGGGAGAACTAAATTTCTTTTTAGGACTTCAAATCAAGCAACTAAGTGATGGTATATTTCTAAATCAATCAAAATACACATTGGAATTGTTAAAACGATTTAATATGGATGGATCAAAAGAAATTAGCACTCCTATGAGCACCTCCACTAAATTAGATATGGATGAAAATAGAGAAAGTTTTGATCAAAAAACTTATAGGGGCATGATAGGTAGCCTGCTTTATCTCACTGCAACCAGACCTGACATCATGTTCAGTGTAGGGCTATGTGCAAGATTCCAAGCTAATCCTAAGCTATCTCACTTGAAAGCTGTCAAGAGGATTCTTAGATATCTTAAAGGGACCCCTAATCTTGGATTATGGTATCCAAAATCTGAAAATTTTAGTTTGAAAGCTTATGCAGATGTGGATTTTGGTGGATGTAAAATAGATAGAAAAAGCACATCCAGAACATGCCAATTTCTAGGACATGCACTTGTTTCTTGGACTTCTAAGAAACAAAATTCGCTTGCATTATCTACAAGCAGGTTGAATATATAGCTGCTAGTGCATGCTTTGTGCACAAGTTATCGGATGAAAAATACACTAGAGGACTATGGAATCTACTTAAAAAATATTCCTATAAAGTGTGATAACACGAGTGCAATTTGTCTAACTAAAAATCCAATCCAACACTCTCGCACTAAGCACATTGACATCAGGCATCACTTTATACGTGATCATGTAAGTAGTAGAAATGTCACTCTTGATTTTGTTGATACAAATCATCAATTAGCGGATATTTTTACGAAACCTTTAAATGAGGAACAATTTGATTTTATTAGAAGGGAATTAGGCATGCTAAACTGTCCAAGTAAGTAAGTTTTTTTTATGATGTCTTTTCTTGAAATTATGTTTAAACTATGATTTCCATCGATTTGATTCAGATTTTCCCATGGATTTATTCCTTTTGACTTCATCCCATCTCTGAGATTTTCTAAAAAAAAAAAAAAAAAAAGGAAAAACATGAAATCGAATTTGTTTTTGTGCTACTGTGGGTAGCACAGTGCTTGATGGTGGAACCGCCTGGGTAGTCAGCCCCAGGTGGTGGAACGCTTTCTTGAAGCTGTAGTACCGCTTGAACACCCTGCTATAAAGTGTGTTAGGGCCGGCGGTAGAACCTGCCTCCCCTAATCTGTGAACCGCCCTCCTCACTCTTCCAAACTCTTCCAAACTTCAAATTGGTGTCATTTCTTCCCATCTAGAAGCCTAAGGAGGAGATTTTATCTTGATTCAAGCTTCCTACATCTCAAAGAACCAATCTAAGGTAAAAACAGAATTATTTCTCTTTCCTTTTCTTGTGAAGTTTCATTCTTTTCTTCAATTGATTTTGATCATTCCTGAATAGAAATGGCTCCTAGAAGAACATCAAGAGACAAAGGAAAAAGGATGGAGGTAGATTCATTTGACCAATCCTTGTTTAAATCACAAGCTCCCTTAGATTTTCTCGAATTTGGTTCTAGACCCATTCATAAAGGAAAGTATGTTGATTTGAATCAATTAGGAAACTTAGAACCTATCATGTGGTTTGCAAACTTAGAGGCTTTACCTATTCTGCAAATTATTGAACCTATTTATCCATGTTTAGTTAAGTTGTTCTATGCTAATTTAGCTGTGAATGATGATGGCTTGTCAACTTATCTTCTAGGTAATGAGATTCAAATATGTGATAATACTATATGCTCATTAATTGGAATTGTTGAAAGAGAGCTAGGTGTTATTTTCGAGGAAAATGGGATATGGACACTGATTGGTGCCACTCACTCTAAAGCTTTAGAAAGCTGTGTTTGCAAACCTAAATTTAGGAATAATTCCCAAGAGTTGTGAACATTTATTACCTTTTAACTCTAAAATTTTGCATCACATTCTAATAAGCATTGTTATTCCTAAGCAGTTTCATCATGATGAGAGAGTTTCACTTGAATTAGGTACCTTATATTGGATCATGACTAGACAACATTTTTGTTTTGGTTACCTAATCAGCAAACACATGATAGAGGTCCTTTCTAAAGGATCAATGTTACCATATGGAGGTTTAATAACTAGACTATTGCATGCCCATAACATCTGCATTCCACCAGATGAAGAAGCAATACAAGTCGAAAGATTTAATATTATTGACGTTAAACTACTTAAACGACTTAGATGTACTTTCGAGCATGGAATAGGGGTTAGGCAACCTAGGAGATGTGATATACCTCCCCCAGCCGTAGACCATCCTGAAACACCAGTCCTTAGGGGAAATGAATCTCCTCCTCCTAATCCTTTTGTTGCAGCTACATCGGTGACATTTTCTCGCTCCATCTTCTCTTGATCCGATCATGAGAGAGTTAAATGAAGTAAAACTACAGCAAATTGAAATTTTGAAGGAAATGCGGAAGATGAACTTAAAGATCGATCACATGTATAGGCATCTTGGCATTCCTCCTGAGGAGTAGCTTGCTGTGTTTTCTTTTTGAACGATGTAAACTTGTGTTGTATGTTGACATTTATGTTGTATTCCTTACATCGTGACATCTTCTTGTTGACATCTATGTTGTCTTAACTTCATGCTGTGTTATCTTACATCTTTTTCGGCCTTTGTGGAATGGTTTTCGGTTTTCTCGATTTCCTTTTCCACATTTGTGATGTTTTCCGACCCTCCTTATTGTTATGATTCCCTCGTTTCCTTTTGTTGATGATAAAGGGGAGAAATGATATGTGTATTGCCATATGATATCGTTGTCCAACATAAACTTAGTTGGGTTCTTGATATCATGTTTTTGATTATGTATACTTCATTGATATCTTTGATATCTATTTTGAAATCTTGAAATTAAAATTAATTATGTTGAATTCAAAATTGAATTCAAGCAATTTTCTTTATGGCATATACATAGGGGAGTTAAGAATAACTCCATCACCAATTGATTGTCATCATCAAAAAGGGGGAGATTGTTAAATCTCGGATTTTGATGATGAAATCAATTGGTGAAATATTTGTACTAATCTCTTTGTTGAGATGAGTGTGCAGGAATAACTACGATGGAAAGAAAACATAACGTGATTTACCGAGGCCAAGTCCGTCGGGGGTTCAAGAGTTCATCGGAAGTCCAGAGATTTTCGGAAGAGTTGGAACCATCCAAGATCAAATCGGGACTTGTCGAAGTTTTGAAAGTCCATTTCAAAGATCGTCGAAGGTTCGCGGAACTTTAGGAAATTCGGAAACCAGCCGAAGACTAGTTGAGCTCGCCGGAGTATGCTGGGAGACCACTGGTAGCAATCCGAGGGAAGCATCGGAGGCCTGCCGGAATCTCACCGTAGAACTCGCCGGAAGTCGACTTGAAGGGTGTCCGATCAAATCACGTTAAGTTATGTTCATAATTTGCACATGAGTAGAGCAAGGATTTAAGAAATAAATCCTGCCCAAAATTCGTGAGGAGCCAACCGGGCCACTCTTGTGTCAAGTTGAGATCTAAACAGGCCCCATTCACTCTGTCCGAATGGGGGCAAGCTGATGGAACCGCCAAGCCAGGGCGGTGGAACCGCCACCTGGGCGTAGCACCACCCTGACACACACACAAAGCGGTGGAATCGCTTTGTCTGCAAGCGATAGCACGCCAGCCTGACACGACGACGGTGGAACCGCCTGGTGGGTGGTGGTGGCACCGCCCAGACGTCGATCAAAGATCGACAGCGGTGGCACCGCCTTCAGACGTCGATCAAAGATCGACACACAGCGTGTGGCACGCCCGACAAAGTGGTGGCACCGCCTTGACCACAGAAACATGGGAACTCCAAATTCACTTGGAATTTGGAGCCCAATTTGAATCCACTTTGGATCTATAAATACCCCCTTTCTCGGTGAAAGGGTACCCTTTTGAGCAAGAAAAAGTTTGAGTCTTGAGCTTTTGAAGAGTTTTGAAAAGTGTTGTTTTCTTTGCTAAGTGTTCACCTTCTTCTTCTCTTCTTGAGAGATCTTGTAAAAGTGTGAACATCTTGTAAAGGGTTGTAAAAGGGGTGTTTGATCCTTCCCCTTCAAAGGACTTGCTAGTGGAAGAGCGGAGCCTCATCGCAAAGGCTTCAAGAGTGGATGTAGATCATTTGACCAAACCACTATACATCATTGTGTCCTTAAATGTGTGAGTGTTTATATTTCTGAATCATTTCATTTCTTGGCTGCAAGTTTATAGTTTGTTCCTTTTCACAAGCAATTACTTTCAAGTTCTCTTTCGTCGAATCGAAATCTTCCTACGAACTTGTGTTTCTTTGCGAAATCGATTTCAAGAATACGAGTTTAATCCGCTGCACTAATTCACCCCCCCCTCTTAGTGCCTTTTGATCCTTTCAGCTTGTGTTAGGGATCGAGTGGCACTAAGAGGGGGGGGGATGAATTAGTGCAGCGGTATAGAACGATAGATTTTTGACAATTAAAACAAGTTTAGAAACTTCATACGAATGAATGCAATGTTTCGTTTGAAACCATTTCGATTGCGTTTTAACTTTAAAGCATACGTAAAAAGATGGAGAGGAAGTTGAGTAAGTGAGGTAGTAAATGAAGATGGTTTGCAGCAAAGTAAGTTGCGAGAAAGTAAATGCAAACTAGTTTATAGTGGTTCGGTTATCCGACCTACATCCACTCCTGATTCCTCTTCACTTGAGGCCATCGGCTTTTCTACTAGCTATCCTTCTTCCAACAGGCAAGGATAAACTCCCTTACAGCACCTCTCCTTTTGATGGGCTTAGGAGATAACCCTTATAAGACCTTTCACCCTCTCTTGGACTAGAACACACTTCAAACTAAGAGGGAAGATTTTGACACACTTTCAAGAGAGTTTTCCCCTTCTTTTTTTCAATTCTAGACTCTCTCTAAACTTTGAATGAGTGGGGTATTTATAGGCCTCAAGAGGATTCAAATTTAGAGCCCAAATTTGGAGCCCAAATTTGAAGTGCCTCGGTTTTCCTGATTTTGGCGGTACTGGGCGGTGCCACCACCCATCCAGCGGTGCCACCGTTGGTGCCCTCAGGTGCTGGGTGGTGCCACCACCAGCTTGGGGCGGTTCCACTGCCCAAGGTTCGACCACTGGGCGGTGCCACCGCCCAGGTCATTTCAGCACACTAGTTTAGGCTGAAAACTCGACCGAAATCGGTCCAAATGAAGTTCGAATTGGCTTAAATTTAGTTTATAGGATTAACACCTAATCCTAAATCAAATTATGTACTAACTATGAATTTTAAAGACATTTTCTAAGCTATTACAAAGTCCATAAGATAAGACTTCTTTCGGCGAACTTTCGGCGAACTTCCGGTGGTCTTCCGACGAACACTCGGAAACCATTCTGTGGACTCCCAGCAAGCTATCGGACTTCACGATGATCTTGGTGAGTTCCAACAAGCTTCATTAGCAAGCTCCGATCTTTCTTGGCAAGCTTCGTGAACTTCCGACAAACCTTCTGGCGAACTTCCGAAAACCCTTCGGCAAGCTCCCTACTCGTTCTCAACCGATTCCGGCAACACTCCCAATGAATCTTCGGACTTCCATTGAACTTTTGAACTCCCAACGATCCATCCCACTTGTCTTCCGACACTTTGTTTTGCTTTACTTCTTCATCATCATCGTAGTTAATCCTGCACAAATAAACCAAAACAATACTTCGATCTAGACAATTATTACAACGCGAATTGACATTCAGTTGCCCGGCACGTCATTGGCTTATCGACGCTTCGTCCGATTCTTTGGCACATAGTCCTCTCTAGCGATCCATTGCTTAATCGATGGTTGACCTCCGTAACCCCGATATCCTTAGCGCAACATGCTCTTCTTGGCTCGATGCCCGACGTACAAAGCCTTCTGTCGATTGTCGACTGAACCTCCGGCTCAACATCCAATATACTAACGTGATCACTTCTGGTGCAACGTCAATTCCTCCAGCGTCAACTGTCTAATCCTGATCGATAGTAGAACTGCGTAACTTAAAACGCAGTTAGATCACAAAACACAATCAATTAGTTTCATCATCAAAATATGAGATGCAACAATCTCCCCCTTTTTGATGATGACAACTAATTGATGACTTACGGAGTTAACCATAACTCCCCGGAGTTTAACCAAACTCCCCCTATCAATATGCCATTGATAGAAACACTTGGATTATCTCAAATCCAAGCAACATTCATCACAGAATATGAGAATTATCAAACCATCATGCAAATATATAAAATATTCAATACAATACATGAAGTCATCAATCTACTTCTCCCCCTATGTCATCAACAAAAAGGAGAAGTTGCATCATTGCTAGTTTAAAAGAATATGCAAATTTTACAATCATACTAGCTATTAATCACATCATGATAGGCAAGATGGCACTTGTCATGATGATAGCAAGTTTTTCTATGTTCCTTTGAGAAGTGCTAGCAAATTGTATTCAAAGATATGCATTTTCTTGACTTCGTTTGCGATATGCATGCAATTTTATAATTTCTTTCTTCTCTTTTAAGAAGAGCAAGCTTGCAAGTTTTGCTTTCTTTGCATGCTAGGACTTTTGTATTCATTTATAATATGCAATCTAGCAAAAGCCTTCTCCCCCTTTATCAATGTCAAAAAGAAAGGGAGGATTAATACTACAAATAATCTTGCATGAGATTCAACAATAATTTATAACAAAGATGCAAGCAATTTTGTTGAAAAAGTGAAGTTGAGCAAGATTTTTGCCTCTCTTGAGATAGCAACTTTTGCTTCTCAATGTTTAAGCTAGCAAAATTTTCTCTTTTGATGCACAAGCTAGCAATTTAACTCTCCCTTTATCAGTATTGAAAAGAAGGGAGGAACCAATGATCAATTTTAAATTTGCATCAATCATCACATGATGTATACAAGACAACAATGCAAAGAAATCATGTCATAAAAGATATCAATATGTAAATTCAACAAGGATCAAAACCAAAAGATATCATTCATGATTCATAATTTTCTTTTTAGCAAGATAAATGTATCAATTTTCAACTCAAAATAAATGTCATACAACCAAGAATCATGATATATAAAAGAATACCAATATCAAGGATCAAGTCATGATTACAAGTGCTAACATATTTTCTTTTCATTCATTTTTAAGCCATGATAAAAGAATAAATCAATGATTCAATCATTAAGCACATTTCTTTTTCATCAAATTTTCAATCATCACATAAAGAAGTTATGTCATGAAGGATCAATTCATGAATAAACAAGAATTATATATATTTATCATGAAGAAAATCTTGACTTATATGTAAGAGTTTTCAAATCATTACGATGATGATTTCGTAAAAGAAATCTCAAATATATAGTTCCAAGAAATCAAAATCATGATTTATAAGATTCATACAAATCATCAAAATAACTCTCTAGAGATTCATACAAGGTCATGAATTCAATAAAATTTCTTTATAGCAAAATAAAATCTTTTAGAACTTGATTCAAGCATTTAATACATCTGTAAAAGATTCAAGAATCACTAAAAGAAAAATCATTCAAGTTCAATTTGACAAATCAAGACTCATGATCAAATCATCATTTTTAATATTCATAACATGAACAAAGTTATTACCATATCATCAAAATCTCATTCATAATTTAAGTGATTTACAAACTATCATAAATGAATTCATCACTTGTATTTCATGAAAAGATCAAAAATTTCAAGAATCATACATTTCATTTTTTATGATTTGCATTGATTTCATATAAACATGCCTTTGTCTTCTTTTATGTTGAATAGAAACAAGCATGAATGTTTAAGACATAAAGGCTAAATCTTGTGTCATGAATTCCGAAAGATATCTCAAGTTATCAACATCATATTAAAAGGATATTTCAAAAAGATATATCGATAAGTGATTTATTTATATCATTTCATTTGAATTCATGATTCATTTAGAAGGTTCTCCTCTTTAGTGAATAAAAAAAAATTATAGGACAACAAAATGAATTAAGGGAGAGAACATGATTATAGCATTGAGCATGATTCATATTTAAAATGTATCTTACGTCATAAATATGCATCAAGCCTTTGTTAAACCTGAAATAATCCTCAAAATTACATTCAATAAATGCATATATGACTAGCATAGATTTATTGAAAAATCGATAAGATAGAGGATTGTATTTCATTTTTATAAATTTTTTATTCATGTGATTTGCTTCTTATAAGCATGCCTTTGCCTTTAACTAGTGTCGACATTAAGAACAAAAGGCAAATTTTATAAAACAATTTATCAAGCATGATTCCATAACTTTCAAGCATGATAACATCCTTTTAATATCGAGATTTTCATCATCAAGTAAGATTTCAAAAGGTATGTTCAAGATTTTTTTTTTATTTGAAAGCCATGTATTGTCATACAAATTGGATATTATTATCAAAATCTTTCATTCAAAAATTTTACTTAGAACAATGTAGATTAATTACATGTAAGCAAGCTTAAGTCCTTTTTCTATAAAAGTTGTGTATCAAGTTTAAGATCGAAAATGTGATCTTATAAAGCCATCAAGAACAAACACAAAGTGTAAAAAACATCATGATAGCACATTTTCTATTTTTATGTGATTGATCTTCCATAAGAGTATGCTAATGTTTTTCATATAGATCCGAAAAGCAAGTTTCAAGAGAAATTGTTAAGACCCAAAACATGAGACACATTCATCATGTTTATTTTCATGAGATTCACAAGATTGGTAAAATGAATTCATTAATCTCAATCAGATAGAAAATGCTTTTCCATTTCATATAATTGATTTCATGTAAGCGTATTCAAATTTTCATGTAAAGATCATGCATCATTTTTAAAACCGAAGGCATCATCAAAATCATTTTAATTCTTTCTTTCATTTGTTATAACAAGATGATCGATGCTCAAATTTTGCTAAAATTATTTTATAAATCTCATCATAAAAATGATTAAGACCTATTAATCCAAGATAGAAGTTTTCAAATTATAAGCAAGATACACACATCTATCATCAAAAGACTTTCAAAAAATTCATGCATAGATATGTATCATGTTTAAGATCGAAAACCGATATGGAAAAGCATACATGGAATTTATCTTTTTAGGTGTTCATGCATTATGTCATCTTAATTGGTCATGAGAACGATTAATCCAAAACATATTAATCCAAAACATAGAGTTTCAAATTAACATTACTTCAAAAACTCATGTATGATATAAAATAGTCAAGCATCATGTTTAGAATGAAAAGAAAACCAATGTAACTCATTAAGATACATGCATGGATTAGTTCTACTAGGCGTACACACATTATCACACATCCTACAATCATCATTCATAAAAAAAGAACAAACATAAAATAAATTCCTACCAACTAAATTAAGCACTCATGAAAGACATCATGTAATTTCATAATTACTCAAGGGAGTTAAATTACTTACCTTGTTGTTGAAAACCATCAAAGCATAGTTCATTTCTTCTTTACTTGATTCTTCTTGGTGATGCTTATTCTTCTTCTTTGGTGGCCACTTCATCCGTTCAAGTTCATTATTATTTTTAGATTCTTGTTTAATGAACTTATTAAGATTCATTAAAAGTTCAAAGTCCTCTTCATTATCCTCATCACTTAAGTCATCACTCAAGTGGCATCTCA
This sequence comes from Musa beccarii, assembly GCA_024322285.1. Taxonomy (NCBI): domain Eukaryota; kingdom Viridiplantae; phylum Streptophyta; class Magnoliopsida; order Zingiberales; family Musaceae; genus Musa; species Musa beccarii. The sequence continues at coordinate 8,139,169 of CM044394.1, forward strand.
TACTTTGGAGTTCCAAAACCTTCTTGTTCTTTAAAAGGTGGTTCAAATGTTCATCACGTTCATTATGTTCCAAGAACGCCATTTCATAGGTCATTAAAGACCCAATGAGTTCTTTAAGAGTCAAGTCATTTAAATTTTTAGCTTCTTGTATCGCCGTTATTTTAGGATCCCACCTTTTTGAAAGGGATCTTAAGATCTTGTTTACTAATTCAAAACTTGAAAATGATTTACCAAGACTTTTCAAGCTATTGACGACATTCGTGAAACGGGTGTACATATCGCCGATAGTTTCGCTTGGTGTCATTCGGAAGAGCTCAAAATCATGCAATAAGAGGTTTACTTTCGAGTGTTTAACTATACTAGTTTCCTCGTGCATGATTTCATGAGTTCGCTAAATGTCAAAAGCCATTTTGCACATAGAAATCCGATTGAACTCGTTGTTATCCAAAGCGCAAAATAAGGCATTCATAGCCTTTGCATTTAAAGAAACATATTTTTTCTCCAAATCCGACCATTCGTTCATCGATTTAGAGGGAAGTTGAAAGCTATTTTCAATAACATTCCACAAATCTAAATCTTGAGAAATCAAGAAAACTCTCATTCGAGTTTTCCAATATGTGTAGTCCGAACCGTTAAAGAACGGTAGACGAAAAATCGAAAAGCCCTCTTGAAAGCCATGAAGAGCCATTTCTCATGAGTGTGAATCTGAAAGAGAAAGAACGTGGCTCTGATACTAATTGTTAGGGATCGAGTGGCACTAAGAGGGGGGGTGTGAATTAGTGCAGCGATATAGAATGATAGATTTTCGACGATTAAAACAAGTTTGGAAACTTTGTACAAATGAATAAAATGTTTCATTTGAAATCATTTCGATTGCGTTTTAACTTTAAAGCATATGTATGAAGATGAAGAGGAAGTTGAGAAAGTGAGGCAACAAATGAAGATGGTTTGCAGCAAAGTAAGTTGCGAGAAAGTAAATGCAAATTGATTTATAGTGGTTCGGACATCCGACCTACATCCACTCCCGATTTCTCTTCACTTGAGGCTATCGACTTTTCTACTAGCTATCCTCTTTCCAACGAGTGAGGATGAACTCCCTTACAGCACCTCTCCTTTTGATGGACTTAGGAGATAACCCTTATAAGACTTTTCACCTCTCTTGGACTAGAACACACTTCAAACTAAGAGGGAAGATTTTGACACACTTTCAAGAGAGTTTGCCCCTTCTTTTTTTCAGTTCTAGACTCCCTCTAAACTCTGAATGAGTGGGGTATTTATAGGTCTAAAGAGGATTCAAATTTGGAGCCCAAATTTGGAGCCTAAATTTGAAGTGCCTCGGTTTTCCTAATTCTGGCGGTACCGGCGGTGCCACCGCCCATCCAGCGGTGCCACCGCTAGTGCCCTCAGGTGCTAGGCGATGCCACTGCCAGCCTAGGGTGGTTCCACCGCCCAAGGTTCAGCCACTGTGCAGTGCCACCGCCCAGGTCATTTCAGCACACTAGTTTAGGTCGAAAACTCGATCAAAACCAGTCCAAATAAAGTTTGAATTGACCCAAATTTGGTTTATAGGATTAACATCTAATCCTAAACCAAATTATGTGCTAACTATAAATTTTAAAGATATTTTTTAAGCTACTACAAAGTCCATAAGACAAGACTTCTTTCGGTGAGCTTTCGGTGAACTTCCGACGGTCTTTCGACGAACCCTCGGAAACCATTCTGCGGACTCCCGGCAAACTCTCGGACTTCACGATGATCTTGACGAGTTCCAATGAGCTTCATTGGCAAGCTCTGATCTTTCTTGGCAAGCTTCGTGAACTTCTGACGAACCTTCTGGCGAACTTCCGAAAACCCTTCAACAAGCTCCCTACTCGTTCTCGGCCGGTTCCGACAACACTCCCAACGAACTACGGACTTTCATCGAACTCTTGAACTCCCAACGATCCATCCCACTTATCTTCCAGCACTTTGTTTCACTTTACATCTTCATCATCATCGTAGTTAATCCTACACATATAAACCAAAACTCTACTTCGATCTAGATAATTATTACAACGCGAATTGACATTCAGTTGCCGGGCACGTCATTGGCTTTTTGGCGCTTTATTCGATTCTTCGGCACATAGTCCTCTCTAGCAATCCCTTGCCTAATTAGCGGTTGACCTCCGGAACCCTGATATCCTTGGTGCAACACACTCTTCTTGGCCCGATGCCCGACGTACGAAGCCTTCTGTCGATTGTCTACCGAACCTCCAGCTCGACATCCATTATGTTGAATCTCGGATTTGATGATGAAACTAATTGAGTGTGCTTTATTGTCTAACTACATGTTGAGTTATGCAGGTCTACTATCGATCAGGATTAGACAATTGACGCTGGAGGAATTAACGTTGCGCCGGAGGTGATCATGTCAGGATATTGGATGTCAAGCCGGAGGTTTGGTCGACTATCGGCAGGAGGCTTCGGACGTCGGGCATCGGGCCAAGAAGTGCGGAGTTGCGCCATGAATATTGGGGTTGCGGAGGTCAACCACCGATTGGCAACAAGCCGCAAGAGAGGGTGATGTGCCGAAGGATCGGAGGAAGCGTCGACCAATGATGTGCCGGGCAACTGGATGTCAATTCGCGTTGTAACAATTGTCTAGATCGAAGTAGAGTGTTTGTTGTTTGTGTGCAGGAGTAACTACGATAAGGATGAAGATGTAAAGCGAAACAGAGTGCCGGAAGTCAAGTGGGATGGATCGTTGGGAGTTCGAGAGTTCGACGAAAGTCCGAAGATTCGTTGGGAGTGCTGTCGGAACCAGCCGAGAACGAGTAGGGAGCTTGCCGAAGGGTTTTCAGAAGTTCGCCGGAAGGTTCATCGAAAGTTCGCGGAGCTTGCCAAGAAAGATCAGAGCTTGCCAAAGTAGCTCGGGGGAACTCACCAAAATCATCGTGGAGTCCGAGAGCTTGTCGGGAGTCCGTAGGATGGTTTTCGAGGGATCGTTGGAAGACCGTCGAAAGTTCGCCGGAAGCTCGTCGGAAGAAGACTTGACTTGTGGACTTTGTAATAGCTTAGGAATGTCTTTAATTTCATAGTTAGTACATTAATTTGGGTTTGGATTAGGTGTTAATCCTTTAACCCAAGTATGGGCCCATTGGGCCTTGTTTGGGACCAGTTTGGGCTGAGTTTTCGGCCCAAACCAGGAAGTTGGTGTGTGCTGGGCGGTGGCACCGCCCAGCAACTTGTGTGCTGGGCGGTAGCACCGCCCAGCAGCCAGCAGGCCAGGCGGTAGCATCGCTGGTGGGTGGTAGCACCGCCTGGCTGGGGCGGTAGTACCGCCCCTGCTGTGTCAGTCTGCCAGACTGACAAACAGTGGCACCGCCTCTGACAGGTAGTAGCACTACCCTAGCACCAGGAACTCCAATTTGATTTCAAATTTGGAGCCCAAATTTGAATCCATTTTGGATCTATAAATACCCCTCCTTTCTCAGCTAAAAAGAGGACCCTTTGAGAGTTAGATTTTAAAAATAAGTCTTGGGAAAGTCTTGTTCTTCATTTGCTTAAGTGTTCACCTCATTTCCCTCTCTTTGTAAAAACTTGTAAGAGTGTGAACCTCTTGTAAAAGGGTTGTAAGAGGGGTATTTAGTCCTTCCCCTACAAAAGGATTTGCTAGTGGAAGTTGGGAGCCTCATCGGAGAAGGCTTCAGAAGTGGATGTAGGTCGGATGACCGAACCACTATAAATCGGTTTGCATTTACTTTCTCGCAACTTACTTTGCTGCAAACCATTTTCACATGCTGCCTTATTTACTCAACTTCATCTTCATCTTCTTACATATGCTTTAAAGTTAAAACGCAATCTTTCTGGGTTCAAACGAAACGCTGTATTCATTCGTATGAAGTTTCCGAACTTGTGTTAATCGCTGAAAAATCTATCGTTCTTTACCGCTGCACTAATTCATCCCCCCTCTTATTGCCACTCGATCCCTAACACAATATACTGACGTGATCACTTCTAGCGCAACGTCAATTCCTCAAGCGTCAACTATCTAATCTTGATCGGTAGTAGACTTACGTAACTCAAAATGCAGTTAGATCACAAAACACAATCAATTAGTTTCATCATTAAAATTTGAGATTCAACAGCTTGACCTCCTTCATCCTGTCCTATAGATCTGCAGGGATTCAGGGATAAACGATCTCCCTAGGTACTTTCTTTTACACATACAGTTTTTGTGGATTTGTTTTGATGCATCGATCTTCGCACGATGATGGAAACTTTCTACGGGAAAAATGGGGTTTTGTTTTCTGTTCTTCCATTGTGCATGTGATGTTGCTCTCCTGAAGGATTTTCCAACAATGGTATTAGAGCCAGGTTGTTCGTGCAAAGATCGGATCTTAAACTGCGTGTGTTGTGATCTAGAATAGGTCTTGTCATCAAAATCGTTGATGCAAAAGGTGAGGAAGGGCAGCAACTGTTACTGCCCTTGCTACGCTCGCAGAATGGTCACGGCTAAGGCTACTTGCTGTCATGGCCATGTACATAGTGGCCTGTGGAATGCCCGCAAGGGGCAAGCGATGCTCGCTTGCAGGTGGCCCGTCCACAAGGGTCGGCGCCGCTTGCGGGCGCTGTGCCCATGGGTAGAAGCACCCGCATGGTTGGCGCCGTGCCCGTGGGCAGAAGCGCCTGCATGGCTGGCGCCGCCCGCAGGTGGTTGCCCCGCATGAGTGGTGCCTGTAGGCGCTGTAAGCGGTGCGAGCACTACGGAGGGGCAGCGCCTGCGGGCGCTGTGCCCGCCTGCTATGGCCGAGCCACCCGCGGCGCCACCGTTGGCAAGGTGGTGGTAGTTGCACCACAACGCAGCAGCAAAAGAGGGAGAGGGGTTAGGGTTTTTGGGCAAAAGATATTTTTGCCCCTCGAAATTTTAGAAATTTCGATTTCTATCCCTTTTGACAGAATAACTAAAATACCCCTCGAAATTCAGAAAATTCTCTGAATATCCTTATTTTTAGAAAAATATATATATTAATTAAATAGTTTAATTAACTATTATTATTTATCTAGTAGTCCTATAAAATAACATATACATGTGATATATGATGTGGACAGATGATCATGGACCTGTGATGAAATGTGTGTATATGTGATTATTATTATTATTGAGGCTTGTGAGCTTTTATTTTTTCCTCATTTATTATCGGACCTGCGTGTCTGTAATTATGTTGTAATTATATGAGGAGATGCAATGGTAGCGGGACCCACGAGGTCGAGATGGACGATCCGATGCATGGAGATGCGTTGAGATGTTGAGGGACTCGACAAAGCGAGAAGGACGATCATAGGGCATGGAGATGCGTCTAAGCATACATAGATCTTGATGTGAGTGATTTGGCCCACTAGCTCGGGCTTGATCACATTAGGATATGGTCCATGATCATCTGGTGTGATTGCTCATGTGATGTGTGATTAATTATACACCTACTAGATATATATTTGCATGCAATGTAGATATATATATTAAATGTGTATGTGTGTGACACATTTTATTAGGAGACCAAATCAAAAATCCCCTCTATTAATAATATTAAGTCGGTAAACGTGAGACAATTAGATTGACCCACGTGGCTTTCCATCGTTATAGCTAGGAACCGATTCCCGGTGTAGGTTGAGTTGGTCGAGTCCCTCGAGACTCGCCTATATCGCGTTTCGCTATCTTATCTACGACATAGAGATGTCACTGGTGACCTGAGGACATAGTATGCTTTGTCGAATCCCTCGAGAGTATATCACCGAATCAGACTCATCTTATAACGATGGTGATGACTTAACTGAATATCATGGTTGGTCGAGTCCCTCGAGGCCATGATGGTTCGGAGGTCGAATAGGACGGGAATCACAAGGAGTTATGATTGGCAAGAGTTGCCTACCTTTACAGGCTTAATATGATTGGTCGAGTCCCTCAAGGTTACGTTAAGATACCGATTGGATCCCGATCCCCACTAAAGATCCATTAGGGGTCTTCGATTCACATATTGGAGGGTGTTGTGTATCTCACGAAAAATTAGTGGGAATGTATTAAAATAGAAATCCTTATCTTAATTATTTAATTTTTGTAAAGTTTGCATGTTATTTATTTATGCTATATCTTTAATTTTAGCATACTCGATGCCAACCGCCTCACTGGTCCAAATTATGCGAATTGGCTTCGTAATCTGAGAATCATTCTCACGGTAGAGAAAATCACATATGTCCTTGATACATTGATCCTTATGCTCGACGAAAGGGGCAAGCGAGGATGAGATCGCTTATTATGTGAAGTACATAGATGATTCCACTATTGCTCAGTGTTATATGTTAGCCTCTATGACTACTGAGTTATAGAGACAGTATGAAAAAATGGATGCTAATTCCATACTCCTACATCTCCGCAAACTATTTGAGGAACAGGAAAGAACTCAGCGATATGAGATATCAAAGAGTCTTTTCCGTGCTAGGATGACTGAGGGGACATCGGTTCAGAATCATATCCTTAAGATGATTGAGTGGATTGAGAAACTCACAGGTCTAGGAATGGTCCTAGAGGATAACCTGTGTGTGGATCTTGTGCTTCAATCCCTACTAGATTCTATTTCTTAGTTCATAATGAATTTTAATATGAACAAATTAGAGGTGACCCTCTAAGAGCTCCTCAATATATTGAGAGAAGCAGAGAGAACCATCAAGAAAGAGAAGCCGGTTCTCTATGCTGGTGAGACCAAAAAGAAAAGGAAGCTTAAAAGACCCTTAAGAAGGGCAAGGGCAAGGGCAAAATGGGTAAGGTAAAGGTTACCAAGAAAGACCCAATAAAGGACAAAGGCTAGTGCTTCCACTACGATAAAGATGGGCACTGAAAGATGAACTACAAAGAATACCTTGCAGAGAGGGTGAAATAGAAGCTTGGAGAAGCTTTAGGTACATTCATGATCAGTCTCCATTTGTTAGAATCTTATGATAATACATGGGTATTGGGTACCGGAAGTGCTTATCATATTTGTAATTCATTGTAGGTTCTGGCAGGACCTAGGAGATTGAACAGAGGCGAGATGGACCTTAAGATGGGCAATGGAGCAAAGGTTGTTGTAGTGGCTATTGGCAAGGTCACCTTATATCTGCTTGGTGGAGCTATTATTGCATTAGATGCATGCTATTATGTTCCTTCTATTATCAAAAATATTATTTTCATTTCATGTTTGACAATTAGTGGATATAAATTAGTTTTTGAGAACAATGGTTGTTCAATAATATTAGATGATGAGATCATCACGAGAGGAACAATGCATAATGGTTTATTTATGATAGATACAGCTCCATATATCATGAGTGTAAGTGAGTCTAAGAGGAAATGAGAAGAGGTGAACAATGCATATCTTTGATATTGTAGGCTAGGTCACATCCACGAGGGAAGGATTCAAAAGTTGCTAAAGAATGAATATCTAGATCCTTTTGACTATGAGTCATATGTGACATGTGAACCATGCCTTCGCAGAAAGACGACCAACTCTCCATTTAGTGGAACTGGAGAGAGAGCCATTGAGTTACTAGAACTCATACATAGTGATGTATGCAGTCCCATGTCGACTCATGCCATAGGTGGTTGCTCCTACTTTATTACTATCACTGATGATTTCTTAAGATACGGACATGTGTATTTGATGAAGTACAAGTTTGAGTCTTTTAAGAAATTCAGGGAATATAAGAATGAAGTGGAGAACCAGACAGGAAAGAGTATTAAAACCCTTCGATCAGATCAAGGAGGTGAGTACTTGAGTACAGAGTTCACTTAGTTCCTCAAAGACCATAGGATTTTATTCCAATGGATACCTCCTTATACACCATAGCTTAATGGTGTATCAGAAAGGAGGAATCGCATACTATTAGACATGGTATGTTCCATGATATGTTTCGTTGACCTACCCATCTCATTCTAGGGATATGCTCTAGAGACCGCAACTTACCTTCTGAACAGAATTCTAACTAAGTCAGTGATGTTTACTCCATATGAGATATGGAATAGGAAGAAGCCCGATCTTAAGATTGTTAAGATTTGGGGCTGCCCTACCCACATCAAGAGACACAACCCTGACAAGTTGGAATCCAGGACGGAATGGTGCAAGTTCGTGGGATACCTCAAGAAAACTTGTGGGTATTATTTCTATCACCCTGAAGACCAAAAGGTCTTTGTAGTCAAGAGAGCAGTGTTCCTTGAGAAGGAACACATTAGAGTATCCCATCCTCCTGAGAGATATGTGGGACATATCAAAGGTAAGGATGTTGAGGATATTAATCCTCAGACCTACGAGGAGGCTATTATGAGCATAGACTCCAGGAAATGGCAAGAAGCCATAAATTTAGAAATGGATTCCATGTACTCCAATAAGTTTTGGAACCTAGTTGATGCACCCGAGGGTATTGTACCCATTGGCTGCAAGTGGATCTTCAAAAAGAAGATTGGAGTAGATGGAAAGGTAGAGACCTATAAAGTAAGGCTAGTGGCTAAGGGATATTATCAGAGGCAAAGTGTTGACTATGACGAAATTTTCTCACTTGTAGTCATGCTAAAATCCATTCGAATTTTATTGGCTATTGCAGCATACTATAATTATGAGATCTGGCAGATGGACGTCAAAACCGCATTCCTTAATGGCAACCTCGAGGAGGAGGTGTTTATGATACAGCTTAAGGGATTCGTGTCTAGGAATAAGCCAGATAAGGTGTGCATGTTGCTTAGGTCCATTTATGGACGGATGTAAGCTTTTCGAAGTTGGAATATAAGATTTGATGAGGCGTTCAGATCTTATGACTTCGTTAAGAACGAAGATGAGCGTTGTATGTACAGGAAAGTAAGTGGGAGCACTGTCACCTTTTTGGTATTATATGTGGATGACATCATGATTATTCGGAATGATGTAGAAATGCTCTCCATAGTAAAGACTTGATTATCTGGATACTTATTCATGAAGGACTTAGGGGAAGCATCCTGCATATTGGGAATACGGATCTATAGAGATAGATCCAAGAGGATGCTTGGCTTGTCCCAGTCCAGGTACATAGACACCATTGTTAAAAGGTTTGACATGAAAAATTCCAAGAGAGGTCTCATACCAATGAGATATGAAATATCACTTTCTAGGAGCATGTCCCCAAAGACTCCTAAAGAAAGGACACAGATAGATATGATACTATATGCCTCAGCGATAGGATCTATCATGTATGTTATGCTATGTACCAGGCCTGATATAGTGCATGCTTTGAGTGTTACGAGCAGATATCAGGCATATCCAGGCTTGGAGCATTGGAAAGCAGTAAAATGTATCCTTAAGTACTTGAGAAGGACTAAGGATCTTTTACTGGTATATGGAGGTAGTAGCCTCAGGGTTGAGGGCTACATGAATTCGAGCTTCGATCTGATGTCGATGATAGCAAGTCTAATTCAGGGTATGTGTTCACCCTGAATGGAGGAGCAGTATGCTAGAAGAGTTCCAAGCAAGACACTACTGCTGACTCAACCACAAAGGCAGAATACATTACTATGGCAGAGGCAACAAAGGAGGGAGTCTGGATGTAGAAGTTCATCACAGATCTAGGAGTCATCATCCCTTAAATTACGATAAATACGGGGCAATTACTCAAATAAGAGAACCTGGGTCTCATCAGAAGTGTTCTACGGAGGTTCTAGCTTATTAGAGAGATCGTGGCCCAAAAAGATATAGCAATAGAAAGAGTTCCATCCGAAGATAACATTGCAGATCCATTGACAAAGCTGTTGACTCAGATTATCTTTAAGCGTCACAGAGGTCTAATAGAAATCAGACATGTTGGTGATTGGCTTTAGGTCAAGTAGGCGATTGCTAGTTATAGGTGCCCTACAAGCCAATCACATGAATGATTGCACTTGTAACACGCTGCGTCAATCTCTTTGCTTATGATTATTGGCAATATCTCACATTATCTAGATGTATATTATGATGCCCTTGGATCTGTGTAATGGGAATCAGATCATGATGAGATCACGATAATGAGACCGATTCACCTTTAAACACAGACCCTAAATTATCCTGGTCATAGGTTACTCGAGAAGGACATCGAGATAACCGGATAGACTGGTGTGCTGTATACCCGTCCATATAATGGAGGTTGCTATCTCATAGCTACTCATGTGGGGACACTAAGGGTACAATACAGGTGCTCATTGGGGAATGAGCTCACTGATTGATCCACCTACGAAATGCTGGATGGTTATTGATACCTCACGTCAGACAACGATTATGTAGTCTCAATAGTATATCTGGTCCTTAGACTTGAGACACCAAGGATGTCTTGTATGAGTACTCCACTCTTTGATACCGGACTTATAGGTTTGGAAAGTTTCAGATCTAGTACAACCAGTTATTAGGAGTGGTAGCCAACCTTACGAGGGCTATTGAGTGTCAATAGAGGATCATCCACTCTCGGTATCACAAGAGGAATATCTTATGTGTTCTTGCTCAAACAAATCCTTGGCTAAGGTCATTCGGATTGAGAGAGAAAGAGTTCTTTGAGAGAATCCAATAAGAGCAAGACTCGAGAAGAGACCGTATGGGCCTGACAATACTATGCCCGGTATAGGGTCATTGGGATATTAGATCGATGAGGGCCTATAGATACATGATAACTGAGGACAGATAGGTCCAAAGGATTGGATTCCCCTGTATCGCCTCGGGGCTGCGGCGTAGCGGCCTAATACGTCCGCAGTCGATGAGTTGGGTGAATTATTATAGAGATAATAATTCACTAAGTCAGAAGGAGTTCTGATAAGTATGACTCACGGCCAGCTCGATAGTGGGCCTAGAGGGTCACACACATATGATAGGTATTGCGACGAGTAGAGATTCAGATATGAGATATCCGTTGGAGCCCCTAACTTATTGGATATCCATTAAGCCCTTGAATTATTAGATCCTAAGATGAGATCCAATAATTGCTAATAAGAGATTATTGGGTAGAGGCCCACTAATCCAAGAGGCTTGGGTAATTGGATGGAGATCCAATACCCAACAGGACAATATCCATTAGGGCTTATAGGGGGCCTCTATAAATAGGAGGGAACCAAAGTTCTATAGGCTGAGAGTTCTCTTGGTAGCCACCTCCTATTCTCTTCTCCCCAGAGAAGTGCATCATCGCAGTCCCTGCTATGTGGATACCGCTAGAGAGGAGGATGTTTGACCTCCTTCATCCTCCCCTATATATCTACAGGGATTCAGGGATATACGATCTCCCTAGGTACTTTCTTTTACACATGCAATTTTCACAGATTTGTTTTGATGCACCGAACTTTACACGATGACGGAAACTTTATATGAAAAATCTGGGGTTTGTTTTCTGTTCTTCCGCTGTGCATGTGATGTCGCTCCCCTGAAGGATTTCCCAACACTTGTAACACACTGCATCAATCTTTTTGCTTATGATTTCTAGCATTTTCTCACATTATCTGGATGTATATTGTGATGTCTTTGGATGTGTAGTGAGAATTGGATTGTGATGAGATCACGATAATGAGATCGATTTACCTTTAAACATCGACCCTAAATAATTCTGGTGATAGGTTACTTGAGAGGGACATCGAGATAACTAGATAGACTTGTATGCTGTATATATGTCTATAGGATGGAGGTGGCTGTTCTCATAACTACTCGTGTGGGGACACTAAGGGTATAGTGCAGGTGCTCATTGGAGAATGAGTTCACTGATTGATCTGCTTATGGAATGCTGGATGGTTATTGATACCTCACGTCAGACAGCGATTCCATAGTCTCAGTAGTTTATCTGGTCCTTAGACTTGAGACACTAAGGATGTCTTGTATTAGTACTCTACTCTTTGATACTAGACTTGTAGGTTTAGAAGTTCTAGATAAAATACAATCGGTTATTAAGAGTGACAGCCAACCTTACGCAGGCTATTGAGTATCAATAGAGGATCATCCACTCTTGGTATTATGAGAGGAATATCGTATATGTTCTTGCTCATGCAAATCCCTGGCCAGAGTCATTTCGATTGAGAAAGAAAGAGTTCTTCGGGAGAATCTGATTAGAGCAAAATTCGATTAGAAACTGTATGGGCCTAACAGCACTATGCCCGATATATGATCTCTGAGATATTAAATGGATGAGGGACTATAGGTACATGGTAATTGAGGGTAGATAGGTCTAAAGGATTGGATTCCCTTGTATTATCTAGGGACTATGGCGTAATGGCCTAGTACATCCGTAGTTGATGAGTTGAGTGAATTATTATGAAGATAATAATTCACTGAGTCAGAAGGAGTTCCAACAGGTATAACTCATGGCCAGCTCGATATTGGGCCTAGAGGGTCACACACATATGGTAGGTGTTGTGATGAGTAGAGGTTCGGATATGAAATATCCGTCGGAGCCCCTATCTTATTGGATATCTAATAAGTCCTTATTTTATTGGATCCCATGGATGAGATTCAATAAGAGCTAGATTATTGGGTAGAGACCCATTGATCTAAGAGGCTTGGGTAATTGGATGGAGATCTAATACCCAGTAGGGCAGGATCCATTAGGATTTATAGGAGGCCTCTATAAATAAGAGGGAACCAAAGGTCCATAGGCTGAGGTCTTCTTGGTAGCCATCTCCTATCCTCCTCTCTTCAGCGAGGAGCATCATCGTAGTCCCTGTTATGTAGATCACCACTAGAGAGGAGGACGCTTGACCTCCTTCATCCTTCCTTATGGATTTGTAGGAATCTTAGGATATACGATCTCCCTAGGTACTATCTTTTCATACATGTAGTTTTTGATTTCGCAGATTTATTTTACGCACTGTTCTTTACACGACGATGAAATTATTTTACGAAAAACCATGATTTTTGTTTTATGTTCTTCCACTACGCATGTGATATCGCCCATGGATTTCCCAACAGTTGTATCACAGCTAGGTTGTTTGTACAAAAATCAGTTTTTAACTACGTGTTGTGAATTAGAGAGGCTTTTGATGTCAAAATCATTGACATAATAGCCAAAAAGGGTAGCAATTGTTGCTACCCTTGCTGCCCTCGCTAGATGGCCATGGCCAAAGGCTGCTTGCAGCCTTAGCTACGGCCTTGCCACCCACGGGCAGGGGTCGCAAGTGGCCAGAGGCCGACGATTGTGCCTGCAGTGGCTTTATGCTTGCGCGATGGCGCAAGGCACAGCTTAGCCGCCTACGGACAGGAGCCGTAGGTGGCCAAAGGTCGACGATTGTGCCTGCAATGGCTCTATGCCTGCGCGTTGGGCCAACTAGCTCAGGCTTGATCACATTAGGATATGGTCCATGATCATCTAGTGTGATTGCTTATGTGATGTGTGATTGGTTATACACCTACTATATATATGCATGTGATGTAGATATATATTAAATATGTATATGTGTGACACGTCATATTACGAGACCAAATTAAAAATAAAATTTTCTCTCAATAATATTAAGTTGGTAAATGTAAGGCAATTAGATTGACCCACGTGGCCTTTCATCGTTATAGGTAGGAACTGATTCCTAGTATAGGTTGAGTTAGTCGAGTCCCTCGAGACTTACCTATATCACGATTCGCTATCTTATCTACGACATAGAGATATCACCAGTGACCTAAGGACATGGTATGCTTGGTGAGTCTCTCGAGGGTATATCATCGAATTAGACTCATCTTATAACGATGGTGATGACTTAACTAAACATCATGGTTGGTTGAGTCCCTCGAGGCCATGGTGGTTCAGAGGCTTAATAAGATGGGAATCATAAAGAGTTACGATCGGCAAGAGTTGCTTACCTTTTGGGCTTATTGTGATTGGTCGAGTCCCTCGAGGTTACACTAAGATGCTGATTGGATCTTGATTCCCACTAGAAGTCTGCTAGCGACTTATGTTTCACGTGCTGAGGGTATCATGTGACTCGCTAGAAAAATAGTGGGAGGACTGTCATGGATAAAACTTGGGTGTTCAATTTAATACTTAGGCATGTCCGTGTCTTTTGGTTTATTCATGTTTGCCACGTATGTAAAGGGTTAGCTGAAGGCTAAACAACCCAATTTGAGCTAGTTTAGCGATTGTTGTAGGCTTGTATATAATGATGGTGTCAAGTGAACACTTATAACAGATTTTGGTCTATAGTGGACTAATTTTATACCTTTATTATGCAAACGTTCTGAGCTTGTGATGTCCATGGTTGAAATTTGTATTAGCTGTAAAGTATTTACTGAAAGGGTTGCTTGTGGATCCCGTATGAAGCACATTTTTTGTCCCATCTTCTCTTTTGCAGGTCCTAAGGGATCGTAGAAGGTTTCAGGGAGGCTGACCATTACGGACGTACACGCAAGGGTGCCACACGACTTACGTAAAACTAGCTAAGTTCATGACAATTGGCATCAGAGCGGGACAAGCATATATAGAAACACTTAGCATGCAAATGTGGAGGACCTAGCGAGGCTGCGTTGAGGGCAGCCAGCATGCGTGACCATCTGGGGGAAACAAACATGGTGTTGTAGGAAAAGGAGTTACTCAGAGGAGCGGGCATCCAAGAATGACATTCAGAGGAATGGCCAACCGTTCACGCAAGAGGCACCACGAGGACAAACAAATTAAGAAGAATTATGTAGCGCACAAAGGTTGGGATAGCTGAGTTTGAGTAGTTGCTCGATGTTGGCAACCAAACTTGATGGTGCTCGAGACAAGCGGGGCGTTTGGTAAAGGATGAGACCGTGTAAGGTGGAGTAGGTTGTTCAATGATTGAAAGAGTTGTGCAAAGCTCACAGAGGTGAGGGGAGTTACAAACTTAAGTAATTCGATACTCATGCAAGGCTTGTATGTGGACAACAGACTATTCGTGGCCATCCCAAGGCGGCAGAAGGTCAACGCCATAGAGTATTGAAACTTTCTCTTGGGCATGAGTAGGATACACTCATAAGAGGCTGAAGTATGTAGTAGGTTCAATATGTTGCTAGACCTAGAGGGGTGCAGTGAGAGCTGTATTGGCGAAGAGTCCCAATCTAGCAAGTGCGTTTGCGGAGGTAGAACAGTGGACAATTTGTTCAGCAAGGTGAAGTAGTCCAAGGGGATAGTGGTCTCCAAAACTTCCAAAGGGAAGGATGCGAAGAGCGAAGTTGCTCCAATAGGATAGATATTCAAGAGGGATAAGTCCCGATTCTCTAGAGGGAGAATCATGTGCAACAAACTGCACATGTTGAGGAGGAGTACCTCAAGACAAAACTCAACGGACTAAGTAAGCAGTGAGGAGTCATCACATGATCTTGCAAGAGGCAATGCATTGGTGGACGCATAGCGAGATCAAGTAGGGGAGCAACCTAAGGCAACACAAAGTGAAAGCACGTTTGGAGCCGATACGGAGATCAGACTCAACACAGGGCTGACCCGTGGAATGGTAGGTGCGAGGGCCACTATTAACTCAATACAAATCGAGAAGCGAAGCAACTTGGGGGTAACTTGGTTATGTACCCAAGCCGCATGAAGAGAGTTGGAATAGAAGATAAAACATGGAGTGGAGGCTTGGAGCTTTCCTTAGACAGAGGTCAAGGATATAGAATCTTGCAGAGGCAGGAGCAGGATCATGTTGTTCCATGGGTTCCTTATTCTGATGGGGCAGACTCATTTTACATGGTGTCAAGGATGGAGAGAGCTTTGGGGCACATGCACCTTATCTCGATAAAACATTTGATGGAGAAACTAAGGCGACACAACTTGCAGAGGGAAAGCTAGTGTTAGGAGGCCTTGCACGAGGCAAGAGGACGCAGAGGTGGGCACTCTTGAAGAATATGCCATAGTGTTGCTAGTCGAGTTGCCATGAGGAAAGTGGTGCATAGTGGCGATTGTGCTGGTTGGGGCAAAGACCCAGGATCCAGACAATGGTACACCTATTTCAGTGAAGTCAAAGGGACTTCAGAGGAGCTGCTATGTGATGGGCTATCCTAGAGCTATGCTTCGTCTAGGTGTGTCTCAAGAGCGGGTGGATGAAGGTCGATTGCCAAAGGAGCGAATAGAATCGAAGGTGGCAAAGGCTTTGCAATGTGTTGGCGGAGGTCACACATGAAAAAATCACAATTCGAGTTCATACTACAAGGATCAGAATGCAAGGAGATATCACCAGTATGTGACATGGTGCAGCGGATCATGGTGGAGAATAGTTCAAGACAATGTGACACACACAAGACTTGTCTCATGAGGGACAAGGTCATACGGAGGTATGATCGGGAGCACGATTGGGAGCTCCACTTTGCTAAGCAACACGATGGTAAGAAGGGTTATGGATTCAAGGAGGGAATGCCATGGTACCATAGAGGTGGGTCTTCCATGCATGCATCAAATGTTATATTGAATGAAAGCCTTGGGCATCAGCTTATGAGGGTTATGCACCATCGAGGGAGAAGTTCAGATGCAAGTACTAGTGAGTCCCATGGGGGCGACTAGATTATGTAGAGATATAATTAGAGCGGTTGAAGATTTGGACTGCTTCAGAGCTCACATTCGCTTAAGAGAGCCTGGCAAGTCAGAGGACAAGGCTGAGTAAGCGAATGTTATGACCAATGAAGCTAAGGAGAATAAAAGCAGTGCAAGCCCTACAACATGATGGCAGAGGCCATGCATGGGAGTTGCAGTCTGTCTTTCCATCGACCAAGAGGAACTACTCAGAGAACATAGAGGTATTGTAGCAGATGGTCAAAAAAGGGCAAAGAAGTAATGACGAGTCTAGAGGGACTCAACTACCCAAAAATCAAGCATCGGTTCGAATGAAGGTGGACTCAAAGAAGTGTCATAGTGCCGTAGAGGCGGATCTACTGATTGCGAAGAAGGGACGCAGATATGAGATAACGAACAGTAGGGCCATGGGCATGGCAGCGCCATGGTACTGTTAAGATATGAGCGGAACTAAGAAGGGGGGGTGAATTAGTGCGGCGGATAAAAACCATACTTTTGAAATCGATTTTGGAAAGAGTTGTCCGTAGAGAAATTTTGATCCAACGAAAAAGATTTTGGCAAAGTGATTCAAGTGAATGCTATCGAAAGTGGAGAGGAGTAAATTGAGAGATAACAATAAGTATAGAATGAAGTGCAGAAAGTTAAAACTCACACATCAAGAGAAGTACGCAGTAATGTATAGTGGTTCAGTCAAATGACCTACGTCCACTTCCGAAAGCTCCTCCGATGAGGTTCCCAACTTCCACTATTAAATCTTCTTGAATGGGAAGGACCAAGTACCCCTTTTACAAACTTTTGTAAGTGGTTCACACTCTTACAGAATTTTGACAAAGTAAAACATGAGAGGTGAACACTCAAGTTATCGAATGCAATTTTGTTATAGTTATGACTCAGTTTTTATCACTTCTTAATTATGTATATCCAGTTGAGAAGAGAGGAGTATTTATAGACTCAATTGGCTTTAGAATTAGAGCTAAAAAGAGTCACATCCCAAATTTTTGGGTACTGGTGGTACCACCGTCAGTTGACCCTGCTCTGTTAGTAGACTAGGCTGTACCACCACCCAGTTTGGCGGTACTATCGTCTGACAGGGTTCTCAATCTTTGTGGACTAGCAGTACCACCTCTTGTCAGGCGGTACCACCGTTAACAGGTAATAACTGTCAGTGGTACCACCGCTCAAACCACCTGGGAATTAGTTCCCGGGGCGGTGCCATCGCTATAGTCTGGTGGTACCATTGGTAGACCTGGTCCAACACTGCTGAATGAGCCCTAAATTTGGCCCAATTGAGTCTAATTAAGACTCAGTTGACCCCTACTAGGATTAATCAAGATTATCACCTAATCCTAACCCTAATTAACCGACATGTCGAGTTTTCTTCCGGTGAACTTTCGACGGATTTCCGACACACCCTCAGATTTCTTCTGACGAACTCCCAACATGCTCTAAAACTTTATGGCGAGTACCATGAATCTTTGGCAAGCTTTCGAACCTTCTCGGTGAGCTCTGTGAATCTCCGACGATTATTCCGATGAACTTTTGAAACCTTCGGTAAGTCCCCGATTCATTTTCAGTTGGTTCTAGCAGCACTTCCAATGATCCTTCAGACTTCTGGTGGACTCTCGAACTCCCACCGTACTTGACTTCGACAATTTGTTTTATGTCTTCATTACTATCGTAGTTAATTTTGCACACTTATCTCAATAATATGGATTAGATCAAATAACCCATCAATTGACTTCATCATCAAAATCCAAGATTTAACAATCTCCCCCTTTTTTATAATGACAATCAATTGATGATGGAGTTAACTTTGACTCCCCCTATCTACATGTCATATTATGAGAAGGAAGTCACTTGAATTCAATCTTCTTGAATTCTAGCCGAAACTGATAAGTTGCATCCATTGAACTTATTATCATGCTCAACAAGCATGAACTTTCATTCATAAATATGAAACTTCATATTTTCCTCAATTGAAAATGATGTCAACTCATGACACCCATTTTCAAGTTCAATATCGAATGATGACAGACATTTATCACTTCGACAAATGATACCAATTATAACTTGAAATACAATAATGATCAAATGATATCAATATAAAATGTACAAATGCAAGGCATGATATCATTTTGTGATACATCATCAAAAGAAATGATAACTTATCATATCAATGAAAGAAACCAACTTTAAACATGATATGATAACAATCTTTCAAAAATTTATATGTTGAGTATGTATGAACCATTTGCGATACATGTGATACATTGCGATACGCTACAAATTTTATTGTGATGCTTTTAAGGATAGCAACCAATCTTTGATACCAAGCATGGCAAAAGCAATTATATTGCAATATATATAAGACATTTATTATTCCATCAAGTCATTGCGATATGATACGATACATCAAGTCACCAATTCATTTTGCTATATTCTTCTCAATACGATATACGCAAGGCATTTATCAAGTCATCAATTTATTTTGCCATATTCTTCTCCCTCTTTGTCATCAACAAAAAGGAAGTGAATCTTGATTATGAAAAAAGATGGCAAAAAAAGACGGAAAAACCTGAAAAGTGATTTGATCATTCTTATTAAAATTCATGTCTATGAAATCAAAGGCTAGATCGTTGAGGCCAAAATGCATTAGAATTTGTAAGTGCTCATGAAAGATTCATACATGAAAAAAAAGGTAGACAGTTCAAGATGCAATTTTGATTGAAAAATTCAAGCATAAGATTGTAAAGTGGAAGGATAGATCATTGAAGCTAAGTCATTCGTTAAACATAACATTAAGAGCTCATGTCATTTATTCAAGGAAAAATTCATGAGAGAGAGAGAGAGAGATCATTTCAATTTAAAATTCATGAAAATAGTTTAACTTGGTATTACAAATTCATGAAGTGGAGGATAAAGAATCAAGTCATAAAAGCTCAAGAAATAGAGATTAACACAAGAGTTAAAAATGAAGTCCGAAGAGAGTATTCAAGTAATAAACACTTGAGAGCTTCTTCTTTATGCAAAGTTCATAACATGTATAGTCATATTAACAAACTTCAATTGATACAAAAATGTTGAGAAACATGAAATCCATTTAACCATCCCAATAAAGGTAGAGGGAGTATAAAACCAAATTTACAATGTCATAAAAAAAGGCATGATATTACTTAAAACTCATCAATTGAAGGAGGAGTATCAAAATATTATGATCGAAGAAAGATAAAAATGAAAGCTCCATTCGAAATATGATATCAAAAAGATGTCATCTGAAAATGAAGAGATAATGTCAAGATGATACAATGAAAATCGAAGTTGAAAAATCTCGGAAAAGAAACATACAACATGCATTAGGACAATTTAACATACCTAATTCTCTTCTAATGAAGTCAAATTGTTCTTCATTTAAAGGTTTTGTGACGATATTTGTTAATTGATATTTTATATCAATAAATTCTAGAATAACATCATTATTATTTACATGATATCGTATAAAGTGATGCCTAATGTCAATGTGCTTAGTTCTAGAGTGTTGAATAAGATTTTTGGTTAAGCAAATACACTTGTGTTATCATATTTTATAGAAATATTCTTTAAATGAATTTCATAGTCTTCTAAAGTATTTTTCATCTAAACAACTTATGCACAGCATGCACTTGCGGCTATATATTCAGCTTCAGCTGTAGATAGTACAACCAACTTTTATTTCTTGGAAGTCTAAGAAACAAGTGCATGTCCTAAATATTAACATATTCCGGATATACTTTTTCTATCTATTCTACATCCACCAAAATTCGCATCTGCATAGGCTTTTAAATCAAAGTCATCAGATTTTGGATACCATAATCTTAGGTTAGGAGTTCCTTTAAGATATCTAAGGATTCTTTTAATGACTTTAAGGTAAGATAACTTAGGATTAGCTTGAAATCTTCTAAAAAGTTCTACACTAAATATAATATCCGGTCTAGTTACGATGAGGTAGAGTAAACTACCTATCATTTCCCTATATATTTTTTGATCAAAATTTTCTCCACTTTCATCTATGTCTAACTTAGTGGAAGTACTCATAGGAGTGTTTATGGCTTTTGAACCATTCATGTTAAATTATTTTAACAATTCTAATGTATATTTAGTTTGATTAAAAAATATACCATCACTAAATTATTTAATTTGTAATCCTAAAAAGAAGGTTAGTTCACCCATTAGGCTCATTTCAAATTCATGACTCATACACTTAGCAAATGATTCACATAGTGATTCATTAGTAGAACTAAAAATAATATCATCAACATAAACTTGAATAATAAGAAAATTATTTTTAAAATATTTAACAAATAATGTAGTATCAACCTTGCATTTAGTAAAATTATTTGAAATTAGAAATGAGCTAAGTTTCTCGTACCAAGCCCTTGAGGCTTGTTTTAACCCATAGAGAGCCTTAGTCAATTTAAATATATGATTAGGAAAAAGAAAGTTTTCAAAACCGGGTGGTTGTTCAACAAACACTTCTTCAGAAATAAAACCATTTAAGAAAGTACTTTTAACATCCATTTGAAATAACTTAAAATTATTACTACTAGCATAGGCAAAGAGTATCTTAATGGCTTCTAATCTTGCCACAGGAGCAAAGGTATCTTTATAATTGATACCTTCTTCTTGGTTGAAACCTTTAGCCACTAATCTAGCCTTGTTTCTAACTATGATACCGAATTCATCTTGCTTGTTTCTAAAGACCCATTTAGTACTTATAACTAAATGGTCACAAGGTCTAGGAACAAGCTTCCACACCTCATTCCTCTCAAATTGGTTCAATTCTTCTTGCATTGCGATAATCCAAGAATCATCTTTTAAGGCTTTCTCAATGCATTTAGATTCAATTTGAGAAAGAAAAGTGGTGTTGGCATAAAAATTCTTAAAAGAGGAATGAGTTTAAACCCCTTTTGATGTGTCTCCTATAATTAGCTCCTTGGGATGGGCATCTACATACTTCCATTCCTTAGGTAAGAAAATTTGGGAAGAAGATGCATCTAAGTTGCTATTTTGAGTAGAGGGTTCATTCAAATTCAAACCATCAAAACCAAGATCATCATCAAAATCATTTTTCTTCAATTCGGAAACTTCATTGAAAACTACATGAATAGACTCTTTTATAACCAAGGTTCTTTTGTTAAAAATACAAAAAGCTTTAGAAATGGAAGAGTAACCAAGAAAGATGCCTTCATCAGATTTTACATCGAATTTGCCTAAGGCATCCTTTTCATTCAAGATAAAGCATTTACAATCGAAAACTTTAAAATAAGAAATGTTTGGTTTTTTATTATTCCATAATTCATAAGGAGTTTTGATAGAGATTGTCTTATTAGAACCCTATTCATGACATAGCAAGCCGTATTAACGGCTTCGACCCAAAAATATTTTGGTAAACTATGTTCATTTAATATGGTTCTTACCATTTCTTGTAAATTTCTATTCTTTCTTTTTACTACTCCATTTTATTGAGGATTACTCGGAGTAGAGAAGTTGTGGTTATAACCACTTGATTCACAAAAGTTTTGGAAGTCATAGTTTTAAAATTTACTACCGTGATCACTCCGAATTGACAAAATCATAAAACCCTTTTTGTTTTGAGCAAGTTTATAAAATTTAGAAAAACATTTAAAGAAATCACTTTTGTGAGCTAAGAAATAGGTCCAAGTGTATCTACTATAGTCATATATAATTACAAATGCATATTTGCTACCTCCTAGGCTCGTTGTGTCAATTGGTCCAAATAAATCCATATGGATCAATTGCAATGGTCTAGAGGTGCTTATTTGGTTCTTTGGTTTGAAGCTACTTTTTATTTGTTTTCCTAGTTGACAAGCATCACATACTTTGTCTTTAATGAACTTGATATTGAGAATGCCTCTTACAAGTTCTTTAGATGTGATTTGAGAGATTAATTTCATACTAACATGACCTAATCTCCTATGCCAAAGTCAAGTGTCATCATTCAAAACCAAAAAACATATTTCATGGCTAAGATCATCAATGTTTATGGTGTAGATATTATTTTATTTTAGTACAATCATAGATGTGTTGTTGTGTGATTTTTCAATAATGCAAGCATTAGATTCAAATTTCATAATATATCCCTTATCATATAATTGACTAATGCTCAAAAGATTATGCTTTAAACCATCTACTAATAACACATTATCAATTAAAAAACTTGATTTGTTACCTATAGTTCCATTGCCAATGATTTTACCCTTATTGTTGTCTCCGAAGGTAACATACCCTTCGTCTTTGCTAGTGAGCTTAGAGAATTGAGATGGATCTCCAATCATGTGCCTTGAGCATCCACTATCAAGGTACCATCTCTTGCTATCAGCTTGTGTGGGTGAATGTATCTAAAAAAGAGGATGGTTTTTAGGTACCCATTTGAACTTGGGTGCCTCAAATATTGATCTACTAAACTTGTCATTATTTATTGAGTTTCTTATCGTTCCTTTAGGAACTCATATTAACCTATGTGGGCTAAGTTTCTTTTATGGACATTTGTAAGTAACATATCCGGATTTGCAATAAAAGTTGCATTTCAAATGAGATGATACATGTAGTGTGGGTCCTTTAACGTAGGTGGTTGGAGTATGGTGAGATCCACTCACGAATCCAATTTCACTTCTTTTTTCGACATGACCCTTGTTTGAAAGGATCAAGTCCAAGCTCTTACTACCAATCTTAAACTTATTTAGGGTCTCTTCAAGTAGCAAGTTCTCATTTTTAATAGCCTCTAAGTGGTCACACTTAGAGCATGGAGGTAGAGAGGGAGTATCAAGTTCAAGACTTTTAAGTTTATCTATTAAGAAAGCATGCTCTTTTTTCAATAAATTGAACTTTTTACTAATAGCTCTACACTCATCAAATAATTCATGAAAAGTAATTGAAAGTTTGTTGAAAGATAAATCTTCATTAAATAACTCATATACCTCTTCTCCGAAAGCTATTAATGCAAAGTTGACATCCTCCTTATTGCATGCTTTTTCATCTTCAAAGCCACTTGAGTCATCCCATGTTGTCTTTAGAGCATTCTTCCTTTTTGGTAGCTTCTTCTTGGCTTGGGGGCATTCACTTTTGAAGTGCCCTGGCTTCTTGCATTTGTAACATATTACTTGTTCTTTTTTTAGTTCAAGTTTGTTTTGTGTCATTTTTAAATTTATTCCTTCTTATAATTTTTTTGAATTTTTGAGTTAAGAGTGCAAGTTCATCATCAAGGTCCTCATCACTTGAAGATTTTTTCAAGTGCTCTTCTTGTGTTTTCAATGTTATATCCTTCCTATTCTTTGGAAGGGGGTTCTCTAGCTCATCATGAGCATGGCATGTCATTTCGTAGGTCATTAAAGACCCAATGAGTTCTTTGAGAGGAAAATTTTTAAGGTCCTTGGCCTCTTGAATGACCGTAACTTTTGGATCCCAACTCTTTAGAAGGGATCTTAAAATTTTAGTTACAAGTTCGAAATTAGAAAAACCTTTACCAAGTGCTTTGAGTCCATTGATGACATCCATGAAACGGGTGTACATGTCACCGATGGACTCACTTGGTTTCATCCGAAACAATTCGTAAGAGTTCACCAAGAGGTTGATTTTGGACTCTTTCACTCAGCTAGTACATTCGTGAGTGATTTCAATAGTATGCCAAATATTAAAAGTCGATTCACAAATCAAAACATGATTCAACTCATTTTTATGAAGTGCGCAATACAAGACATTCATAGCCTTTGCATTAAGAGCAAAAACTTCTTCTTTGATTCATTCCATTCGTTCATCGGAAGAGAAGATTTTTGAAATCTATTTTCAACAATATTCCAAAGTTTAAAATCTATAAAAATAAGAAAAATCTTCATACGAGTCTTCCAAAAGGTGTAATCCGACCAATTGAACATAGGCGGACGTGTAATTGAATGACCCTCTTGCATACTGGAATAAGCCATCCCTTGTGGGTTTTAAACCAAATGAGAGTGACCAAGCTATTAGGATTCATGGATTATATTTAAAACCGAAATCATCATTAAAACCATTAAGATTCATGGATTCATTATACACATTATTTCAAAATATGAGATTTCAATTTTCATTACTTCAATTTTCATCATACTCATTGAGCATGATACAAAAATTTAAAGATTAAGCATAATACCATAAAGTATCTTCAAAATTTTTATATGAAAGCCAAGCATTAACACATAAGATTCGCTCATCATGCATAGTTTTAAAATGTAAAATCATCAAGATAGATGTTCATTGATTTTATCTTGTTAGGTGTACAAGCATGAGATGTAATTATCATTAAGACACTTTCAAGAATAACATACATAGATATGCATTAAGTTTAAGACCGAAATCCGATACGAAAAGCATACATAGAATTTATGCATTACCACAAATTAAGCAATTATCATTCATAATTTTTAATTTTCAAAAATACTAGAAAGAAAGGCATAATATAATTTTTGAAAATAATTTTTTTATTTCCTACCAACTAAATTAAGCACTCATGAAAAAATCATGTAATTTTAAAATAAGGTAAAAGCATTTCGGGTAAGTTACTTACCTTGTTATTGAAATCCGTCAAAGCCCAATTTGCCTCTTCTTTACTTGATTCGCCCTTGGGTGCCTTCCTCTTCTTTGGCATCTTCCTCCATTCAAGTTCATATTTTATTTTGAATTTTTATTTAATAAACTTATTAAAATTGATTAAAAGTTCAATGTCCTCTTCATTGTTCTCATCACTTGAGTCATCACTCAAGTGACATTTTATAGTTTGGAGTTTCAAATCCTTCCTGTTCTTTGGAAGGTGGTTCATGTGTTCATCGGGTTTAAAAAAACTTATTTCATAGGTCATTAATGACCTGATTAGTTCTTCTAATGGAAATTCATTTAGATTTTTAATTTCTTGTATCGCTATTACTTAAGGATCCCACCTTTTTGGAAGGGATCTTAAGATCTTGTTAGTGAGTTCAAAATTCGAAAAACATTTACCAATACTTTTCAAGCTATTGACAACATCTATGAAATGGGTGTACATGTCACCGATAGACTCACTTGGTGTCATTTGGAAGAGCTCAAAATCATGCAATAAGAGGTTTACTTTTGAGTCTTTGACTCTACTAGTTCCCTCGTGTGTGATTTCAAGTGTCCATCAAATATCAAAAGCCGTTTCGTACGTAGAAATCTAACTGAACTCTTTTTTAATTAAAGCGCAAAATAAGACATTCATAGCCTTTGCATTTAAAGAAAAATATTTTCTCTCTAAATCTGACCATTCGTTCATCGGTTTAGAGGGAAGTTGAAATCCATTTTTAACGATGTTCCATAAATCCAAATTCATAGAAAGCAAAAAAACTCTCATTCAAATTTTCCAATAAGTGTAGTTCAATCCGTTAAAGAATGGAGGACGAACAATCAAAAAACCCTCTTGAAAGCCATGAAGAGCCACTCCTTGCAGGTGTGAATCCGAAAGAGAAATAATGAGGCTCTGATATCAATTGTTGGGATCTAGAGCGGAACAAAAAGGGGGGGAGGGGGTGAATTAGTGCAGCGGTTAAGAATGATAAATTTTGGCGATTAAAATGGATTTCGAAAACTTCATACGTTGAAAACCTCATTTCGACGAAAACTGATTTTGATTGAAGCGTATCAGAAATGTAATTAACTTGAGAGAGTTTAGAGTTGAAGAAAGACAGTGATAAGGAAGTAGGGCAGCCAAATAAAATGGTTTGTAGAAAGATAAAAGCAATAAGTAAACGCAAACTAGATTTTTATAGTGATTTAGTCATACGACCTATGTCCACTCCCGATTCCTCTTCTCTTAAGGCCACCAGTTTTTCCACTAGTTGTCTTCCTTCCAAGGGTGAAGACTAACTCCCTTACAACACTCTCCTTTGTTGAATCTTGGATTTTGATGATGAAACTAATTGATTGTGTTTTGTTGTTTAACTGCGTGTTGAGTTACGCAGGTATACTATCGATTAGGATTAGACAGTTGATGCTGGAGGAATTGACGTTGCGCCGGAGGTGATCACGTCAGGATATTGGATGTCAAGCCGGAGGTTCGGTCGACTATTGGCAGGAGGCTTCAGACGTCGGGCATCGGGCCAAGAAGTGCGGAGTTGCGTCAAGGATATCGGGGTTGCAGAGGTCATCCGCCGATTGGGCAATGAACCACAAGAGAGGACGATGTGCCGAAGGATCAGACGAAGCGCCGACCAATGACGTGCCTGGCAACTAAAAGTCAATTCGCGTTGTAATAACTGTTTAGATCGAAATAGAGTGTTTGTTGTCTGTGTGCAGGATTAACTATGATGAAGATAAATATGTAAAGTAAAATAGAGTGCCAGAAGTCAAGTGAGATGGATCATTGGGAGTTCGAGAGTTCGACGGAAGTCTGAAGATTCGTTGGGAGTGTTGCCGGAACCGGCCGAGAACGAGTAGGGAGCTTGCCGAAGGGTTTTCAGAAGTTCGCCGGAAGGTTCATCAGAAGTTCATGGAGCTTGCCAAGAAAGATCGGAGCTTGCCAATGAAGCTCATTGGAACTCGCCAAGATCATCGTGAAGTCCGGAAGCTTGCCGAGAGTCTGCGAAATGGTTTCCGAGGGTTCGTTGGAAGACCGTCGGAAGTTCGCCGGAAGCACGCCGGAAGAAGTCTTGACTTGGTGGACTTTGTAATAGCTTAGGAAATATCTTTAATTTCATAGTTAGTACATTAATTTGGGTTAGGATTAGATGTTAATCCTTTAACCCAAGTAGGAGCTCATTGGGCCTTGTTTGGGACCGGTTTGGGCCGAGTTTTTGGCCCAAACTAGAAGTTGATTTGTGCTAGGCGGTGGCACCACCCAACAGCCTGTGTGCTGGGCGATAGCACTGCCCAGCAGCCAAAAAGCCAAGTGGTGGAACCGCTTGGCAGCCGAGCCTGGCGGTGCTACGCGCACTGAAGCACTGGGCGTAGCACGCCAGCCACGTAAATCTGCGTAATGCCTTTGTCGTCGACCCGACAAGCTGTAAGCTCGCTTGCCTCGATAGGCGGTAGCATCGCCAGCATCGGGAACTCCAATTTGATTTCAAATTTGGAGCCCAAATTTGAATCCATTTTGGATCTATAAATACCCCCCCTTTCTCAGCTGAAAGAGGACCCTTTTTTGAGAGTTAGAAGTTGAGGAAAAGGCTTAGGAAAGTCTAGTTTTCAATAACTTGTGTTCACCTCCTTCTTTCTCTTTAAAAAATTTGTAAGAGTATAAACTTCTTGTAAAAGGGTTGTAAGAGAGGTATTTGGTCCTTCCCCTTCAAAAGGATTTGCTAGTGGAAGTTGGGAGTCTCATCGGAGAAGGCTTCGGAAGCGGATGTAGGTCGGATGACCGAACCACTATAAATCAGTTTCCATTTACTTTCTTGCAACTTACTTTGCTACAAACCATTTTTATTTGCTGCCTTATTTACTCAACTTCATCTTCATCTTCTTACTTATGCTTTAAAGTTAAAATGCAATCTTTTCGGGTTCAAACGAAACGCTGCATTCATTCGTACGAAGTTTTCGAACTTGTGTTAATCGCTGAAAAATCTATCGTTCTTTACCACTGCAATAATTCACCCCCCCCTCTTAGTACCACTCGATCCCTAATAATTGGTATCAGAGCCACGTTCTTTCTCTTTCGGATTTACACCCGCGAGAAATGGCTCTAAATGGTTTAAGAGGGCTTTTCGGTTTTTCGTTCACCGTTCTTTAACGGATCGGACTACACTTATTGGAAAACTCGAATGAGAGTTTTCATACTTTTAATGGACTTAGATTTATGAAACATTATTGAAAACGGTTTTCAACTTCTTTCTAAACCGACAAACGAATGGTCGGACTTAGAGAGAAAATCTTTTTCCTTGAATACAAAGATTATGAATGCCTTATTTTGCACTTTAGATAAGAACGAGTTCAATCGGATTTCAATGTGCGAAACGGCTTTCGATATTTGGCGAACACTTGAAATCATGCACGAGGAAACTAGTAGAGTTAAAGACTCGAAAGTAAACCTCTTATTGCATGATTTTGAGCTCTTCCGAATGACACCAAGCGAAACTATCGGCGATATGTACACCCGCTTCACGGATGTCGTCAATAGCTTGAAAAGTCTTGGTAAATGTTTTTCGAACTTTGAACTCACTAACAAGATTTTAAGATCCCTCCCAAAGAGTTGGGATCCAAAAGTAACCGCAATACAAGAGACTAAAAATTTAAATGATTTTTATTAGAAGAACTAATCAGTTCACTAATGACATATGAAATGAGTTTCTTCGAATATTTGGAACATGATAAACATATGAACCACCTTCTAAAGAACAAGAAGGATTTGGAACATCAGACAAATGAATGCCACTTAAGTGACGACTCAAGTGATGAGGACAATGAGGACATTGAATACATAACAATGAATGTTAACAAGTTCATTAAACAAAAATTAAAAAGCACAAATGAACTTGAACGGAGGAAGAGGCCAAAGATAAAGAAGAAGCGCAAAGAAGAATCAAATGACGAAACGGCGAATTGGGCTTTAACAGGCTTCGACTATAAGGTAAGTAACTTAAATCCCTTGAATTATTTTGAAATTACATAATGCTTACCATGAATGCTTAACTTAGTAGGAGTTTTTTAGCTTTTCTTATAGTTTTGAAATTTAAATTATTTTAAAATTATACTATGCTTTTCTTTCTAGTATTTTTGAAAAGTAAAAATTATGAATGATACTTGCATGATTTGTGATATTGCCTAGGATTAATCCATGCATGTGTATCTTAATGTTTTATATTTCGTTTCTAAACATGATGTTTGATCTTTAAATTTTTGTATCATGCTTAATGAGGAATTGAAATGATTAAGATTAAAATCCTACATTATGGAATAATGTATATTTAGACTTGATGGTTTTCACGACGAAATTATTTTTCACATTTTCATAAAATGATGCATGATTTTAGCAAAAATTTAAGCATTGATCATCTTGTTATTACAAATGAAAGAAAGAATTAAAATGATTTTGATGATGCATTATGAAAACATGCTTAATGATTATATCATACTTGATGACTTGAAATCTCATATTTTGAAATAATATATTCATAATGAATCCATGAATTTTGATGATTTTCCTATCACTTTTTGGCTTTAAACTTGATACATATCTTTCATGCAAAAAGTTTTTGGGCATGCTTACGTGAAATCTTACTTGATAAATGAAAATGCTCCATACGTATGATCATGACAAATTCATGAATCTTGATGATTTTACATTGCTTTTGATTTCAAACAAGATGCATGATTTTTGACACAAAAAATTAATAGTATGTTTCAAGATAATGCATGCACACCAAATATGATTAAAAGATAAAAGCAGGCATATTGATGATTTCATTTTTACATGAAAGTTTTGAACACACTTATATAAGATCAACCACATAAAATAAAATACAAAAGTTAAAAATATTTTAATCACGATGTTTTATTTTTGATGTGTTTGGTCTTAACAGTTTTTATAATGAAACTTACATCTTGCTTTGAATTGTTGATACATGCTCACATGTAATCAATTTATATTATTCTTATTAAAATTTTCGAATAAAAGATTTTGATACATTTAATCTTGATGGGTTTAATGACAAACTTGTATTTTGAATTTATACAATGATGGCTTCCGTATAAATATTTGAACATATATTATGAAATCATCATTGAAATGAAAATATTAAAAGTTTATTATCATGCTTAATGACTTTGTGATATCATATCTTGATGACAAACTCATGTTTTGATTTTAAATTTGACACTCATCTTTCGAAACATGAGTACACTTGTTTGAAATAAAATGAAACACATTATCATGATAAATTAAATCTCATGTCTTGAAATGATGTGTTATATTTTTGTCTTAACGATTTTTATAATGAAGTTTGACTTTTGGTTTTGAATATTTTGATTTGGCATATAAAGGCAAAAGACATACTTATATGATGAAACATAAAGAAATTATATTTACTATCTTATCGAGATTAATGATTTCATGATATCTTAAGAATCTCGTAAATTATAGAAGTGATTTCGATGAATTGATTATAATTTGATAATTTGAACTTTTCTCTCATGTTTCAATACTACTTTGTATGCTTCATGACTTGTTGATTGAAATAATGATATAGACTTTTGATGTATCACTTGTCATGATTAATGCAAATTGCTAGCATTTTGAATCTAAAAAATGATTGCTTCTTTTTATCATTTACCAAAGAGGAGAACAATTCAAGTTTATGTTTTTTTGTGAATCTCATAAACTATGTTAATGATTTTGATGATTCGAACTTGAGTGAGCTTTATCACAATCCAAGTTTTGATATCTTAATACTTGATACTTAGAATTCTTATGCATGAATCAAGTTGCTCTTTGTGCTATATCTTGTTAAATGAATCATGAGCCTTATTATCATATATTTCATAATATAGAAATGACAAAAATTCTTTGGCTTGTATGTCTTATGTGGTAATTGAAAAATTGATGATTGAAAAGAAATTTGCCTTTTGATGAATCAATGAATCATGTCTTGATCTATGAGAATGATATGTTTTTATGCATCATGATTCTTGGTTGTATACCCTTTATCATAAATTGATATTTGCCATGTAAGCCCTATATGATTCAAAATTAATGTAAAAGAATTGTGCTTAATGATTGAATCATTAATTTATTCTTTTATCATGGCTTGAAAATGAATGAAAAGAAAATATGTTAGCACTTGTAATCATGATTTGATCCTTGATATTGATATGCTTTTATATATCATGATTCTTGGTTGTATGACATTTATCTTAAATTAAAAATTGATAAATATGAATTTTGATCTTACTAAAAAGAAAGTTATGAATCATGAATGATATCTTTTGGTTTTGATCCTTGTTGAATTTATATATTGATATCCTTCATGACATGATTTCTTTGCATTGTTGTCTTATTTGCATCATGTGATGATTGAACAATTGATGTATATTTTTATTGATGCAAATTTATAATTGATATGAAAAATGGCTTGTATAATGATTGAAATTTTTAGCCATTTAGTCCTCCCTTCTTTTTGACAAAGACAAAGGGGGAGAAAAATTGCTACCTTGTAATTTCACAAGAAGTTAAGGATTGCTATCTCAAAGGATGTAAATATTGCTATCTTGACTATTTCAAAAGAAGCAAAATGTAAAACTTCAAAAATTTGAAATGTTACACTTGCCATGCCTTTATGTTTGTATGTTTTAATGAAAAGTTAGCATATATGTTTAAAGTGATTATAGATAATTGTTAGCTCATTGCAAACAAAAAGTTGATAGCATGCAAAGGTAAAACTTAGTTACAAAAGAGAAGAATTGAAAGGAAGCTAACTTGCATGTTGCAAAGTATGTTAGCTTGCTTATCATTATTGATTGCTTGCTTATCATCCTTTTCTCTCATATCATGATTTTTGACTCCCTTGAATTCATGGCTTAATATGCTAAAAATTCATATTGCAAATTTGTTATTTTGTCATGATCAAAGCATTAACTATTTGACTCCACTTTTTTGACAAAAACAAAGGGGGAGAAGATTTATTGCTAGCTTATGTATCGTAAAGAAAAATTTTGCTAGCTAGAACATACAAAGGAAGTAAAGAAAGTGCAACATGCACATCTCAAAAAGCAAGTAAAAAAAAAAATACCATCATTGCCCATCCTTAAAAACTTGCTATAATTGAATGGTATGATTGAATGTTATATTGCAAAGCTATGCTTAAATGTTGTTTATCTAGATTGATAGCTAGTATATTATAAAATTTGTATATCTTTTAAACTAGCTATGATGTTACTTCTCCTTTTTGTTGATGACATAGGGGGAGAAGTAGATTGATGACTTCATGCATTGATTGAATACTTTATATATTTGCATGATGGTTTATTGTTTTCTCTTAACATTGTGATGAATGTTGCTTGGATTTGAGATAATCCAAGGTTTCTATCAATGGCATATTGATAGGGGGAGTTTGTGTTAAACTCCGGGGAGTTAAGTTTAACTCCATTAGTCATCAATTAGTTGTCATCATCAAAAAGGGGGAGATTGTTGAATCTCGAATTTTGATGATAAAACTAATTGATTGTGTTTTGTTGTTTAACTGCATGTTGAGTTACACAGGTCTACTATCGATTAGGATTAGACAATTGACGCTGGAGGAATTGACGTTGCGCTAGAGGTGATCACGTCAGGATATTAGATATCAAGCCGGAGGTTCGGTCGACTATCGGTAGGAGGCTTCGGACGTCGGGCATCGGGCCAAGAAGTGCGAAGTTGCGCCAAGGATATCAGGGTTGCGGAGGTCATCCGTCGATTGGGCAATGAACTACAAGATAGGACGATGTACCGAAGGATCGGACGAAGCGCCGACCAATGACGTGCTCAACAACTGAAAGTCAATTCGTGTTGTAATAACTGTCTAGATCAAAGTAGAGTGTTTGTTGTTTGTGTGCAGGATTAACTATGATGAAGATAAAGACGTAAAGAAAAATAGAGTGCCGGAAGTCAAGTGAGATGGATCGTTGGGAGTTCAAGAGTTCGATGGAAGTCTGAAGATTCGTTGGGAGTGTTGTCGGAACCGGTCGAGAATGAGTAGGGAGCTTGCCGAAGGGTTTTCGAAAGTTCGCCGGAAGGTTCATCGGAAGTATGCGGAGCTTGCCAAGAAAGATCGGAGCTTGCCAATGAAGCTCATTGGAACTCGCCAAAAAAATTGTGAAGTCCGGGAGCTTGTCGAGAGTCTACGGAATGGTTTCCGAGGGTTCGTCGGAAGACCATCGGAAGTTCGCCGGAAGCACGCTGGAAGAAGTCTTGACTTAGTGGACTTTGTAATAGCTTAGGAAATATCTTTAATTTCATAGTTAGCACATTAATTTGGGTTAGGATTAGGTATTAATCCTTTAACCCAAGTAGGGGCCCATTAGGCCTTGTTTGGGACCGGTTTGGGCCGAGTTTTCGGCCCAAACCAGAAGTTGATTTGTGCTGGGCGGTGGCACCGCCCAGTAGCAGCTTGTGTGCTGGGCGGTGGCACTGCCCAATAGCCTATGTGCTGGGTGGTA
This sequence comes from Musa beccarii, assembly GCA_024322285.1. Classification (NCBI taxonomy): domain Eukaryota; kingdom Viridiplantae; phylum Streptophyta; class Magnoliopsida; order Zingiberales; family Musaceae; genus Musa; species Musa beccarii. The sequence continues at coordinate 8,172,817 of CM044394.1, forward strand.
GCACCGCCCAGCAGCCAAAAAGCCAGGTGGTGGAATCGCTATAGCGGCCGTGCTGGCGGTGCTACTGCTTGCCACTGAAGCGTAGTACCGCCCGGCTATAGTAATGGTGGTAGTATCTCTTGCTGCTCTAGGCGTTAGTATCGCTTGTGTAATCGCTTGCCACCTGTCGATCGACAAAGCGGTAGCACCACCAACACCGGAACTCCAATTTGATTTCAAATTTGGAGCTCGAATTTGAATCCATTTTGGATCTATAAATACCCCCCCTTTCTCAGCTGAATGAGGACCCTTTTTTGAGAGTTAGAAGTTGAGGAAAAGACTTAGGAAAGTTTAGTTTTCAATAGCTTATGTTCACCTCCTTCTTTCTCTTTGAAAAATTTGTAAGAGTGTGAACTTCTTGTAAAAGGGTTGTAAGAGGGGGATTTGGTCCTTCCCCTTCAAAAGGATTTGCTAGTGGAAGTTGGGAGCCTCATCGGAGAAGGCTTCGGAAGTGGATGTAGGTCGGATAACCGAACCACTATAAATCAGTTTGTATTTACTTTCTCGAAACTTACTTTGCTGCAAACCATTTTCATTTGCTGCCTTATTTACTCAACTTCATCTTCATCTTCTTACTTATGCTTTAAAGTTAAAACGCAATCTTTCCGGGTTCAAACGAAACGCTACATTCATTCGTATGAAGTTTCCGAACTTATGTTAATCGCTGAAAAATCTATCGTTCTTTACCGCTGTACTAATTCACCCCCCCTCTTAGTGCCACTCAATCCCTAACATCCTTTTGATGGGCTTAGGAGGTAACCCTTACAAAGCCTCTCACCCCTCTCTTGGACTATATCACACTTAAAGCTTAGAGGGAAGATTTTGACACTATTATAATAGAGTTTTCCCTTTTTATTTCTCAGCTTTTGTGTGTTTTTCAACCATGGATGAGATGGGTATTTATAAGCCTCAAGGTGATTCAAATTTGGAGCCCAAATTTGAATTACCTTGGATTCCCGGGTGTTGGCGGTACCACCGCCTAACACTAGCGGTACCACCATCAGTCTGATCATGACACTAGCGGTACTACCGTAAGCTTGGAGAGTTACTACCGCCAGCCTGTAGCGGTAACACCATTGCAGCTTTTATGCTAGGCGGTGCCACTGCCCAGACTGGGCAGTGCCATCGCTTGCCGCTTGGAAAAGTGCGCTTTTTCACTTTTCCAGCTCATAGGCGGTTCTACCGTCAAATTGGCGATGCCATCGCCTTTGACAACTTTTGGGCCATTGAATGGGCCTCCCAATGAGCCCAAACCAGTCCCAATTTAGGCTCAATTAGCGCATAATTAAGTTGGTATTATTTTACCCAAAACCAACTCAATTTTGACTCAGTCCTACTTTGATCTAAACAATTATTACAACGTGAATCGAAATATCACCCGACATGTCATTGGCCTATCAGTGCTTCGTTCGACACTTCGGCGCATCATTCTCTCGTGTGATTTGTTGCCCAATCAGCAGCTAACTTCCGTAGCCCCGATCTCCTTAATGCAACTCCGCTCCTCTTGGCCCGATGTCTGATTTGTTTGTCCAAAGCCTTCTGTCGATCGTCGACCGGACGTCCGACTCAACGTCCAATCTCCTGATGTGATTTCCTCCAACATAACATTGATTCTTCCTGCGTCAATTGTCTAATCCTGATCGAGAGTACACTTGTGTAACTCAAAACGCAACTAGATAACCAAAACATGATCAATTAGTTGTCATCATCAAAATTCGAGATTCAACAATCTTTGCCTTTTTGATGATGATAACTAATTGATGACTGATGGAGTTAACCCAACTCTCCAGAGTTTAAACAAACTCCCCCTATCAATATGCCATTGATAGAACACTTGGATTATCCCAAATTTAAGCAGCATATATCAAAATCATGTCAACAAAAGCATCATGTAAATATATAAAATATTCAATCAATATTACATTGCATGAAGTCATCAATCTACTTCTCCCCCTATGTCATCAACAAAAAGGAGAAGTAACATCTTGGCTAGTTTAAAAAATATGCAAGTTTTATAATTATACCAACAAGATTTTTTAGTTCAATTTTCAAGCTAAAGATTTGCAAATCACTTTGAACATGTAAGCTAATAATTTTCAAAGATGTGCAAGTTTGTATTTTTCTTTCTAAAGATAGGCAAGATAGTAATTTTTCATTCGCTTCTTGAGATGTCCAAGTTATAATTTCTTTGCTTTCTTTGCGATATGTATGCAATTTCTTTATTCTCTTTTGAGGAGAGTAAGCTTGCAAGTTTTGCTTTCTTTACATGCTAGAAATTTTTCATTCATTTGCAATATGCAAGCTAGCAAAACCCTTCTCCCCCTTTACCAAAGTCAAAAAGAAATGGAGGAATGCAAGATTTGCAAGATCAACTTTTCATATCAATTCTAAATTTGCATCAATGAAAGTTTTACATTAATCTTTCAATCAAATCATGAACAAAGATCAATATCAAAAGATATCATTCACGATTCATAATTATTATTTTTAGCAAGATCAAGATCATGATTTTAAAAACAAATTCTAAACACATAGTTCCGAGAAATCAAAATCATGATTTACAAAGATTTTCTTTAGCATTAATTTTTAATTCATGATAAAGTGCATAGAATCAAGAATCATGATACATAAAAATATATCATTCTCATATATTAAGTCATGATTCTTTGATTCATCATAAAGCAAATAGCAAAGAGAACAACTTCATTCATGCATAAAAATTCTCATCAAGATTTCACAAAAACAAATTCCAAGTATCATGATACCAAGATCACATTATGTATAAAAGTTCAATTATCAATATATCAATATCATGAATTTATAAAAATTCAAGTTTTAAGTTTCAAGAAATCAAAAGACAAATTGCATTTCATTTAAAAAATTTTCTTTTGATAACCGAGAGAACTTCATGTTATAATTGTCAAGATCATGATTTCAATAAAATTTCTTTATAGCAAAGTGAAATTTTTTTTATCTTGATTTAAACATTACAAATATCTCAAAAAGTCGTGATTCCTATAGATCAAGAGAAGAGTCAAGAATCATTAACAAATCATATTCAAATTCATAAAAGATATCAAGAAGAACAAAATTTCTTTTACTTCGATACTCAAACCATGACAAGTGATATATCAAACGTTTGCATTAATATTTCAATCATCGAGTCATGTGTAGAAATAAGTATTGAAATGTAGGAGAAAAATAAAATTACGCATACAATGTCTCACTCATCAATGTACGCTCTCTCAAGTTGAGTATCGAAAAGTTAAGAGAAAACAATTTATGATTCATTTGCATTTTTCTTCAATAACATGGGAGAATCATAAAAGAGTATGGAGTAAGAGATCTTAAAAAAAAGTTATCAAGATCACGATATAGATAAAACTCATTCTAGTTCAATTTATCAACTCTGAACTCATAATCAAATCATCAAAATAACTTTTATAATTTACGAGATTCATAAGATATCATGAAATCAGTAATCTCAATAAGATGGGAAAGGCATTTTCTTTTTTTAAGTGATTTTTTTAACACCATCAAAATCTCATTTATATGAGATTCATAATGACAAATAGATTATTGATAAAATAATCAATTTCATGATTCATTTGGAAGGTTCTACTCTTTAGTGACTAAAAAGATATATAGGAGAACAAAATGAATTGAGGGAGATAGAACATGATTGAAGCATTTAACATGATTGAAGAATGATTAATATTTAAAATGTATCCTACATTATAAATACGAACCAAGCATTTGTCAAATCTGGAATCATCCTCAAAATCACATTCAATAAATTCATACATGACAAGCATGGATTCATAAATTTCTTATAGAAATATCGATAAGATTGAGATAGAGGATTGCCTTTCGTTTTTATATGTGATTTGCTTCTTATAATCATGCTTTTGCCCTTAATAAAAATAAATTTCAACATTCAAGATGAAAAGGCAAATTTTGTCATAAAGATCATTAAGTCGAATCACATTAAGCATGTGGCATTTTTCAAAAGATTCGATTCAAGAGATTCACATGGATTCATCAAAACCGAAACTTTAGAGATAGAAAATTTTTTAAGAATCATGCATTTTTTTTTTATGATTTACTTCAAATAAGCATACATTTGTCTTTTAATGTCGAATTAAGACAATCATGAAAGTTCAAGATGTAAAGGCAAAATTCATCAAGTTTTTTAAAGTCAAAAGATATAACACTTCATATAAAAATTCATCGTAAAAATGATTAAGACCAAATATACATTAGTTCAAAATGTGAGGGTCACTCATCATACATAATGTGTTTTATTTTAAGTTATTTGTTTCATATAAGTGTGCTCATGTTTTAAAAGATGAGTATCAAGTTTAAATCCAAAACATGAGTATTGTCATCAAACCCATTAAGATCAAATGCATCACACATAAATCATCATGATAGTGCATTTTCTCATTTTTATGTGTTTCAATTTAAGTGATATGATCTTTCATAGGAATGTTCAAAATTTTCATATGAAAATGTCATGCATCATATTTAAAACCAAAAACATCATCAAAACCATTAAGATTCATGGATTCATCATACACATTATTTCAAAAAATGAGATTTCAATTTTCATTACTTCAAGTCCTTGTTAAGCATGATACAAAAATTTAAAGATCAAGCATAATACCATAAAGTATCTTCAAAATTTTTATATAAAAGTCAAGCATTAACATATAAGATTCACTCATCATGCATTGCTTTAAAATGTAAAATCATCAAGATAGATGTTCATTGATTTTATCTTGTTAGGTGTACAAGCATGAGATGCAATTATCATTAAGACACTTTCAAGAATAACATACATAGATATGCATTAAGTTTAAGATCGTAATCCGATACGGAAAGCATACATGGAATTTATGCATTATCACAAATTAAGCAATTATCATTCATAATTTTTACTTTTCAAAAATACTAGAAAGAAAAGCATAATATAATTTTTGAAAATAATTTTTTTTATTTCCTACCAACTAAATTGAGCACTCATGAAAAAGTCATGTAATTTCAAAATAAGGTAAAAGCATTTTGGGTAAGTTACCTCGTTGTTGAAATCTGTCAAAGCCCAATTTGCCTCTTCTTTACTTGATTCGCCCTTGAGTGCGTTCCTCTTCTTTGGCCTCTTCTTTCATTCAAGTTCATGTTCTATTTTAGATTTTTGTTTAATGAACTTATTAAAATTGATTAAAAGTTCAATGTTCACGTCATTATCCTCATCACTTGAGTCATCACTCAAGTGGCATTTTATAGTCCAGAGTTCCAAATCTTTTTTGTTCTTTGGAAGGTGGTTCATGTATTCATCGGTTTCAAAGAAACTCATTTCATAGGTCATTAATGACCCGATTAGCTCTTCCAATGGAAATTCATTTATATTTTTAGTTTCTTGTATCGCTGTTACTTTAGGATCTCACCTTTTTGGAAGGGATCTAAGATCTTGTTAGTGAGTTCAAAATTTGAAAAATATTTATCAAGACTTTTCAAGCAATTGACGACATCCATGAAACAGGTGTATATGTCATCGATAGACTCACTTGGTGTCATACGGAAGAGCTCAAAATCATGCAATAAGAGGTTTACTTTTTAGTTTTTGACTCTACTAGTTCCCTCATACGTGATTTCAAGTGTTTGCTAAATATCAAAAGCCGTTTCGCATGTAGAAATCCGATTAAACTCTTTTTTATCTAAAACGCAAAATAAGGCATTCATAGCCTTTGCATTTAAAGAAAAATATTTTCTATCTAAATCCGACCACTCGTTTGTCGGTTTAGATGGAAGTTGAAATATATTTTCAATGACGTTCCATAAATCCAAATTCATAGAAAGCAAGAAAACTCTCATTTGAGTTTTTCAATATATGTAGTCTAATCCATTAAAGAACAGAGGACGAATAATTGAAAACCCCTCTTGAAAGCCATGAATAGCCATTTCTCATGGGTGTGAATCCGAAAGAGAAATAACAAGGCTCTGATACCAATTATTAGGATCTAGAGCTACACTAAGAGGGGGCGAGGGTGAATTAGTGCAGCAGTTAAGAATGATAAATTTTGGCGATTAAAATGGATTTTAAAAACTTCGTACATTGAAAACCTCATTTCAACTAAAATCGATTTTGATTAAAGCGTATTGGAAACGTAATTAACTTGAGAGAGTTTAGAGATCAAGAAAGACATTGATAAGGAAGTAGGGCAGCCAAATAAAATTGTTTGCAAATAGATAAGAGCAATAAGTAAACGTAAACTAGATTTTTATAGTGGTTCAGTCATACAACCTACGACCACTCTTGATTCCTCTTCTCTTGAGGCCATCGGCTTTTCCACTAGTTGTCTTCCTTCTAAGGGCGAAGACCAACTCCCTTACAACACTCTCCTTTTGATGGGCTTGGGAGGTAACTCTTACAAAGCCTCTCACCCTCTCTTGGATTATATCACACTTAAAGCTTAGAGGGAAGATTTTGACACTATTATAATAGAGTTTTCCCTTTTTCTTTCTCAGATTTTGTGTTTTTCAACCATGGATGAGATGGGTATTTATAGGCAAGGTGATTCAAATTTGGAGCCCAAATTTGAATTACCTCGGATTCTCGGGTGTTGGCGATACCACCGCCTGATATTGGTGGTACTATCGCCAGCCTAGATCGATACCACCGCTATAGCTTGTATGTTGGGTGGTGCCATCGCCCAGACTGGGTGGTGCCACTGCCTGCAGCTTGGAAAAATATGCTTTTTCACTTTTCCAGCTCACAGGCATTTCTACCATCAATTTGGCAATGCTGTCGCCTATGACAACTTTTGGGCCACTTAATGGGCCTCCCAATGAACCCAAATCAATCCCAATTTAGGCCCATCCTAATTGAGTTAGTATTTTTTCACCCAAAACTAACTCAATTTTGACTCAGTCCTACTTCGATCTAGATAATTATTACAACGCGAATCGAAATGTCGCCCGGCATGTCATTGGCCTATCGGTGCTTCGTCTGACACTTTAGCGCATCATCCTATCTTACGGTTTATTGCCCAATCAGCATCTAACCTCCGCAGGCCCGATCTCCTTGGTGCAACTCCACTCCTCTTGGCTCGATGCCTAATTTCTTTGTTCGAAGCCTTCTGTTGATCGTTGATTGGACCTCCGGCTCGATATCTAATCTCCTGACGTGATTTCCTCCAGCATAACATTGATTCTTCCTGCATCAATTGTTTAATCCTAATCGAGAGTAGACCTGCATAACTCAAAACATAGTTAGATAACCAAAATATGATCAATTAGTTATTATCATCAAAATCCAAGATTCAACACAAGCTTTGATACCAATTGTTAGGATCTGAACGGAACTAATAGGGGGGGTTGAATTAGTGCAACGGATAAAAACCATACTTTTGAAATCGATTTCAGAAAGAGTTGTCCATAGAGAAATTTTGATCTGACGAAAAAGATTTTGATAAAATGATTCAAGTGAATGCTTTCGAAAGTGGAGAGGAGGAAATCGAGAGATCACAACAAGTATAGAATGAAGTGTAGAAAGTTAAAACTCACACATCAAGAGAAGTACGTAGCGATGTATAGTGGTTTGGTCAAATGACCTACATCCACTTCCGAAACCTCCTCCGATGAGGTTCCCAACTTCCACTATCAAATCTTCTTGAAGGGGAAGGACCAAGCACTCCCTTACAAACTTTTACAGGTGGTTCACACTCTTATAGAATTTTGACAAAGTAAAACGTGGGAGGTGAACACTCAAGCAATCGAATGTGATTTTGCTATGGCTATCACTCAATTTTTATCACTTCTCAATTGTGTATATCCAGTTGAGAAGAGAGGGGTATTTATATACTCAATTGGCTTCAGGATTGGAGCCAAAAAGAGTCACATCTCGTATTTTTGGATACTGGCGGTACCACTACCAGTTGACCTTACTCTGTCAGTGTACTGAGCGATACCATCATCTAGTCTGACGGTACTACTACTTGATAGGGTCCTCGGTCTCTGTGGACTAGTAGTACCATCGCTTGTCAAGCGGTGCCACCGCTGACAGGTAATAACTATCAGCGGTACTATCGCCCAGACCACCTAGGAATTTGTTCCTAGGGTAGTGCCACTGCCCCAAACTAGTGGTGCCACTGCCAGACCTAGTCCAGCATTGCTGAATGGGCCCTGAATTCGGTCCAATTCAGTCCAATTAAGGCCTAGTTGGCCCCTATTAGGGTTAATCAAGATTATCATCTAATCCTAGTCCTAATTATGTGCTAACTACATAGTTAAAAATATATTCTAAGCAAAAACTAAACTGGCACGTTGAGTTTTCTTCCGGCGTGCTTTTGGTGAACTTCCGACGGACTTCCGACACACCCTTAGATTTCTTCCGACGAACTCCTAGCAGGCTCCCGGACTTTATGGCGAGTTCCACAAATCTTTGGCAAGCTTCTAAACCATCTCAGTGAGCTCCGCGAATCTCTTACGATCTTTTCGGTGAACTTTCGAAACCTTTAGCAAGTCCCTGATTCATTCTTAGTTAACTTCTTGCATTCCAAAGGCAATCAAATCTATCGAAGACATGCTCTAAGTTGGAGTGATAACTTCTTGCATTCCAGAAGTTCAATGGCATTGGAAATGTGAATCACAGTAGCTGACTCAGCACAAAGATTGCAAACACTTCAAGTGCTTCAGAAGTGTGAGCTAAGAGCAAGCGAAGTCTAGTAACCAGCTCGATGCACGGAGTACAACCTTGAGGAGGCGAGTGAAGTTAAGTAACCTTTGTCTTCCCAACTTTCAAGAGAATGGGAGAAACCGAGTACCCCAGTTCTCTTATTTATCTAGTAGAGGAGCTTTGTACAGAATCAAAGACCCTTCGAAGGAACCTAATGAAAGACAACAGTTGTCAAGTTCTCACCAATAGTGATCAGTGCTACTGAGAGTAGATTGACCACTTCATTTTTCAATTGAATGCCAATCGAAAGTGGAAGTGAAGCGAATCTACTTGGATGAGATGACTAAGTGGAAGAAGATTCGATGGAAAATTTTGTGAAGGAAGGATCTAAAAACTTCAAAGTTTGTGAGGCAATACTCGTTAAAGCTCTAATAAGCATCCAACTAGTTCAAGCGATAAGAAATATTTGAAGACTGACTCATATCAAGGATGGTCTTTTCTTTTATCTAAAGAATCCATAAGAATCAATAAGGATTAGTACAACTCGAGCGACCCCACACTAGAGTCAGAGTTATTAGCAAGTTAAAGCAGCATAGTGGATTAAAGTTCAATGACTTAACAACAACAAGCGGAGAAAAGGTGGGAGCCAAGGGGCGTAGTGTAGCAGGAGAAGAAGATTGAATATTCAATAAAGGCGAGGAGTTGCAGCATCAACGAGGATGTCGAAGGAATAAGTGGGGGAGAATGTCATGAATAAAACTTATAAATGAGGTGTTTAATGTAATGCTTAGGCATGTCTGTGTCTTTCGGTTTGTTCATGTTTGTCAAGTATGTAAAGGGCTGACCGAAGGCTAAACAACTAAATTTGAGCAAGTTTGGTGACCGTTGTAGGCTTGTACATAATGATAGTGTCATGTGGACACTTGTAATAGATTTCGGTCTGTAGTGGATCAATTTTATACCTTTGTTGTGCAACCATTCTGAGTTGGCGATGTCTATGGTTGGAATATGCATTAGCTATAAAGAGTTTGCTGAAAGGGTTGCTTGTGGATCCCGTGTGAAGTGCTTTTTCTATCTCGTCTTCTCTTTTGCAGGTCCTAAGGGATCATAGGAGGTTTCAGGGAGGTTGACCTTTATGGACAGATATGCAACGATGCCACACGACTTAGGTAAAACCAACTAACTTCGTGACAGTACATCAAGATAAAAGTCCATATCTTGATTATTTATATTTCTACAAAATGTACATATTATTTATTTCTGCTACATCTTTAGTATTAGAAAATATTGCCATTAGACCCTCCCTCTATGTGGAATACTTGATGTCAACTGCCTCACTAGTTCAAATTATATGGATTAACTCCACAACCTGAGAATCATTCTCATGACGAAGAAAATCATGTATATCCTTGATATAGTGATGCCTATACCTAAGGATGGGGCAAACGAGGATGAGATCGCTCACTACATGAAGTACGCAAATGACTCCACTCTTGCTTAGTGTTACATGTTGGGCTCTATGACTCCCGAGTTATAGAGACAACATGAAAAGATGGATGTCTAATCTATACTCCTGCATCTCCATAAATTGTTTAAGGAATAGGGAAGAACTCAACGATATGAGATATCGAAAAGTCTCTTCCACAACAGGATGATTGAGGGGACACTGGTTCAGAACCGTGTCCTTAAGATGATTGAGTGGATAGAGAAACTCATAGGTCTAGGAATGGTCACAGAGGATAACCTATGTGTGAATCTTGTGCTTCAGTCTCTACTAGATTCCTTTTTATAGTTTTTTATACTGGTAAGACTAGAAAAAAAAGGAAAATAGAGAAGTCCCTTAAGAAGGGCACAGGCAAGGGCAGACCGGGTAAAGTAAAGGTTGCTAAGAAGATCCAAAAAAGGGCAAAAGCTAGTGCTTCACAATGGTAAAAATGGGCACTAGAAGAGGAACTACAAAGAATGCAATGCAGAGAAGGAAAAACAGAAGCTTAGAAAAGCTTCAGATATGCATTCATGATTAGTCTCTATCTGTTAGACTCATATGATAATACATGGGTATTAGATACCGATAGTGTTTATTATATCTACAATTCATTGCAAGTTCTGACAAAGGCCTAGGAGATCGGTGAGAGGCAAGATGGATCTCAAGATGGGTAACGAAGTAAGAGTTGTTGTTATTGCTATCGACGAGGTCAATTTACATTTGCCTAATAGAGCTACTACTGCATTGGATGCATGATATTTTGTTCCCTCTATTATCAAAAATGTTATTTTCATTTTATGTTTGACATTTAATGGTTATAAAATAGTTTTTGAGAATAATAGTTGTTCAATTATTAAGGATGATAAGATCATCATGAGAGAAACATTACATAATAGTTTAATTATGTTGGAAACTACTTCACATATCATGAATGTAAGTGAGTCTATGAGGAAACGAGATAAGATGAATAGTGCATATCTATGACATTGTAGGCTAGGTCATATTTGTGAGGGAAGGATTCAAAAGTTGCTGATAGATGGATATCTAGATCCATTTGACTATGAGTCATATGCGATTTGCAAACCTTGCCTTCGAAGAAAGATGACCAACTTTCCATTTAGAGGAACTAGAGAAGGAGCCATTGAGTTATTGGAACTTATACATAGTGATGTATATGGTCATATGTCAACTCAGGCCATAGGTAGTAACTCCTACTTTATTATTTTCATTGATTATTTCTCTAGGTACAGACATGTGTACTTGATGAAGTACAAGTCTGAAGCCTTAGAGAAATTCAGGGAACATAAGAATGAAGTAGAGAATTAGATTGGAAAGAGTATCAAGACTCTTCGATTAGATCGAGGAGGTGAGTACTTGAGTATAGAATTCACTCAGTTCCTCAAGGACCATGGGATTCTATCCCAATGGTCAATGCCTTATACACCTTAGCTCAATAGTGTATTTGAAAGGATGAATCACACACTGTTAGACATGGTATGGTCCATGATGAGTTTCGCCGACTAACTTATCTCATTCTGGGGATATGCCCTAGAGTTCACAGCTTACCTTCTGAATAGAGTTCCAACTAAGTTGGTAGTGTCTATATTATATGAGATATGAAAACGAAAGCCCAATCTTAAGGTTATTAAGATTTGGGACTGCCTTGCCTACATTAAGAAACACAAGCTCGATAAGTTGGAATCCAAGACGGAACGATACAAGTTTGTGGGATACCCCAAGGAAACTTGTGGGTATTATTTCTATCACCCCAAGGACCAAAAGGCCTTTGTAGCCAAGAGAGTAGTATTCATTGAGAAGGAACACATTCTTGGTAGAGACACTAGGAGCATGATAGAGTTGAGCGAGGCTGGAGGACCTAGCTCAAGCACCATTCTATAACTAGAGTATGTTCAGGTACTTAGTGCTAGTTATAGGTGCCCTACAAGCCAATCACGTAAGCGATGACACCTGTAGCACACTGCATCAATCTTTTTTCTTATGATTATTGATATTTTCTCACATTATTTGGATATATATTATGATGTTCTTGGATCTGTGTAATGGGAATCGGATCATGATAAGATCATGATAATGAGGCTGATTCACTTTTAAATACAAACCCTAAATAATCCCAATCATAGGTTACTTTAGAGAGACATCGAGATAACCGAACATGCTGGTGTGCTGTATACTTGTCCATATGATGGAGGTGGCTGGTCTCATAGCTACTCATGTGGGGACACTGAGGGTACAGTACAGGTGCTCATTAGAGAATGAGTTCACTGATTGATCCGTTTACTGAATGTTGGATAGTGATTGATACCTCACGTTAGACAGTGATTCCATAGTCCCAGTAGTATATCTGGTCCTTAGACTTGAGACATTAAGGATGTCCTGTATGAGTACTCCACTCTTTGATATCAGACTTATAGGTTTAAAAGTTTCAAATCTAATATAGCCGGTTATTGGGAGTGGTAGCCAACCTTACAAGAGCTATTGAGTGTCAATAGAGGATCATCCACTCTCGGTATCATAAGAGAAATATCCCACGTGTTCTTGCTTAGGCAAATCCCTAGCTAGGGTCATTCGGATTGAGAGGTAAAGAGTTCTCCGAGAGAATCTAATTAGAGCGAGACTCAATTAGAAACCATATGGGCCTAACAGAACCATGCCTAATATATGGTTTCTGGGATATTAGATGGATGAGGGACTATAGATATATGGTAACTGAAGGTAGATAGGTCCAAAGGATTGGATTCCCCTATATCGTCTAGGGACTGCGGCGTAGTGGCCTAGTACATCCACAATCGATGAGTCGAGTGAATTATTATGGAGATAATAATTCTCTGAGTCAAAAGAAGTTCTGATAGGTATGACTCACGGTCAGCTCAATATTGGGCCTAGAGGGTCATATACATATGGTAGGTGTTGCGACGAGTAGAGGTTCGGATGTGACGAGTAGAGGTAGGTGTTGCGACGAGTAGAGGGTCATATACATATCCGTCGGAGCTCCTATCTTATTGGATATCCAATAAGCCCCTATATTATTAGATCCCATGGATGAGATCCAATAAGAGCTAAATTATTGGGTAGAGACCCATTAATCTAAGAGATTTGGGTAATTGGATGGAGATCCAATACCCAATAGGGTATGATCCATTAGGGTTTACAGGGGGTCTCTATAAATAGGAGGGAACCAAAGGCCCATAGGTTGGGGTTTTCTTAGTGGTCACCTCCTGTTCTCTTCTCTCCAGAGAGGAGCATCGTCGTAATCCCTACTGTATGGATATCGCTAGAGAGGAGGACGCTTGACCTCCTTTATCCTCTCCCATGGATCTACAAGAACTCAGGTATATACGATCTCCTCATGTATCATTCTTCTTACACGTGTAGTTTTCGGATTCGTAGATTTTTTTTTATGCATCGATCTTCACATGACGACAGTACCTTTTGTGAAAATCTAGGGTGTTTTTGTTTTTCTATTCTTCTACTGTGTATGAGATGTCGCCCCCCTGGATTTCCCAATAGTGGTATTAGAGCCAGATTGTTCATGCGAAGATCGAATTTTAACTACGTATGTTGTGATTTAGAACCGCTTTTGTCATTAAAATTGTTTGCGCAAAAGGTGAGGAAGGGCAGCAAGTGTTGATGTGCTTGCACAGCGATCGAAATGCTGCTTGTAGCCTTGCTGCCTGCAATGGTAGCGACGACAGCTGTGGGCAAGGGGCTCATAGGCAGGCTGTAGGCGGCAATTGTAAGTGAGCAGCCTACGGCGGTGATAAGTGGCCAGCGACCCACCCCCAACAGTAGTCCCTGCAAGGCAACCTACCAGCAAGGGTGGGCGGCACCCGCGAGGCCCTTGCGGGCAGCACCCGCGATGGTAGCGCTGCCTGCGGGGGCCACGCCTGCGGGCTGCCTGCCCGCATGTGTGGGCAACACCAGCGGCGGCAGTGCTGCTGGCGGGTATTATTTCTATCACCCCAGCTTTGTAGCTAAGAGAGTAGTGTTAGGGATCGAGCGACACTAAGAGGGCGGGGGGTAGGTGAATTAGTGTAGCAGTATAGAACGATAGATTTTCGACGATTAAAACAAGTTTAGAAACTTCGTACGAATGAATGTAATGTTTCGTTTGAAATCATTTTGATTGCATTTTAACTTTAAAGCATATGTAAGAAGATGAAGAGGAAGTTGAGTAAGTAAGGCAGCAAATGAAGATGGTTTACAGCAAAGTAAGTTGCGAGAAAGTAAATGTAAACCGATTTATAGTGGTTCGGTCATTCGACCTATATCCACTCCCGATTCCTCTTCACTTGAGGTCACCGGCTTCTCCACTAGCTATCCTCCTTCCAACGGGCGAGGATGAACTCCATTACAGCACCTCTCCTTTTGACAGGCTTAGGAGGAAAGCCTTACAAGCACTCTCTCCTTTCTTTCGGTGGAATACAAGTGAAAAACTGAGGATTTTCTAGAGAGATTTGAGCAGAGTTTTCTTGCTTTCAAAGTGTTGTGCTTGTTATTTTTTTTTGTAGGAACACTTGGGGTATTTATAGACCCCAAGATGATTCAAATTTGGGCTCCAAATTTGAATTTTTTTTCGGGCGTCCTGATGCTAGTGGTGGCACCACCTGTCAGTGGAGGTGCCACCGCCTGTCAATTGTCAGACACTGCACAGGGTGGTTCCACCGCCCAAGGCAGTGGTGCCACCACCCAGCCTAGGGTGGTTCCACCGCCCAGCACATTTCAGCCCACTCGTTTGGGCTGAAAACTCGACCCAAACCGGTCCAAAACAAGCCCAAATTGGCCCTAACTTGGTTTATAGGGTTAACACCTAATCCTAAACCAAATTACATGCTAAATATGAATTTAAAGATATTTTCTAAGCTATTACAAAGTCTGACAAGTCAAGACTTCTTCCGGTAAGCTTCGGGTAAACTTCCAGCGGTCTTCTAACGAACCCTCGGAAACCATTCTATGAACTCCCGACAAGCTTCCGGACTTCATGATGATCTTGGCGAGTTCTAACGAGCTTCATTGGTAAGCTCCAATCTTTCTTGGCAAGCTCCGTGAACTTTCGATGAACCTTTCGGCGAACTTCTTAAAACCCTTCGGCAAGCTCCCTACTCGTTGTCAACCGGTTCCAGCAACACTCTCAATGAATCTTCAAACTTCTGTCAAACTCTCGAACTCCCAACGATCCATCCCACTTGTCTTCTGGTACTTTGTTTTGTTTTATGTCTTCATCATCATCGTAGTTAATCCTGCACACATACAAACAAAAACTCTACTTCGATCTAAATAGTTATTATAACGCAAATTGACATTCAGTTGCCCGGCACGTCATTGGTCGACACTTGATCCGATTCTTTGACACATTGTCCTCTCTTGTGATCTATTGCCCAATCGGTGATTGACCTCTGTAACCCCGATATCTTTGGCGCAACATACTCTTCTAGGCCCGATGCCCGACGTATGAAGCCTTCTGTCGATTGTCGACCGAACCTCTAGCTCGACATCCAATATCCTGACGTGATCACCTCTAGTGCAACATCAATTCCTCCAGCATCAACTGTCTAATCCTGATCGATAGTAGACCTGCATAACTCAAAACACAGTTAAACAATAAACCACAATCAATTAGTTTCATCATCAAAATTCGAGATTCAACAATCTCCCCCTTTTTGATGATAATAATTAATTGATGACTAACGGAGTTAACCATAACTCCCTCTATCAATATGCCATTGATAGAACACTTGGATTATCCCAAATCCAAGCAACATTCATCACAAAGTTATGAGAATATAGCAAACCATCATGCAAATATATAAAATATCTAATTCAATGCATGAAGTCATCAATCTACTTCTCCCCCTATGTCATCAACAAAAAGGAGAAGTTACATCATAGCTAGTTTAAAAGATATATAAGTTTTACAATTATACTAGCTATCAATTTATACAACATTCAATCATAGCAAATTTCAAATTCTTTCTAAAGATAAGCAAGATAGCAATTCTTCATTCTGTGCAAGTTGCACTTTCTTTGCTTCCTTTGCATGTTTTAGTTAGCAAAAATGACATCATTTTAGACATGCAAGCTAACTTTTCATTATAACATTTAAGCATAGAAGCTTGGCAAATATAAGGTTGCAAATTCTCTAAGTCTTGCATTTTTGCTTCTATTGATAGGCAAGCTAGCAAAACTTTCTCATTGAAGGTGCAAGCTAGCACAAACTTTCTCCCCCTTAGTTTTTGTCAAAAAGAAGGGTGGATGCAATATTGCAATTGATTTCCTTTTTCATCAAAATGGCAAATGAGATATTAGAAACAAATATTGACATAAATTCAAGTCATGAATATTAATTCAACATTCAAGCTATCATGATAATCAAGTCTTGAATTACAATTTATCATTCAACCTAGCATATTTCCTCTCTCCCTTTAGTCAACATTGAAAAGAAAGGAGGAAATGCAATGATATAAAAAATTGTATCAATCAATATTTCAATCATCTCATGATGCATTCAAGTCAAAGAAATCATGTCATTTTTGTATCATGAAGGATATGATATCAAGGCTCAAGATTTATTTGAAATGATATAGCACCTTGATTCATGCATAAGATTTTTCATCAAGATCACATTTCATAAGAATCAAGATATCAAGTTCACGAATTCATAGAAATTCAAGTATCGAATTCCGAGAAATCAAAAGACAAGTTACATTTCATTTGAAAAATTTTCTTTTGATAACCGAAAATAATCAGGGTATACGATCTTGATTTATAAAAGTTTCAAGTTATAATTATCAAGATCAAGATTTCAATAAACATTTACTTTAGCAAAGAATCACATAAGCACTTCATTATTACATAAGAAATCTCATTGCATCATGATTTATAAATTCTCTCTACGACATGAATCATAGGAAGTATAATAGTAATGATATCAATCATGATTCATTTAGATAGCAAATAGCAAAGAAAATAATTTGTTTCATGCATCTTGATTCACACAAGTCAAGTTATGATTTCAAGAGATTAAGAGATGAATCAAGAATCTTTAACAAGTCTTATTCAAATTCATAAAAGATATCAAGAAGAGCAACATTTCTTTTACATCAATATTCAAACCATGACAAGTGATATATCAAATGTTTACATTAATATTTCAATCATCAAGTCATGTATATTGAAACATAGGAGAAAAATCAAATTACGCATGTAATGTTTCAATCATCAAAGCACATTTTCTCAAGTTGAGTATCGAAAAGTCAAGAGAAAATAATTTATGATTCATTTGAAAAGTTCTCCTCTTTAGTAAATAAAAAGAAATTATAGGAGATAAAATAAATTTTGAGAGATAGAACATGATTGAAGCATTGAACATGATTCATAATTAAAATGTATCTCACATCGTAAATATGAATAAAGTATTTGTCAAATCCAAAATCATCCTCAAAATTACATTCAATAAATTCATATATGACAAGCATAGATTTATTGAAAAATCGATAAGATAGAGGATTGCATTTCATTTTTATAAATTTCTATCCATATAATTTGCTTCTTATAAGCTTGCCTTTGCCTTAAAATAAAATGTCAACATTGAAGATGGAAAGGCAAATTTTGTCAAAAAGATCATGAAATTGTAACTCATTGAGTATGCGACATTTTCCAAAATTGATTCAAGAGATTCATATGATTCATGATATTAGTTCATTAATTTCAATATGATAGAAAATGCATTTTCATTTCATGCAATTGATTTCATGTGAGCATGTTCAAATTTTCATGTAAGGACCATGCATCATTTTTAAAACTGAAAGCATTATCAAAACCATTAAGATTCATGGATTCATAATATACATTATTTCAAAATGTCAGATTTCAATTCATCAAGTATGATACAATCATTAAGCATATTTTTATAATACATTATCAAAATCATTTTAATTTTTTCTTTCATTTGTTATAACAAGATGATCAATACTCAAATTTTTGCTAAAATCATGCAACATTTTATAAATCTGAAAAATAATTTTCATCATGAAAATCATCAAGTCCAAATATAATATAAGGCAACATCAAAACCACATTTCTTTCATTTTGAAAATTTGTGTGTTAGGTCTTTTTATTTCATGAAGACAAGTATCATCTAAAAATTTTATCATAAAAAAAAGGTTAAGACCCATTAATCCAAGATAGAAGTTTTCAAATCAATATTACTTCAAAAAACTCATGCATGATATAAAATCGTCAAGCATCATGTTTAGAGATAATGTAAAATATCAAGATATACATGCATGGGTTAATCCTATTGGATGTACAAATATTTTCGCAAATCATCATTCATATTTTTAATTTTCAAAAATACTAGAAAGAAAAACATGTATTATTTTTTTAAAACAAAAAATTTTATTTCCTACTAACTAAGTTAAGCATTCATGGAAAGCATCATGTAATTTCAAAATAAGGTAAAAGCAACTTGGATGAGTTTCTTACCTCATTGTCGAAAATCGTCAAAGCTCATTTCGCATCTTCTTTACTTGATTCTTCTTTGCAAGTCTTCTTCTTCTTCTTTGGCCTCTTCCTTTGTTCAAGTTCATTGTCTATTTTAGATTTTTGTTTAATGAACTTATTAAGATTTAGTATTTGAAGTTCAAAGTTCTCATTGTCCTCATAACTTGAGTCATCACTCAAGTGGCATTTCATAGTTTGGAGTTCTAAATCCTTCCTGTTCTTTGGAAGGTGGTTCAAGTGTTCATCAAGTTCAAAATGTTCTAGGAGGCTCATTTCATATGTCATTAGTGAGCCTATTATTTCTTCAATAGGTAAATTATTTAAATCTTTAGCCTCTTGTATTGCGATTATTTTAGGATCCCACCTTTTTGGAAGAGATCTTAAAATCTTGCTTACGAGTTCAAAATCTGAAAAACATTTACCAACAGCTTTTAGACTATTAACGACATCCATGAACCGGGTGTACATGTCGTCGATAGATTCACTTGGTGACATTTGGAAGAGTTCAAAATCATGCAATAAGAGGTTTACTTTCGAGTCTTTAACTCTACTAGTTCCCTCGTGCGTGATTTCAAGTGTTCGCCAAATGTCAAAAGCTATTTTGCACATAGAAATTCGATTGAACTCATTCTTATCCAAAGCGTAAAATAAAGCATTCATAGCCTTTGCATTCAAGGAAAATGATTATTTCTCTAAGTCCGACCATTCATTCATCGGTTTAGAGGGAAGTTGAAATCCATTTTCAACGATGATCCATAAATTTAAATCGAGAGAAATCAAGAAAACTCTCATTCGAGTTTTCCAATATGTGTAGTCCGAACCATTAAAGAACGGTGGACGAAAAATTGAAAAGCCCTCTTGAAAGCCATGAAGATCCATTTCTTACGGGTGTAAATCTGAATGAGAAATAACGTGGCTCTGATACCAATTGTTAGGGATCGAGCGACACTAAGAGGGGGGGGGGGTGAATTAGTGCAGCGGTATAGAACAATAGATTTTCGACGATTAAAATAAGTTTGGAAATTTCATACGAATGAATGTAACATTTTATTTGAAATCGTTTTGATTGCATTTTAACTTTGAAGCATACGTAAGAAGATGAAGAGGAATTTGAGTAAGTAAGGCAGCAAATAAAGATGGTTTGTAGCAAAGTAAGTTGTGAGAAAGTAAATGCAAACCGATTTATAGTGGTTCGGTCATTCGACCTACATCCACTCCCGATTCCTCTTCACTTGGGGCCACTGGCTTCTCCACTAGCTATCCTCCTTCCAACAAGCGAGGATGAACTCTATTACAGCACCTCTCATTTTGACGGGCTTAAGAGGAAACCCTTACAAGCACTCTCTCCTTTCTTTCGGTGGAATACAAGTGAAAAACTAAGGAAGATTTTCTAGAGAGATTTGAGCAGAGTTTTCTTGCTTTCAAAGTGTTGTGCTTGTTGTTTTTTTATAGGAACACTTGGGGTATTTATAGACCTCAAGAGGATTCAAATTTAGGCTCCAAATTTGAATTTTTTTTCGGGCTTCCGGTCTTTGGCGATGCCACCTTTGTCGATGGCGGTGCCTTGCTGTCGATTGTCGATGACACTACACAGGGCAGTTCCAATGCCCAAGGCAGCGGTGCCACCGCCTGCCCCTTCGGCCACTGGGCGGTGCCACCGCCCAACCTGGGGCGGTTCCACTGCCCAGCACATTTCAGCCCACTAGTTTTGGCCGAAAACTCGGCCCAAACCGGTCCAAGACAAGCCCAAATTGGCCCTAACTTGGTTTATAGGATTAACACTTAATCTTAAATCAAATTATATACTAACTATGAATTTAAATATATTTTCTAAGCTATTACAAAGTTCGACAAGTCAAGACTTCTTCCGGCAAGCTTCGGGCAAACTTCCAGCGGTCTTCCGACGAACCCTAGGAAACCATTCTGTGAACTCCCGACAAGCTCCTGGACTTCATGATGATCTTGGCGAGTTCCAACGAGCTTCATTGGCAAGCTCTGATCTTTCTTGGCAAGCTCCGCAAACTTCTGATGAACCTTCCGGTGAACTTCCGAAAACCCTTTGGCAAGCTCCCTACTCGTTTTCGGCCGGTTTCAGCAACACTCCCAACGAATCTTCAGACTTCCGTCAAACTCTCGAACTCCCAACGATTCATCCCACTTGTCTTCTGGCACTTTGTTTCACTTTACGTCTTCATCGTCATCGTAGTTAATCTTGCACTTATACAAACAAAAACTCTACTTCGATCTAGACAGTTATTACAACGTAAATTGACATTCAGTTGCCTGGCACGTCATTGGTCGACGCTTCGTCCGATTCTTCAGAACATCATCCTCTCTTGCGATCCATTGCCCAATCTGTGGTTGACCTCTGCAACCCCAATATCCTTGGTATAACACGCTCTTCTAGGCCCGATGCCCGGCGTACGAAGCCTTCTGCCGATTGTCGACCGAACCTCTAGCTCAACATCCAATATCTTGATGTGATCAACTCCGACACAATGTCAATTCTTCCAGCGTCAACTGTCTAATCCTGATTGATAGTAGACCTGTGTAACTCAAAACGTAGTTAATCAATAAACCACAATCAATTAGTTTCATCATCAAAATCTGAGATTCAATATGTAGTGTTTCTTGAGAAGGAATATATTCTTGGTGGAGATAGTGGGAGTATGATAGAGTTGAGCGAGGTTAGAGAACCTAGCTCAAGCACCATTCTATAGCTAGAGTCTGTTCAGGTACCTAGCACATAAGTTTCAACTTTATGTAGGTGTGGTAGAGTATCCCATCATCCTAAGAGTATGTGGGACGTATCAGAGAAGTAAATGTTGAGGATATTGATCCTCAAACCTACGAGAAGCCTATTACGAGTATAGACTCCGGGAAGTGGCAAGAAGTCATAAATTCAAAGATGGATTCCATATACTCCAATAAGGTTTAGAACCTGGTTGATGCACTCAAGGGTATCGTACCCATTAGCTGTAAGTAGATCTTCAAAAAGAAGATCGAAGTAGATGGAAAGGTATAGGCCTATAAAGCAAGGCTAGTGGATAAGGAGTATCATCGAAACTAAGGTGTTGACTATGACGAAACTTTCTTACCCGTAGCCATGCTAAAATCTATCTGAATTCTATTGGCTATTGTAGCACACTATGATTATAAGATCTGGCAGATGGACATAATAACCACATTCCTCAATGGTAACCTCGAGGAGGAGGTGTATATGATACAACTTGAGGGATTCGTGTCTAAGGACAGTCCAGATAAGGTGTGCCGGTTGCTTAGGTTCATCTATGGACTGAAGCAAGCTTCCTAAAGTTAGAACATAAGATTTGATAAGGGATCATATCTTATGACTTCGTTAAGAACGAAGATGAGCCTTGTGTGTACAGGAAGATAAGTGGGAGCCCTATTACCTTTCTGGTGTTGTATGTGGATGACATCCTAATCATTAAGAATGATGTAGGAATACTCTCCATGGTAAAGGCTTGGCCATCTAGATACTTCTCCATGAAGGACTTAGGGGAAGCATCCTACATATTGGGGATTCGAATATATAGAGATAGATCTAAGAGGATGCTTGGCTTGTCCTAGTTCAAGTACATAAACACCATTGTCAAAAGGTCTAGCATGTAAAATTTCAAGAGATGTCTCATACTAATGAGACATGAAATATCACTTTTTAGGAGTATGACCCTAAAGACTCCTGAAGAAAGGATACACATGGATAGGATACCATATGCCTCACTGATAGGATCTATTATGTATGCTATGCTATATACTAGGCTTGATATTACACATGCTCTTGAGTGTCACGAGCAGGTATCAGGTGGATTCAGGCTTGAAGCATTGGAAAGCAGTAAAGTGTATCCTTAAGTACTTGAGAAGGACTAAGGATCTTTTATTGGTATATGGAGAAAGTAGCTTCAGAGTTGAGGGCTACACAGACTCGAGCTTCTAGTCTGATATCAATGATAGTAAGTTTAATTTAGGATATGTGTTTACCTTGAATGGAGGAGCAGTATTCTGGAAGAGTTCCAAGCAAGATACTACTACTGACTCAACAACAAAGATAGAGTATATTGCTACTATAGAGGCAGCAAAGGAGGAGTCTAGATAAAGCAACTCATCATAGATCTAGGAATCGTGCTAAGCAGCGAGGAGTCGAGTCCCTTATATTATGATAACTATGAGGTGATTACTCAAATAAGAGAACTTGGGTCTCATCAGAAGTATTATAAGGAGGTTCCAGCTTATTAGAGAGATCGTGGCCCGAAGAGATGTAGTAGTGGAAAGAGTTCCATCCGAAGTTAATATTGCAGATCCACTAACAAAGCCATTGACTCAAATTATCTTTGAGCATCACAGAGGTCTGATAGGGATTAGACACGTAGGTGATTGGCTTAGGTCAAGTGGGAGATTGCTAGTTATAGGTGCCCTACAAGCCAATCACGCGAGTGATGACACCTGTAACACGCTGCATCAATCTCTTTGCTTATGATTATTAGTATTTTCTCACATTATCTAGATGTATATTATGATGTCCTTAGATCTGTACAATGAGAATTAGATCATGATGAGATCTTGATAATGAGACTAATTCACCTTTAAACATAGACCCTAAATAATCCTAGTCATATGTTACTTGAGAGGGACATCGAGATAACCAGATAGACTAGTGTATTGTATACATGTCTAGATAATAGAGATAGCTGGTCTCATAGCTATTCGTGTGGGGACACTAAGGGCACAATGCAGGTGCTCATTGGAGAATGAGTTCACTTATTGATCCGCTTACAAAATATTGGATGGTTATTGATACCTCACATCAGATAGCGATTCTGTAATTTCAGTAGTATATCTAGTCCTTAGACTTGAGACACCAAGGATGTCCTATATGAGTACTCCACTCTTTGATACTAGACTTATAGGTTTGGAAGTTCAGATCTAATACAACCGGTTATTGGGAGTGACAGCTAACCTTACGAGGGCTATTGAGTGTCAATAGAGGATCATCCACTCTTAGTACCATGAGAGAAATATCTAATATAATCTTGCTCAAGTAAATCCTTGGCTAGGGTCATTTAGATTGAGAGAGAAAGTGTTCTCCGTGAGAATCTGATTAGAGCAAGACTCGATTAGAAACCATATAAGCTTGACAATACCATGCCCGATATATGGTCTCTAGGATATTAGATGGATGAGGGATTACAGGTATATGGTAACTAAGGGCAGATAGGTCCAAAGGATTGGATTCCTTTATATTGTCTAGAGACTACGGCATAGTGGCCTAGTACGTCTACCGTCGATGAGTCGAGTAAATTATTATGGAGATAATAATTCACTGAGTCAGAAGGAGTTTTGATAGGTATGACTCATGGCTAGCTTAATAGGTATGACTCACACACATATGGTAGGTGTTGCGACGAGTAGAGGTTCGGATATGAGATATCCGCCGAAGCCCCTATCTTATTGAGTTATAGTGTATGGGTTATCGTCTATAAGTTATAGTGTATTGGTTATAGTCTATGAGTTATAGTGTATGAGTTATAGTCTATGGGTTATAATGTATTAGTTATAGTGTATGGGTTATAGTGTATAGGTTATAATCTATGGGTTATAGTGTATGGGTTATAGTCTTTGGGTTATAATATGTGGGTTATAGTCTATGGGTTATAGTGTATTGGTTATAGTATATTGGTTATAGTGTATTGGTTATAGTGTATTGGTTATAGTGTATGGGTTATAGTGTTTAGATTTAGCGTATGGGTTATAGTTTATGGGTTACAGTGTATTGGTATAGTCTATGAGTTATAGTCTAAGGGTTATAGTCTATGGATTATAGTCAATGGGTTATAGTCTATGGGCTATAGTATTTGGGTTATAGTGTATGGGTTATAGCTTGAGTCGAATTTTTTGTTGGAAGATACCACATGCTTAATATGTTATATTTTTCAACTTAAAGATCTTTTTGATGAAATTTATTTTTCGGTCTTAAACATGATGCATATCTATGTATGTTAATATCTTGAAAGTATTTTGATGATAGATGCTTGTATCATGCTTATGATTTGAAATCTTCTATTTTGGATGAATGAGTCTTAATTATTTTCATGATGAAATTTTTAGATAACGTGTCACATTTTTTTTTAATGAAACTTGTGTTTCAGTTTTAAACTTGATACACATTTTTATAATACAAAAAGGATTTGAGCATGCTTACATTAATCAATCCACATTGCTATCAACAATTTTTTCGAATGAAAGAAACATGGTTTTGATTATGCTTTCGGTTCTAAATATGATGCTTAGCTTTTGTATGAAAAATTTGAACATGATTATTTAATTGAAACACATAAAAATGGGAAAACGCACTATCATGATGTTTTACGTTTGATGTTATGTTTTGACGATGAAACAATCATATAATTATATGAAACTTGGTTTTAAACATTATACTCGTCTTCTAAAATTTTTTGAACTCAATTATATGAAACAATCAATTTAAAATGAAACACATTATCATGATAAATTAAATTTTATGTTATGAAGTAATGTGTTATATTTTTGTCTTGACGATATTTATAACAAAGTTTGCCTTTCATTCTTGAATATTACTACTTGGTTTTATCAAATGCAAAGGCATGCTTATAAGAAGAATCACATAATTAAAACACAATGTATTTTCTATCTTATCAAGATCAATGAATTTATTTATGTAATTTTGTGAATCTCTTGAATTATGAATGAGATTTTGATGATGTGTTAAAGAATCCATTTATATGAATATATGAAAATAATTTTAATGATGAGTATGGAGTTATCGAGTTGAATTTGAATGATTTTTTTAATGATTCTTGACTCTTCTCTTAATCTCTTGGAATCATAACTTGACTTTTGTGAATTGAGATTTCTTATACATGAAACAAAATGTTCTCTTTCCTATTTGCTACCAAATGAATCATGATTGATATCGTTGCTATTATACCTCCTATGATTCATGTTGTAGAGAAAGAATTTATAAATCATGATGCAATAAGATTTCTTATGTAATAATCAAGTGCTCATGTGATTCTTTGCTAAAGAAAATATTTACGATTCATGATCTTGATAATTATAACTTGAAACTTTTATAAATCAAGATCGTATACCATGATTATTTCATTTATCAAAAGAGAATTTTTCAAATGAAATATGACTTATCTCTTGATTTCTCAAAAATATATACTTGAAATTTTTTTTGTGATCTTGATGACTTGATATGTCACTTGATTTCTTGATGACTTCTTGATGATTCATGACTTCTATTTTTAAACTTTTAGAATCACAACTTTATTTTATTGGAAACTTGACTTATTGAGCTATGATGGTTTGAATGCATGAATCGATGAGTTTTATTTGATACTTAAAATTTTCTTTTGATCTTGATGACTTGATGCATGAATCATGTTCTCATATGATTATTTTACGAATGAGATGATATGAATCATGTTTTGATCTTGATCTTGCTAAAAAGAACACTTTGAATCATGAATGACATCCTTTGGTCTTGATTTTTGTTGATTTTTCATATTGATACCCTTCATGATATGATTTCTTTACATTTTTGCCTTGTATGCAACATGTGATGATTGAAATATTGATTGATGCAAATTTATGATTGATGTAAAAGTCTATATCATTGGTTCCTCCTTTTTGACATTGATAAAGGGGGAGAAGGGTTTGCTAGCTTGTGCATTACAAATGAAAGCAAATTGCTAGCTCATTACAAGCAAAAATTGCTAGTTTGATCAATGCAAAGAAAAGCTAGCTTGCACTTCTCAAAGGAGAATAGAAAAAACTTGCTATCATGAACACCATCACAAATTGCTACTTTCAATCTCAAGAGAAGCAAAGGCAAAACTAAGTTGTACTTATTAAAAGAGAAGAAACAATTGTTATCTTGCCTACCTTTAGAAGAAAAAGTGCAAACTTGCACATCTCATGAAGCAAGTGAAAAATTGGTATACTTGCACGAATTTTAAACTTGCTATGATTGAGTAATGTAAATCTTGCTAGTGCATTGTAAAACTTACATATCTTTTAAACTAGCTATGATGCAACTTCTCCTTTTTGTTGATGACAAAGGGGGAGAAGTAGATTGATGATTTCATGCAATGTATAATGCTTTGTATATTTTGAAATATTGCATGATATTTTTTATACATGTTGGATTTGTTGAAATCTAAGGGTTCTATCAATATGGCATATTGATAGGGAGTTTGGTTAAACTTTGGGAGTTAAGGTTAACTCCATCATCAATTAGTTGTCATCATAAAAAAGGGAGAGATTGTTGAATCTTAGATTTTGATGATAAAACTAATTGATTATGTTTTGGTAATCTAACTACGTTTTGAGTAAGGTAGATCTACTCTCTATCAGGATTAGACAATTTACGTAGGAAGAATCAACGTTGCATCAGAGAAAATCACGTCAGGAGATTAGACATTGAGTCGGAGGTCCAATTGACAATCGGGAGATGGCTTCAGACAAAGATATCGGACATCGGGCCAAGAAGAGCAGAGTTGCTGTAACATCCCTCGCATTCCTCATTTCTAAATTTTCATATAAGAGTTTAATTATAAATGTTAGTACCCATTTTAAGTTCTATAGATGAGCCCAAATAAACCTTAAAATCTATTTATAAGATATGAGGATCTGTTTGTAAAATTCTAAGGATGTATTTATAAAATTTGAGGACCTAATCATAAAAATAAATAATACAAGGATTAAACTATAATATGCATAAAATAACAAATCCCACCACCTAAGCCTCTCTGCCTTCATTCCTAAGGAACCTAAGAAGGTAGCCTGCATTAGAGAAGATAGGAAGAGAGAAAGAAGAAGTAAAAGAGAAGAAGAGAAGAAAATTGGGGATTAAGGTCTTTTGGCTAAAAACTTTTTATTGTGATCAAAATTGATCAAAGACAAGTGTTTTAACCTCATCCTATAGTAAGTTTGATCTTTTTTTTCATCTTAATCCTAAAAATTTTGAAAGATTGAATCTTCATATGTGATATTTCTGTTGTTTATGCATCAAACAGTGAATCTAGAATTTTTTCCAAATTCTGACCTTACTGGTTTGTTCTAGCTATAATTTTCTATACTGAACTTTGATTTAAGAAAAATTAAATCCATCTGAAATTAGACTTGTATATATTTCTTTGAAACCATGATTGATGAATTTGGAGTTCCAATGCCTACCCGAACTTTATCTGAATTGACCCTATAGAATCAGTAAAATAGTGATTGTAAGTTTTGACTCTTGGGTATTCTATTTTTTGTAACTCAATGTGAAAAAATCCAATTATTGTAAACCTTTATTTATTAGAAACTAGATTCAAAAGCTTTATGTTCAGATCTGGTTTGTAAGATTTGGAGTAGAGATGCCAGCTGAAACATTTGTTTTAATCGACCCTATGAATTGGGAAAAATAGATCCCATTAGTTTTGACCTTTAGTTACTAAAATTCTTATAACTTTCTGTTGAGTACTCTAATTTGTACAGAATTTAATTTATTAGAAACTAGACTCAGAGATATTTCTTTTAAAACCAATTTTGAGTAATTTGGAGTATAATTAACTATCTAAATAATTCATGGAATATATCTTTTAAATTCTACTTGACTCAAGCTTTTGTCGATGTTATCTATTCTTGTTTCATCCTTTTGGGAATTAATTTCAGCTAAATCCTTTCTTCGATTGAGGTTTATATTATTGTTTTGAATCTTTGTATACTCCTGCTTTTATTCCCTTTCAAATTTGAGTATATTTGTGAAAGAATATATTTGCATCGTATTGTTTCATAAAGGTGCATGTACGTTTTATTGTTCTACATATGCTTCTGATATGTGCTAGTTTTATTATTCACACTATCCTTTTGTACTATGGTATCTATGGGATTGTTTGAACCTTTGTCAGAAATGGTAAAGGGATTATTTGGACCTTTGTTAGAAATGGTAAAGGGTATATGTTTAGAGCCCATGATGCTCTGTCGGCTCCCTCTGGCTTCATCCAAACGTGGATGTATGATGCTCCCAGACATGGGAGATTCTATTTGAGATCCCACTACACCCTCTATATTTATGATATGATATCCAAAACATTGCTTATGTGTTAATATGTGTGCTTTGGATGAGAATGAAATGAATGTATGTCGGATATAACATTTGAGCTTTGTTACTTATTTGTTATTCTGATATGCTT
This sequence comes from Musa beccarii, assembly GCA_024322285.1. Taxonomy (NCBI): domain Eukaryota; kingdom Viridiplantae; phylum Streptophyta; class Magnoliopsida; order Zingiberales; family Musaceae; genus Musa; species Musa beccarii. The sequence goes on from CM044394.1 coordinate 8,201,780, forward strand.
TGAGATATCTCATATGCCATTTGATATATTCCAAAATATTTTATTTGCTCTTAATATGCTTCGAAACCATTCATACGTCTTTGATATGTTCTAAAATGTTTCATTTGCTCTTGGTATGCTCCGAAACCATTCATACATCATTGATATGTTCCGAAATGTTTTATTTGCCCTTGATATGCTCCGAAACCATTCATACAATATTGATATTTTTTAAAATATTTTATTTGCTCTTGGTATGCATCGAAACCATTTATATGTCATTGATATGTTCCAAAATGTTTCATTTGCTCTTGTTATGCTTCGAAACATTTCATACGTCATTGATATGCTCTGAAATATCCTGCGTGCCATTTATATGCTCCGTAATATCTTATGTGTCATTTAATATGCTCTAAAATACTATTTATGTCATTTGATATGCTCCAATTACCTTTTACTCCATTTGTTATGAACCAAATAGGTTTGAATAAGAGGATACTTACGATTCAATATCTGATAAGATATTATATATGTTTTTTATATCTTGCTTTTGTTGAATCTCGAATTTTGATGATGAAACTAATTGAGTATGTTTTAGTGATCTAACTACATTTTGAGATATGCAGGTCTACTCTCGATTAGGATTAGATAATTGACGCAGGATGAATCAGCGTTGCACTGGAGGAAATCATGTCAAGAGATTAGATGTGGAGCCGAAGGTTTGGTCGATAAACGATAGAAGGTTTCGGACATCGAGCATTGGGCCAAGAAGAGTGGTATTGCGCCAAGGACATCAGGGTTGCGGAAGCCAATCGCCGATTGGGTAACAGGCTGCAAGAGAGGACGGTGCGCCGAAGAACTGGACGAAGCGTCGACCAATGACGTGTCGGGCAACAAGAGGTTGATTCATGTAACTAACTAGATCGAAGTAGAGTTAAGGTTTATATGTGTAGGATTAACTACAATAACGATAAAGACATAAAGCGAAACAAAGTGCTAGAGTCAAGTACGATAGAATCGTTGAGAGTTCGAGAGTTCGACGGAAGTCCGAAAATTCGTCGGGAGCATTATCGGAGCTCGCCGAGAAAGATTGAAGCTTGCCGAAGAAGCTCATCGGAACTTGCCAAGATCAATCGTGAAGTCCAGGAGCTTGTCGGGAGTCCACACAATGGTGTTCAAGGGTTCGTCGGAAGACCACCGGAAGTTTGCCAGAAGCTTACCGGAAGAAGTCTTGACTTTCTGAACTTTGTAATAGCTTAGGAAATGTCTTTAATTTTATAGTTAACACATAATTAGGGTAAGGATTAGGTGTTAATCCTTTAACCTTGTTAGGAGCCAATTGGGCTTAGTATTGGACTAGTTTGGGCCAGGTTTAAGGCCCTACCAGAAGTGTTGGACCTTGTTTGGTGGTGGCACTACCAAACTGGGGCTATGGCACCGCCCAATTCCAGCTCCCCAGAACATCTAGGCGGTGATACCACCTTGGGGCAGAGTGCCTAGGCGATGGCACCACTGGTTGGGCGGTGGTACCGCCCAGTACATTGATCGTGTCAGTGTATCAAGCGATGGTACCGCTTAGTACACTGACAGAACAGGGTCAACAGGCGATGGTACCACTAGTGTCAGATGGTGGTACTTCCAGCACCTGGAAATCTAGGATAATTCAAATTTGGGCTCCAAAAGTGAATCACATTGAGGCCTATAAATACTCCTCTCATCCATGGTTGAAATAGACACTAGAACTGAGAAAGAAAAAGGAAAATGCTACTGTAATAGTGTCAAATTCCTCCTTTTAATTCTAAAGTGTAATCTAGCCTTAGAGAGGGTTGAGAGGTCTTGTAAGGGTTTCCTCCTAAGCCCATCAAAAGGAGAGAGCTGTAAGGGAGTTAGTCTTCACCGTTGGAAGGAAGAAAACTAGTTGAAAAGCTGATGGCCTCAAGAGAAAAGGAATCGGGAGTAGACATAGGTTGGATGACCGAACCACTATAAAACTCGATTTACATTTATATTCTTGCATTTACCTTTCCGCAAACCTTTACTTTGCTTGTTCACTGCCCTTTATCTTCTCTAAACATTCTCAAGTTTAAGTTAGAGCTTTTTTGACACCGTTTTAGTCAAAATGAAGTTTTCAACGTTCAATGTTTTCGAAATCATTTTAAATCATCGAAAATTATCATACTTAACTGTTGCACTAATTCACCCCCCCCTAGTGCCACTCTAGATTTCAACAAATGGTATTAGAGCTATGTTATTTCTCTTTCGGATTCACACCCATGAGAAATGACTCTTCACAACTTTCAAGAGGGTTTTTCGATTGTTCATCCCCCGTTCTTTAATGGATCAGACTACACATATTGAAAAATTTGAATGAGAGTTTTTTTGATTTCTTTGGATTTAAACTTATAGAATATCATTGAAAATGGTTTTTAACTTCCCTCTAAATCGATGAATGAATGGTTGGATTTAGAGAGAAAAACTTTTTCTTTAAATGCAAAGGCTATGAATGCGTTATTTTGCGCTTTGAACAAAATCGAGTTCAATCGGATTTCTAATTGCGAAACGGCTTTTGATTTTTGGTAGACACTTGAATTCACGCATGAAGAAACTAGTAGAGTCAAAGACTCAAAAGTAAACCTCTTATTGCATGATTTTGAGATCTTTCGAATGACACCAAGCGAGTCTATCGACCACATGTACAACCATTTCACGGATATCGTCAATAACTTGAAAAGTCTTGGTAATTATTTTTTGAATTTTGAACTCACTAACAAGATCTTAAGATCCCTTCCAAAAAGGTGAGATCCTAAAGTAACCATAATACAAGAAGCTAAAAATTTAAATAACTTACATATTGAAGAACTCATTGGCTCCTTAATGACATATGAAATGAGTTTTTTGGAACATGATAAACACATAAACTATCGTTCAAAGAACAAGAAGGATTTGGAACTCCGGACTATAAAATACTCCTTGAGTGATGACTCAAGTGATGAGGACAATGAATAGAACATTGAACTTTTAATCAAATTTAATAAGTTCATTAAACAATAATCTAAAATTAAAAATGAACTTGAACAGGAAGAGGCCAAAGAAGAGGAAGGCACCCAAGGGCGAATCAAGTAAAGAAGAGGCAAATTGGGCTTTGACGGATTTTGTCAATGAGGTAAGTAACTCATCCATTATGCTTTTACCTTATTTTGAAATTACATGATCTTTTCATGAGTTGCTTAGTTTAGTTAGTAGGAAATAAATAATTATTTTTTGAAAAAATAATATCATGCTTTTCTTTCTAGTATTTTTGAAAAGTAAAAATTAAAATGATACTTGCATGATTTATGATAATGCATGCACTCCTAATAGGATTAATCCATCATATATAGATGTTTTATATTGTTTTTCATCTCTAGACATGATGCTTGACGATTTTATATCATGCATGATTTTTTGAAACTCTATGTTTTGGATAAACATGTTTTTGGTCTAATCATTCTCATGACAAATTAAGATGACATAATGCATGTACACCTAAAAGGATAAAACCCATGTATGCTTTCCGTATCGATTTTTAATTTTAAACATGATACATATCTATGTATGAATTTCTTGAAAGTCTTTTGATAATAGATGTATGTATCATGCTAATAATTTAAAAACTTTCATCTTAGATTAATAGGTCTTAATCGTTTGTATGATGAAATTTATAAAATGATGTATAATTTTAGCAAAAATTTGAGCATTGATCATCTTGTTATAACTAATGAAAGAAAGAATTAAAATGATTTTGATGATGCTTTTGTTTTTAAATATGATGCACGACATTTTCATATGAAAAATTTGAACATTCTTATGAAAGATCAAATCACTTAAATTGAAACTCATAAAAATGGAAAATGTTCTATCATAATGTTTTTGTGTTTTATATGTTTGATCTTGATGGCTTTGATGAAATCACCTTTACGGTCTTAAACTTGATACACAATGTTTATAGAAAGAGGACTTGAGCATGCTTACATGTAATTAATCTACATTGTTCTAAATAAAATTTTTGAATGAAAGATTTTGATAATAATATCCAATTTGTATGATGATACATGGATTTCAAATAAAAAATCTTGAACATACCTTTTGAAATCATACTTGATGATGAATATCTCGATATTAAAAGGATATTATCATGCTTGAAAGTTATGGAATCATGCTTGATTAATTATTTTATGAAATTTGCCTTTTCGCTCTTGAATATTGATACTTGTTTTTACTAAAGGCAAAGGCATGATTATAGGTTGAAACACATAAAAAGAGATTGTATTTTCTATCCTATTGAGGTTAATGAATTCATTTTATGAATCTTATGAATCTCTTGAAGATAATCATGATGAATGCTTTGAAAACAAATGTGTGTATTATGTTTTTGGTCTTAGTGATTTCTCTTGAAACTTAATTTCGGATTTATATGATAATACATATTATGATTTGTTTTATGAAATTTTTTCTTTAAGTCTTGAACCTTCATGCTTATTTTGATTTGGCATAAAAAGACAGGCATGTTTATATGAAATCAATGCATGAATTGAAATCACTAAAAGAGAAATGCATGTTTCTTGAACATCTTCCTTTCTCTAAAGTTTATGGTCTTTCAGTAAAAGACAAGTAATAAATTCATTTATGATATCTTGTTTATCACTTGAATTATGAATGAGATTTTGATGATGTGTTAAAGAATCCATTTAAATGAATCATGTTCGTCTTGATTTTTTCTTGAGCCTTGATGACTTAGAAATGACATGATCACTTTGGTTTGTATGCCTTATATGGTGATTTAAAATTAATTTGCTTTATTATGAATCATTGAATTATGATCTTGATACCTCCTAAAAGGAATATTTATGAACATGGTTCATATTGATATCTTTCATGACATGATATGATTGAATCATTGATTGATTCTTTTTGTTATGGCCTAAAAAATACATGTAAAGAAAATATGCTAGCATTAGTATCCATGACTTGAATTTGATTGAAACATTACATGCTTAAATTGATTTGTTTCTCCTATGTTTCAATACTACTTTGTATGCTTCATGACTTGATGATTGAAATATTGATGAAGACTTTTGATGTATCACTTGTCATGATTAATGTAAATTACAAGCATTTTGAATCTCGAAAATGATTTTGATTTGATTATGTGTTTCAAGTTGTCAAATTGGTTTGAATGAGATTTTTGTTTCAAGTGAATCATGAACTCTCTTTTGATTTCTTGACTTGAAATATTTTTTTATACAAATCGAAATACTTTCCCTCTATGACTCCTTCATTCTATCATTTGGTAAAGAGGAAAACAATCTAAGTCTTGATATCTCAATAGTTGATACTTGAAATTATTTCTTATGATTCATGATAAATTTAGAAATATAATGCATATATCGTAATCTCTTCTTTATTTTCCTAAGATCTTTTGCTATTTATAAAAGAAGAGGTATATTGAAATGAATCATAAATTGATCATTGATATTGATATCTTGATTCTTTATATTGATTGTCATAATTTCAAAATTAATGTAAAGGAAAAAAAATTATACTCTTCTCTTCTTTTTGACAAAAACAAAGGGGGAGAAAATTTTTGCTAGCTAGAACATGCAAAGGAAGGCAAAGGTTGCACTTCTCAAGAGAGAAGAAATAAAAATTGTATGCATATTGTAAAGGAAGCAAAGGTGGCACTACCATTTATATGCTCCGTAATATCTTATGTGTCATTTGATATGCTCCGAAATACTATTTATGTCATTTGATATACTCCAATTACTTTTTACTCTGTTTGTTATAAACCAAATAGGTTTGAATAAGAGGATACTTACGATTCAATATATGATAAGATGATATATATGTTTTTTATATCTTGCTTTTGTTGAATCTCAAATTTTGATGATGAAATTAATTGAGTATATTTTAGTGATCTAACTACATTTTGAGATATGCAGGTTTACTCTCGATCAGGATTAGATAATTGACGCAGGATAAATCAGCGTTTCACTGGAGGAAATCACGTCAAAAGATTAGACGTCGAGTTGGAGGTTCAGTCGACAATTGACAATCGACAAAAGGCTTCGGACATCGAGCATTAGGCCAAGAAGAGCGGTGTTGCACCAAGGACATCGGGGTTGCGAAAGTCAACACTCGATTGAGCAACAGGCCGTAAAAGAGGACGGTGCACCGAAGAACTGGACGAAGCGCTGACCAATAACATGTCAGGCAACAGGAGGTTGATTCGTATAACTAACTAGATCGAAGTAGAGTTAAGGTTTATGTGTGCAGGATTAACTACGATAACTTTGAAGATATAAAACGAAACAAATTGATAGAGTCAAGTACGATGGAATCGTTGGGAGTTCGAGAGTTCGATGGAAGTCCGAAGATTCGTCGGGAACGCTGTCAAAGCTTCCCGAGAAAGATCAGAACTTGCTGAAGAAGCTTGTCGACACTCACCTAGATCAATCATGAAGTCCAAGAGCTTGTTAGGAGTCTACAGAATGGTGTCCGAGGGTTCGTTAGAAGACCACCAAAAATTCGCTGGAAGCTCGCCATAAGAAGTCTTGACTTTTCAAACTTTGTAATACTTAGGAAATATCTTTAATTTTGTAGTTAGCACATAATTAGGGTTAGGATTAGGTGTTAATCCTTTAACCCTATTAGGGGCCAACTAAGCCTAGTATTGGACTAGTTTGGACCGAGTTTAAGGCCCAACCAGAAGTATTAGACCCTGTCTAGTAGTGGCACCACTAGACTAGGGCGGTGGCACCACGTAGGTCCAGCTCCCCAAAACAATTTGGGCAATTGTACCTATTGAATCTCGGATTTTGATGATGAAACTAATTGATTATGGTTTATTATTTAACTACATTTTGAATTACACAGGTCTACTATCAATCAGGATTAGACAGTTGATGCTAGAGGAATTGACATTATGCCGGAAGTGATCACGTAAGGATATTGGATGTCGAGCCGGAGGTTCGATCGACAATCGACAGAAGGCTTCATACGTCGGGCATCGGGCCAAGAAGAGCGTGTTGTGCCAAGGATATCGGGGTTGTAGAGGTCAACCACCAATTGGGCAACAGATCGCAAGAGAGGACGATGTGCCAAAGAATCGGACGAAGCACCGACCAATGACGTGCCGGGCAACTGAATGTCAATTCACGTTGTAATAACTGTCTGGATCGAAGTAGAATGTTTGTTTGTGTGTGTGTAGAATTAACTACGATAGCGATGAAGATGTAAAATGAAACAAAGTGCTGAAAGACAAGTGTGATGGATCGTTGGGAGTTCGAGAGTTCGACGGAAGTCCGAAGATTCGTTGGGAGTATTGCCGGAACCGACCGAGAATGAGTAGGGAGCTTACCGAAGGGTTTTTAGAAGTTCGTCAGAAGGTTTGTTGGAAGTTCGTGGAGCTTGCTAATGAAGCTCGTTGGAACTCGTCAAGATCATCTTGAAGTCCGGGAGCTTGTCGGGAGTCTGCAGAATGGTTTTCGAGGGTTCGTCGGAAGACCACCGGAAGTTCGCCGAAAGCTCACCGAAAGAAGTCTTGTCTTATGGACTTTTTAATAGCTTAAAACATATTTTTAAAATTTGTAGTTAGCACATAATTTGGTTTAGGATTAGATGTTAATTCTATAAACCAAATTTGGGTCAATTCGGACTTTATTTGGACTGGTTTCGGTCGAGTTTTTGGCTGAAACCACTATGCTAAAATGACCTGGGTGGTGGCACCACCCAGTGGCCGAGAGCCAAGCGGTGGCACTGCCTGGCTGGGGCGGTAGCACCGCCCAACACCCGCGGGTACCAGCGGTGGCACCGCCCAGTAGTGCTAGCACCAGGAAATTTAAAATGGCTCAAATTTTGGCTCCAAGTTTGGGCTCCAAATTTGAATCACTTTGAGGCCTATAAATACCCCACTCATTTAGAGTTTAGAGTGTGTCTAGAACTGAAAAAAAGAAGAGGAAAACTCTCTTGAAAGTGTGTCAAATTTTCCCTCTAAGTCTTAAGAGTGTTCTAGTCCAAGAGAGGGGTAAGAGTGCTTGTAAGGGTTATCTCCTAAGCCCGTCAAAAGGAGAGGTGCTGTGAGGGAGTTCATCCTCACCTATTGGAAGGAGGATAGCTAGTGGAAAGCCAATGGCCTCAAGCAAGAGGAATCGGGAGTGGATGTAGGTCGGATGACTGAACCTTTCCACTTAACTTGATGCTCTACTTCTCATCTCTACAAACATCTTTAAGTTAGAGCTTTTCTTATATGATTCCACCAACACAACTTTCATAATGCGAAATGAAGTTTTCACCGTACGAAGTTTCCGAAACTTGTTCAAATCACTGAAAATTTATCATTCCTTACCGCTGAACTAATTCACCCCCCCCCCCTCTTAGTACCGCTCGATCCCTAATAATTGGTATCAGAGCCATGTTATTTCTCATTCGGATTTACACCCGTAAGAAATGGCTCTTCATGGCTTTCAAGAGGGCTTTTCGATTTTTCATCCACCGTTCTTTAACGCTTCGGACTACACATATTAGAAAACTCAAATGAGAGTTTTCTTGATTTATCTTGATTTAAACTTATAGAACATCATTGAAAATGGATTTCAACTTTCCTCTAAACCGACGAACGAATGGTCGGATTTGGAGAAAAGATCATTTTCTTTAAATGCAAAGGCTATGAATGCCTTATTTTGTGCTTTAGACAAAAATGAGTTCAACCGGATTTCTACGTGTGAAACGGCTTTTGACATTTAGCGAACTCTTAAACTCATGCACGAAGGAACGAGTAGAGTCAAAGACTCGAAAGTCAATATTTTGATGCACGATTTTGAGGTTTTCCGAATGGCACCAAGTGAGACTATCGATGACATGTTCTCTCGCTTCACAGATGTCGTCAATAGCTTGAAAAGTCTTGGTAAAAGTTTTTCAGATTTTGAACTCATAAACAAGATCTTAAGATCCCTTCCAAAAAGGTGGGATCCTAAAGTAACCGCTATACAAGAAGCTAAAAATTTAAATGACTTGGCTCTTGAAGAACTCATTGGGTATTTAATGACCTATAAAATGGCTTTCTTGGAACACAATGTGAAAAGATCAAAAGGCACTAAGAGGGGGGGGTGAATTAGTGCAGCGGATTAAACTCGTATTCTTGAAACCGATTTCGCAAAGAAACACAAGTTCGTAGGAAGATTTCGATTCGACGAAAGAGAACTTGAAAGTAATTGCTTGTGAAAAGGAACTAACTATGAACTTGCAGCCAAGAAATGAAATGATTCAGAAATATAAACACTCACACATTTAAGGACACAATGATGTATAGTGGTTCGGTCAAATGACCTACATCCACTCTTGAAGCCTTTGCGATGAGGCTCCGCTCTTCCACTAGCAAGTCCTTTGAAGGGGAAGGATCAAACACCCCTTTTTACAACCCTTTACAAGATGTTCACACTTGTACAAGATCTCTCAAGAAGAAGAAGAAGGTGAACACTTAGCAAAGAAAACAACACTTTTCAAAACTCTTCAAAAGCTCAAGACTCAAACTTTTTCTTGCTCAAAAGGGTGCCCTTTCAGCTGAGAAAGGGGGGGTATTTATAGATCCAAAGTGGATTCAAAATTGGGCTCCAAAATCCAAGTGAATTTGGAGTTCCCGCGTTTCTGGTGGTCAAGGCGGTGCCCACGCTGTCGTCGGCGGTGCCACGCTTTGTGTCGATCTTGATCGACGGCGTCTGGCGGTGCCACCGCTAAGGCAGCGGTGCTACCGCTCTAGTCGTGATCGGGCGTGCCATCGCCCGCCAGCGGTTCCACCGCCATCGATGTATACAGGCGGTGCTACGCTTGCAGACAGCGGTTCCACCGCTTTGTGTGTGTGTGCAAAGGCGGTGCAACCGCCCAGGTGGCGGTTCCACCGCCCCAGCTTGGCGGTTCCACGCCCAGGCTTGGCGGTTCCATCGCTTGCCCCCATTCGGACAGAGTGAATGGGGCTGCTTAGATCTCAACTTGACACAGAGTGGCCCGGTTGGCTCCTCTGAATTTTGGGCAGGATTTATTTCTTAAATCCTTGCTCTACTCATGTGCAAATTACGAACATAACTTAACATGATTTGATCTTCAAGTCGACTTCAAGCGAGATTCCTAAGCAGCCTCGATGCTTCCCTCGGATTGCTACGGTGGTCTCCCAAAGATACTCGGCGAGCTCAACTAGTCTTCTATTTGGTTTCGAATCTTCCGGAAGTTCCGTGAACCTTCGACGATCTTTGAAATGGACTTTGAAAACTTCGACAAGTCCTTGATTTGATCTTGGATAGTTTCGGCAACTCTTCGAAAATCTCTCGGACTTAGATGAACTCTTGAACCCCCGACGGACTTGGCCTCGGTAAATCACGTTATGTTTTCTTTCCATCGTAGTTATTCCTGCACACTCATCTCAACAAAGAGATTAGTACAAATATTTCACCAATTGATTTCATCATCAAAATCCGAGATTTAACAATCTCCCCCTTTTTGATGATGACAATCAATTGGTGATGGAGTTATTCTTAACTCCCCCTATGTATATGCCATAAAGAAAAATTGCTTGAATTCAATTTTTGAATTCAACACAATTAATTTTAATTTCAAGATTTCAAAATAGATATCAAAGATATCAATGAAGTATACATAATAAAAAAAATGATATCAAGAACCCAACTAAGTTTATGTTGGACAACGCATATCATATGGCAATACACATATCATTTCTCCCCCTTTGTCATCAACAAAAAGGAAACGACAGAATCATAACAATAAGGAGGGTCGGAAAACATCACAAATGTGGAAAAGGAAATCAGAAAACCGAAAACCATTCCACAGTGGCCGAAAAGATGTAAGATAACACAGCATGAAGTTAAGACAACATAGATGTCAACAAAAAGATGTCACGATGTAAGGAATACAACATAAATGTCAACATACAACACAAGTTTACATCGTTCAAAAAGAAAACACAGCAAGCTACTCCTCAGGAGGAATGCCAAGATGCCTATACATGTGATCGATCTTTAAGTTCATCTTCCGCATTTCCTTCAAAATTTCAATTTGCTGTAGTTTTACTTCATTTAACTCTCTCATGATCGGATCAGTAGAAGATGGAGCAGAAAATGTCACTGATGTAGCTGCAACAAAAGGATTAGGAGGAGGAGATTCATTTCCCCTAAGGACTGGTGTTTCGGGATGATCTACACTGGGGAGGTATATCACATCTCCTAGGTTGCCTAACCCCTATTCCATGCTCGAAAGTACATCTAAGTCGTCTAAGTAGTTTAACGTCAATAATATTAAATCTTCGACTTGTATTGCTTCTTTATTTGGTGGAATCTTGATGTTATGGGCATGCAATAGTCTAGTTATTAAACCTCCATATGGTAACATTGATCCTTTAGAAAGGACCTCTATCATGTCTTTGCTGAGTAGGTAACCAAAACAGAAATGTTGTCTAGTCATGATCCAATATAAGGTACCTAATTCAGTGAAACTGATCTCATCATGATGAAACTGCTTAGGAATAACAATGCTTATTAGAATGTGATGCAAAATTTTAGAGTTAAAAGGTAATAAATGTTCACAACTCTTGGGAATTATTCCTAAATTTGGGTTTGCAAACACAGTTTCTAAAGCTTGAGTGAGTGGCACCAATCTGTGTCCATATCCCATTTTCCCGAAAATAACACCCTAGCTCTCTTTCAACAATTCCAATTAATGAGCATATAGTATTATCACATATTTGAATCTCATTACCTAGAAGATAAGTTGTCAAGCCATCATCATTCATAGTTAAATTAGCATAGAACAACTTAACTAAACATGGATAAATAGGTTCAATAATTTGCAGAATAGGTAAAGCCTCTAAGTCTGCAAACCACATGATAGGTTCTATGTTTCCTAATTGATTCAAATCAACATACTTTCCTTTATGAATGGGTCTAGAACCAAATTCAGAAAATCTAAGGGAGGCTTCTTGTGATTTAAACAAGGATTGGTCAAATGAATCTACCTCCATCCTTTTTCCTTTGTCTCTTGATGTTCTTCTAGGAGCCATTTCTATTCAGGAATGATTAAAAATCAATTGAAGAAAGGAATGAAACTTCACAAGAAAAGGAAAGAGAAATAATTCTGTTTTTACCTTAGATTGGTTCTTTGAGATGTAGGAAACTTGAATCAAGATAAAATCTCCTCCTTAGGCTTCTAGATGGGAAGAAATGAACCAATTTGAAGTTTGGAAGAGTTTGGAAGAGTGAGGAGAGGCGGTTCACAGATTAGGGGAGGCGATTCTACATCGGCCCTAACACACCTTATAGCAGGGTGTTGGGCAAGTACTATCGCTTCAAAGATAGCGGTTCCACCGCACTGGGCTGACTACCCAAAGCGGTTCCATCGTCGCAGAATTTGGCGGTGCTACATGAGTAAGCACAAAAACTAATTCGGATTTCATGTTTTTCCCCCTTTTTTTTTTTTTTTAAAGAAAAATCTCGGAGATGGAATGAAGTCAAAAGGAATAAATCCATGGGAAAATCCGAATCAAATCGATGGAAATCATAGTTTAAGCATAATTTCAAGAAAAGACATCATAAAAAAACTTACTTATTTGGACAGTTTAGCATGCCTAATTCCCTTCTAATAAAATCAAATTGTTCCTCATTTAAAGGTTTCGTAAAAATGTCCGCTAATTGATGATTTGTATCAACAAAATCAAGAGTGACATTTCTACTACTTACATGATCACGTATAAAGTGATGCCTGATGTCAATGTGCTTAGTGCGAGAGTGTTGGATTGGATTTTTAGTTAGACAAATTGCACTCGTGTTATCACACTTTATAGGAATATTTTTTAAGTAGATTCCATAGTCCTCTAGTGTATTTTTCATCCAGATAACTTGTGCACAGCATGCACTAGCAGCTATATATTCAAACCTGCTTGTAGATAGTGCAATCGAATTTTGTTTCTTGGAAGTCCAAGAAACAAGTGCATGTCCTAGAAATTGGCATGTTAGGATGTGCTTTTTCTATCTATTTTACATCCACCAAAATCCACATCTGCATAAGCTTTCAAACTAAAATTTTAGATTTTGGATACCATAATCCAAGATTAGGGGTCCCTTTAAGATATCTAAGAATCCTCTTTGACTTTCAAGTGAGATAGCTTGGGATTAGCTTGGAATCTTGCACATAGCCCTACACTTGAACATGATGTCAGTCCAGTTGCAGTGAGATAAAGCGAGCTACCTATCATGCCCCTATAAGTTTTTTGATCAAAACTTTCTCCATTTTCATCCATATCTAATTTAGTGGAGGTGCTCATAGGAGTGCTAATTTCTTTTGATCCATCCATATTAAATCGTTTTAACAATTCCAATGTGTATTTTGATTGATTTAGAAATACACCATCACTTAGTTGCTTGATTTGAAGTCCTAAAAGAAATTTAGTTCTCCCATTAGGCTCATCTCAAATTCATCACTCATATCCTTAGCAAATAATTCACATAGTGATTTATTACAAGATCGAAAATAATATCATCAACATAAATTTGAACAATAAGAAAATTATTTTCAAAATGTTTAATAAACAATATAGTATCAACCTTGCCTTTAGTGAAATTATTTGAAATCAAGAAGGAACTAAGCCTCTCATACCAAGCCCTAGGGGCTTGTTTAAGACCATATAAGGCCTTAGTTAGCTTAAACACATGGTTTGGAAATAGAGAGTTTTCGAATCCAGGGTGGTTGTTCAACATAAACTTCTTCGGAAATAAAACCATTTAAGAATGCACTTTTGACATCCATTTGAAATAATTTAAAATCTTTACTACTAGCATAGGCAAGGAGCATCCTAATGGCTTCCAATCTTGCCACCGGAGCGAAGGTTTCTTCATAATCGATACCTTCTTCTTGGTTGAAACCTTTGGCCACTAGTCTAGCCTTGTTTCTAACCACGATACCGCATTCATCTTGCTTGTTTCTAAAGACCCACTTAGTACCAATAACTAAGTGGTCATTAGGTCTAGGAACAAGCTTCCATACCTCATTCCTCTCAAATTGATTCAATTCTTCTTGCATTGCGATAACCCAAGAATCATCTTTTAGGGCATCAACAATGCATTTTGGTTCAACTTGAGAAAGAAAGGCAGCATGGGCACAAAAATTTTTGAAAGAAGAGCGAGTTTGAACCCTTTCGATGCATCTCCTATAATTAACTCCTTGGGATGAGCATCTACATACTTCCATTCCTTTGGTAAGGAAGTTTGGGAAGAAGATGCATCCAAGATGTTATTTTGAGGAGAGGGTTCATTCAAATTCAAATCATCAAGACCAAAATCATCATCAAAATCTTTTTTCTTAAATTCGGAAACTTCATTAAAAACCACATGAATAGATTCTTCTATAAGTAAGGTTCTCTTGTTGAAAACACGAAAAGCCTTAGAAACGGAAGAATAACCAAGAAATATGCCTTCATTGGATTTTGCATCGAATTTTCCTAAGACATCCTTTTCATTCAAAATAAAGCATTTGCAACCAAAAACTTTAAAGTAAGAAACATTGGGTTTTTTATCATTCCATAATTCATATGGAGTTTTGGATAGGGATGGTCTCACTAGAACTCTATTCATCACATAGCAAGCCGTATTCACGGCTTCGGCCCAAAAATATTTTGGTAAATTATATTCATTTAACATGGTTCTAGCCATTTCTTGCAAACTTCTATTTTTCCTTTCTACTACTCCATTTTGTTATGGATTTCTTGGAGTAGAGAAGTTGTGATTGTATCCGTTTGTTTCGCAAAAATTTTGGAAGTCATGATTTTGAAATTCACCTCCATGATCACTTCGAATTGATGAGATCATAAAGCCTTTTTCATTTTGAGTGAGTTTACAAAATTTAGAGAAACATTTGAAGCAATCACTTTTATGAGCCAAAAAATAGGTCCAAGTGTATCTACTATAGTCATCCACAATTACAAAGGCATATTTGCTACCTCCTAGGCTTGTTATGTCAATTGGTCCAAATAAGTCCAAGTGGATCAATTGCAATGGTCTAGTGGTGCTAATGTGATTTTTGATTTGAAACTAGTCTTTATTTGTTTTCCTAGTTGACATGCATCACATACCTTATCCTTAACAAATTTCGTGTTTGGGATACCTCTTACTAAATCTCTAGATGAAATCTTAGAGATTAGTTTCATGCTTGCATGGCCTAGCCTCCTATGCCAAAGCCAAGCGTCATCATTCAAAACCAAAAAACACATTTCATTGCTTAATTTTTCAATATTTATGGTGTAGACATTGTTTTGTTTTAAAGCAATCATGGATATGTTGTTGTTGGGTTTTTCAATAATGCAAACATTGGATTCAAATCTAACAACATAACCTTTATCACATAGTTGACTAATACTTAAAAGATTATGTTTTAAACCATCAACTAGTAACACATCATCAATTGAAAAACTCGATTTGTTACCTATGGTTCCCTTGCCAATGATTTTACCCTTGTTGTTGTCTCCGAAAGTGACATATCCTTCTTCTTTGCTAGAGAGCATAGAGAAATGAGATGGATCTCCGGTCATGTGCCTTGAGCATCCACTATCAAGATACCATTTCTTGCTCCTAGCTTGTGAGTTTGTCTACAAAAGAGGATTATTTTTAGGTACCCATTTGATTTTGGGTGCCTTACAAATTGATCTACTTACTTTGTAATTTATCATTGAATTGTTTATGGTTCCTTTAGGAACCCATATCAACTTTTGTGGACTAATTTTCTTGAATGGACATTTGTAGGTAACATGTCCCATTTTGCAACAAAAATTACATTTCAAATGGGGTGATACATGCAATGTAGGCCCTTTAACAAAGGTGGTGGGATTTTGGTGAGAACCTCTCACAAATCCGATACCACTTCTATTTCCGACATGACCTTTGTTAGCAAGAATCATGTCTAAGCCCTTGCTACCGACCTTAAACTTGTTTAGGGTCTCTTTGAGTAGCAAGTTCTCCCTTTTGTTGCATCTAAGTCTTCACACTTAGAGCATGGGGGTAGAGAAGGGTTTTGAAGACTATAGAATTTACTTTGTAATAAAGCATGCTCTTTCTTAAGCAAATTGAACTTCTTACTAATAGTTCTACATTCATCAAACAACTCATGAAAAGCCATAGAAAGTTCATCGAAAGATAACTCTTCATTAAGTAACTCACTAACCTCTTCTCCAAATGCCATTAGAGCGAAGTTTGCCTCCTCTTTGTTGCTAGCCTCTTCAACCTCGGAGTCACTTGAATCATCCCACGTGGCCTTCAAGGCTTTTTTTTCTTCTTGAATTGCTTCTTCTTGGCTTGAGGGCATTCATTCTTGAAGTGTCCCGGCTTCTTGCATTAAGTAGCAAATGACTTGGTCCTTTTGTGTTCAAATTTGCTTTTGTGTCATTTTTGAATTTGTTCTTTCTTATGAATTTCTTAAACTTTCGAGTTAGAAGTGCAATGTCATTGTCACTATCCTCATCACTTGATGTTCCTTTCAAGTGGTCTTCTTGTGTTCTAAGTGCCATATCCTTCCTGTTCTTTGGAAAGGGGTTCTCAAGCTCCTCATGAGCATGGCACGTCATCTCGTAAGTCATTAGAGATCCAATAAGTTCTTCAATGGGAAATACTTTAAGATCCTTGGCCTCTTGAATGACCGTGACCTTTGGATCCCAACACTTTGGAAGGGATCTTAAAATCTTAGTTACCAATTCAAAATTGAAAAGCCTTTACCAAGAGCTTTAAGTCCATTGATGACATCCGTAAAGCGGGTGTACATGTCTCCAATGGACTCATTTGGTTTCATCCGAAAAAGTTCGTAGGAATGCACAAGAATGTTGATTTTGGACTCCTTCACTCGGCTAGTGCCTTCATGAGTGATTTCAAGAGTGCGCCAAATATCAAAAGCCGATTCATAAACGGAAACCCGATTAAACTCATTCTTATCAAGTGCACAAAATAAGGCATTCATAGCCTTTGCATTGAGAGCAAAAATCTTCCTCTCCGACTCATTCCATTCACTCATCGGAAGAGAAGATTTTGCGAAGCCATTTTCGACAATGTTCCAAAGTTCTAAGTCCATGGAAATAAGAAAAATCCTCATACGAGTCTTCCAATACGTATAATCCGACCCATTGAACATAGGTGGACGAGTAATAGAGAGACCCTCTTGCATACCGGGAGGCCATCTCTCTTGGGTTTTAAACCAATATGAGAGCAAACCTTGCTCTGATACCAATTGAAAAGATCAAAAGGCACTAAGAGGGGGTGAATTAGTGCAGCGGATTAAACTCGTATTCTTGAAACCGATTTTACAAAGAAACACAAGTTCGTAGGAAGATTTCGATTCGATTTAAAGAGAACTTGAAAGTAATTGCTTGTGAAAAGGAACTAACTATGAACTTGCAGCCAAGAAATGAAATGATTCAGAAATATAAACACTCACACATTTAAGGACACAATGATGTATAGTGGTTCAGTCAAATGACCTACATCCACTCTTGAAGCCTTTGCGATGAGGCTCCGCTCTTCCACTAGCAAGTCCTTTGAAGGGAAGGATCAAACACCCCTTTTAACAACCCTTTACAAGATGTTCACACTTGTACAAGATCTCTCAAGAAGAAGAAGAAGGTGAACACTTAGCAAAGAAAACAACACTTTTCAAAACTCTTCAAAAGCTCAGACTCAAACTTTTTCTTGCTCAAAGGGTGCCCTTTCAGCTGAGAAGGGGGGGTATTTATAGATCCAAAGTGGATTCAAAATTGGGCTCCAAAATCCAAGTGAATTTGGAGTTCCGCGTTCAGTGGTCAAGGCGGTGCCCACACTTTGTCGGCGGTGCCATCGCTGTGTCGATCTTTGATCGACGTATAGAAGCGTGCCACCGCCTAGGCTAACCAGCAGCGATTCCACCGCTCATCGATATCTGGCGGTGTACACGCTTCGCCGACAGCGTTCCACCGCCTGTGTGTGTGCAGGGCGGTGCTCGCCAGTAGCAAAGCGGTTCCCGCTTTGTGTGTGTGCTTGGCGGTTGCACCGCCAGCTTATGTTCCACCGCCCCAGGCTTGGGCGGTTGATCGCTTGCCCCCATTCGGACATGAGCTAAATGGGGCCTGTTTAGATCTCAACTTGACACATAGATGGCCCGGTTGGCTCCTACTGAATTTTGGGCAGGATTTATTTCTTAAATCCTTGCTCTACTCATGTGCAAATTACGAACATAACTTAACGTGATTTGATCTTCAAGTCGACTTCCGACGAGATTCCGGCAGGCCTCCGATGCTTCCCTCGGATTGCTACCAGTGGTCTCCCAACATACTCCGCGAGCTCAACTAGTCTTGGTGGTTTCGAATCTTCCGGAAGTTCCGCGAACCTTCGACGATCTTTGAAATGGACTTTCAAAACTTCGACAAGTCCCACGATTTGATCTTGGATGGTTCCGGCAACTCTTCCGAAAATCTCTCGGACTTCCGATGAACTCTTGAACCCCCGACGGACTTGGCCTCGGTAAATCACGTTATGTTTTCTTTCCATCGTAGTTATTCCTGCACACTCATCTCAACAAAGAGATTAGTACAAATATTTCACCAATTGATTTCATCATCAAAATCCGAGATTTAACACAATGAACTCAATAAACACATGGGCCACCTTCTAAAGAACAAGAAGGATTTGAAACTTCGGACAAATGTATACCACTTGAGTGATAACTCAAGTAATGAGGACATTGAACTTTTAATAAATCTTAATAAGTTCATTAAATAAAAATTTAAAATGAATAATGAACTTGAATAGAGGAAGAGGCCAAAGATGAAGAAGAAGCGCAAAGAAGAATCAAATGACGAAATGAC
Source organism: Musa beccarii (assembly GCA_024322285.1). Taxonomy (NCBI): domain Eukaryota; kingdom Viridiplantae; phylum Streptophyta; class Magnoliopsida; order Zingiberales; family Musaceae; genus Musa; species Musa beccarii. The sequence goes on from CM044394.1 coordinate 8,220,672, forward strand.
GAATTGGGCTTTAACGGGCTTCGACTACAAGGTAAGTAACTTAACTCCCTTGAATTATTTTGAAATTACATGATGCTTTCCATGAATGCTTAACTTAGTTAGTAGGAATTTTTTCATGCTTTTCTTGTGTTTTTGGAAATTAAAAAAAATATTTTAAAAAATTATATCGTGCTTTTCTTTCTAGTACTTTTGAAAAGTAAAATTTTTGAATGGTGTATGCAGCATTATGAATGATGATTGTATGATTTGTGATAATGTTTATACACCTAATAGGATCAACCCATGCATATATATCTTGATGGTTTACATTGTCTCTAAACTTGATGCTTGATGATTTTATATCATGCATGAGTTTTTGAAGTGATGTTAATTTGAAAACTTCTATTTTGGATTAATGGGTCTTAACCCTTTTTATGATGAAATTTTTAGTTGATGCATGTCTTCATGAAATCAATTGCAAAACTAAAAGACCTAACCCACAAATTTTCAAAATGAAAGAAATATGGTTTTTATATTGCCTTGTGTTATATTTGGACTTAATGGTTTTCATGACAAAAATTATTTTTCAGATTTTTAAAATGATGTATGATTTTAGCAAAAGTTTAAGCATCGATCATCTTGTTATAACTAATGTAAGAAAGAATTAAAATAATTTTGATGATATTTTCGTTTTTGAATATGATGTATGACATTTTCATATGAAAAATTTGAACATTCTTATGAAAGATCAAATCACTTAAATTGAAACTCATAAAGATGAGAAAATGCACTATCATGATGTTTGATGCATTTGATCTTGATGGGTTTAATGACAAACTTGTATTTTGAATTTATACAATGATGGGTTACATATAAATGTTTGAACATACATTATGAAATCATCATTGAAATGAAAATATTAAAAGTTTTTTATCATGCTTAATGACCTTGTGATATCATATCTTGATGACAAACTCATGTTTTGGTCTCAAATTTGATACTTATCTTTTGAAACATGAGCATACTTGTTTGAAACAAAATGAAACACATTAGCATGATAAATTGAATCTCATAATGTGTTATATTGTTGTCTTGACAATTTTTATAATGAAGTTTGTATTTCGGTTTTGAATATTTTGATTTAGCATATAAAGGCAAAAGACATACTTATATGATGAAACATAAAGAAATTATATTTACTATCTTATCGAGATTAATGATTTCATGATATCTTAAGAATCTCGTAAATTATAGAAGTGATTTCGATGAATTGATTATGATTTGATAATTTGAACTTTTCTCTCATGTTTCAATACTACTTTGTATGCTTCATGACTTGTTGATTGAAATATTGATGTAGACTTTTGATGTATCACTTGTCATGATTAATGCAAATTGCTAGCATTTTGAATCTCGAAAATGATTGCTTCTTTTTTTTCATTTACTAAAGAGGAAAACAATTTAAGTCTTGATATATCGATAAGTGACACTTGAAATTATTTTTATGATTCATGATGAATTTAGATCTATCATGTATAAATCAAGTTGTTGCTTTTACTATCAAATGAATCATGAGCCTTGACATCACATCTTTCATGATATAAAAATGACATGATTTCCTTACCTTGTATGCCTTTTGTGATGATTTGAACATTGATGTAAAGCAAAATTTATATTCTTCCCTTTCCCTTTATTTCCTTCTTTAGAGACAAAAAGGGAAATAAAGCATGTTAACATCATTAATCATGACTTGATTTTGATTTCTTGGAACTATATATTTGAGACTATTTATGAAATCATGATCGTGATGATTTGAAAACTCCTACATGTAAATCAAGATTTTCTTCATGACAAATATATATAAATTTTGTTTATTCATGAATTGATCTTTAATGACATGACTTTCTTGTGTGATGATTGAAAATTAATTTTCTTTATGATGAATCATTGAATCATGACTTGATCTATGAGAATGCTATTTTTTTATATATATCATGATTCTTGATTGTATACCCTTTATCATGAATTGAAAATTGATGATAAAGAAAGTATTTGTGAATCATGATTTTGATTTCTCGGAACTATATGTTTAGAATTTGTTTGAAAATCATGATCTTGATCTTGCTAAAATGAATGGTTATGAATCATGAATGATATCTTTTGATCCTTGTTGATTTTTCATATTGATATCTTTCATTACATGATATGATTGAATGATTGATTGATACAAATTTAAATGATGTGAAAAGTTGTTAAAGGAAGAAAACAATCTAAATTTTGATATTTAAATATTTGATACTTGGAATATTTTAAAATGTGTTCTTGATGAGAATGTTTGAAATTGCTCTTTTTATCTCATGAATCTTCATCTTGATCTTGTTAAGAAAAATTTTAATGAACCATGAATCATATCTTTGGTATTCACGAATTAATCCTTATTGATATCTTTCATGAATTCTTTGAATCTATTGCCTTGAACTTTTGAATTGTGATGAATCAAAAATTTTTCTCCTATATGACTTCTTCTCCTATATGTCATGCTTTGAATATTGATGAAGATTTTTTATTGATGGAAGTTGATAAATGATATGAAAAGAGGATGTAAAAGAAAATCTTTGTATTTGATCCTCCTATTCTTTTTGACAAAAACAAAGGGGGAGAAGATTTATTGCTAGCTTACAACTTCAATGAAAAATTTCCTAGCTTGATCATTGAAATGAAGGAACATCCTATCATGAACATTTTAAATATTGCTAGCATGCTACAAAAGCAAAGTGCAAACTTGCTACGATGAATTGTAAGAAGCAAGTGATGGATTGCTATGCTTGGACATCCTTGAAAAACTTGCCATGATTGAATGTTGAATGTTGATGAAAATTTAGCCAGTATGATTGTAAAACTTGCATATCTTCTAAACTAGCTATGATGATTACTTCTCCTTTTTGTTGATGACATAGGGGGAGACGAAGATTGACGACTTCATGCATTGATTGAATATTTTATATATTTGCATGATGGTTTGATCTATTCTCTTAACATGAGTGATGAAAGTTGCTTGGATTTGGGATAATCCAAGTGTTCTATCAATGGCATATTGATAGGGGGAGTTTGGTTAAACTCCGGGGAGTTAAGGTTAACTCCGTTAGTCATCAGTTAGTTGTCATCATAAAAAAGGGGAGATTGTTGAATCTCGGATTTTGATGATGAAACTAATTAATTGTGGTTTATTGTTTAATTACATTTTGAGTATACAGGTCTATTATTGATCAGGACTAGACACTTGACTTTGGAGGAATTGATGTGCGTCGGAAGTGATCATGTCAGGATATTGGATGTCGAGCCGGAGGTTCAGTCGATAATCGACAGAAGGCTTCGTATGTCAAGCATCGGGCCAAGAAGAGCTTGTTGCGCTAAGGATATCGGGGTTGCAGAAGTTAACCACCGATTGGGTAATGGATCGCAAGAGAGGACAATGTACCGAAGAATCAAACAAAGCGCCAATCAATGACATGCTGAGCAACTGAATGTCAATTCACGTTGTAATAACTATCTAGATCGAAGTAGAATGTTTGTTTGTGTGTGTGTAGGATTATCTACGATAGTGATGAAGACATAAAGTGAAACAAAGTACCAGAAGACAAGTGTGATGGATCGTTGGGAGTTTGAGAGTTTGACGGAAGTCTAAAGATTCATTGGGAGTGTTGCCGGAATCGGCCAAGAATGAGTAGGGAGCTTACCGAAGGGTTTTCGGAAGTTCGTCGGAAGGTTTGTTGGAAGTTCACAGAGCTTGCCAAGAAAGATTGGAGCAGCCAATGAAGCTCGTTGGAACTCGCCAAGATCATCGTGAAGTCCGGGAGCTTGCCGGGAATCCGCAGAATGGTTTCCGAGGGTTCGTCCGAAGACCACCGGAAGTTCGCCGAAAGCTCGTCGAAAGAAGTCTTGTCTTATGAACTTTGTAATAGTTTAAAAAATATCTTTAAAATTTGTAGTTAGCATATAATTTGGTTTAGAATTAGGTGTTAATCCTATAAACCAAATTTGGGCCAATTCGAACTTCATTTAGACCGGTTTCGATCGAGTTTTCGGCCGAAACCATTGTGCTAAAATGACCTAGGCGGTGGCACAGCCCAGTGGCCGAGAGCTAGGTGGTGGCATTGCCTGGCTGGGGCGGTAGCACTGCCCAGCACCTACGGGCACCAACGGTGGCACTGCTGGATAGGCGGTGGCACCGCCCAATATTGCCAGCATCGGGAAATTCAAAATGGTTCAAATTTTGGCTCCAAGTTTGGGCTCCAAATTTGAATCACTTTGAGGCCTATTAATACCCCACTCATTCAGAGTTTAGAGTGTGTCTAGAACTGAAAAAAAGAAGGGAAAAACTCTCTTGAAAGTGTGTTAAATCTTCCCTCTAAGTCTTAAGAGTGTTCTAGTCCAAGAGAGGGGTAAGAGTACTTATAAGGGTTATCTCTTAAGCCCGTCAAAAGGAAAGGTGCTGTGAGGGAGTTCATCCTCGCCTATTGGAAGGAGGATAGCTAGTGAAAAGCCGATGGCCTTAAGCAAGAGGAATCGGGAGTGGATGTAGGTCGGATGACCGAACCACTATAAAAATCTGGTTTGCATTTATGTTCTTGCTATTTTTTTTGCTGTAAATCCTTTCCACTTAATTTGATGCTCTACTTCTCATCTCTGCAAACATCTTTAAGTTAGAGCTTTTCTTATATGATTCCACCGATATGACTTTCATAATACAAAATGAAGTTTTCATCGTACAAAGTTTTCGAAACTTGTTCAAATCGCTAAAAATTTATCATTCCTTACCGCTACACTAATTCACCCCCCCTCTTAGTGCCGCTCGATCCCTAACAGTACCGCTTTGGGGCAGAGTGCCTAGGCGGTGGCACCACTGGTTGGGCGGTGGTATCACATAGTACATTGACCGTGTCAGTTTGTTAAGCAGTGGTATCGCCAGGCTGGGTGGTGGTATTGCTCAGTATACTGACAGAACAGGATCAACAGGCGGTGGTACCGCCAGTGTTAGGCGGTGGTACCACCAGCACTTGGAAATCCAAGATGATTCAAATTTGGGCTCCAAATTTAAATTACATTAAGGCCTATAAATACCCCTCTCATCCATGGTTCAAATAGACACTAGAACTAAGAAAGAAAAAGGAAAACGCTGCTGTAATAGTATCAAATTCCTCCCTCTAATTCTAAAGTGTGATCTAGCCTTAGAGAGGGTTGAGAGGCCTTGTAAGGGTTACCTCCTAAGCCCGTCAAAAGGAGAGAGCTCTAAGGGGGTTAGTCTTCGCCTGTTAAAAGGAAGACAACTAGTTGAAAAGCCAGTGGCCTTAAGAGAAGAGGAATCGGGAGTGGACGTAGGTCGGATGATCGAACTACTATAAAACTCGGTTTGCATTTATATTATTGCATTTACCTTTCTACAAACCTTTACTTTGCTTGTTCACTGCCCTTCATCTTCTCTAGACATTCTCAAGTTTAAGTTAGAGCTTTTCCGACACTGTTTTAGTTGAAACAAAATTTTCAACGTTTGAAGTTTCTGAAATTATTTTAAATCACCAAAAATTATCATAGTAACCGCTGCACTAATTCACCCCTCTCCCTCCTCTTAGTGCCGCTCTAGATCCCAACAGCTTTGCATTTTGATACTAAGTTTATTGAAAACTATCCTCTTTCACCATGGATATGTTAGTCACTTGCTGAGCTTTGTTATGCTTACCCCATTATTATATAATATTTTTAGGTTAGCTTATCAGTCTCTATGATATTTAAATTGAGCTGAGGAAGGGAAAGCTAGAAGATTTTAGACTGATCTTTAGTGGTTGATATATTTTTGTTGTATAAGTACATTTTGTGTTTAGTGAAATGTTGATGGTAAATCGGAACTTATATGTTTTGTAAAAGTTAAAGGACCTCTTATGTTAGGATTTGAAATGTTAAGTTTAAATGGTATAATGATATGAACTTATGATAAAAATTAGTTTTGTGATTGTATGAATTCCCACACTTATGAATTTTATGATATGGATATTGTTTAGTTGAGTTGGCTTTGGATTTTATGAATCATTGAGTGATATGATATATGAATTACAAACTGCACAAGTTTTATGAATTATGGGTTTTGGATGTGATTTATAACTCGAATGATTGTTAGTATCCTCAAATATTGATTTGGATCCTAGGATTGGATTGTGATGAATTTTAATATTATGGATTTTAAGACAGGGTCACACCTCCTGGAATGTGATAAATTCGAAGGGCGTGATAGTTGCACTAAGGAGATCGGGGTTGCAGAGGTCAATCGCCGATTGGGCAACAGGCTGCAAGAGAGAATGATGTGCCGAAGAACCGAATGAAGCATCGACCAATGACGTGTCGGGCAATAGGATGTTGATTCATTATAATTATCTAGATCAAAGTAGGTTAAGGTTTAATTAGTGTGCATGATTAACTACGATAGTGATGAAGGTATAAAGCAAAATGACGTACTAGAGTCAAGGACGATTGAATCATTGGGAGTTTGAGAGTTAGCCGGAAGTCCGAAGATTCATCATAAATGCTGTCGGAATTGGCCGAGAGTGAGTCAGGAACTTGATGAAGGGTTCGTCAGAAGTTCACCGGAAAGACTCGTTGGAGGTTCATGGAGCTCACCGAGAAAGATCGAAGATTGTCAAAGAAGACTCGTCGAAACTCGCCAAGATCATCATGAAGTCTAGGAGCCTACCTGGAGTCCGTCAGAAGATGTCCGAGAGTTCATCGGAAGTATGCCGAAAGTTCGTCGAAAGCTCACCAGAAGAAGCCTTGACGTGTCAGATTTAGATATGCCTAGAAAATGACTTTAATTTTATAGTTAGTACATAATTAGGGTTAAGATTGGGTGGTAATCCCCTTAACCTAGATAGGGGCCAACTGGCTCTGAATCAGGACTGTGTTAGGCCAGATGAAGGGCCCAAATAGTGCCCTAGTGCCATATTAGGCGGTGGCACCGCTAGGTGGGTGATGGAATCGCCTGAAGGCTTAGTCTTCAAGATTGATTCTGGGCAGTGGTACCGCTTACTGACAGTATGTTTGGGTGGTGGTACCACCAGACTAGGCAGTGGGACCACCTAGTACACTAACAGTGGCAATGGTTTCACTCAACACTAGTGATGGTACTGCTAGAACCTGATAGACCCGGTATGGGATGGTTTTTGGCTCTAAGTTTGAATCCAATTGGAGCCTATAAATATCCCTCTCATTCTTGGGCTGAATACACAAGTACACAAACTTTGAAAGCAGAAAAACATTGTTCAAATCACTTTAGAAATCTCTCCTCTAGTCCTCATTTGTATTCTACCTAAAGAGAGGAGTGAAGTGCTTATAAGGGTTATCTCCTAAGCCTATCAAAAGGAGAAGGTGCTGTAAAGGACTTTGTGTTCACCCGTTGGAAAGAAGACACCTAGTGGAAAGCCAGTGGCCTCAAGTGAAGAGAGGAATCGGGAGTAGACGTAGGTCAGATGATCGAACAACTATAAAATTGGGTTTGCATTTATCTTCTTGCAATTTACATTTCTACAAACCACCTTACTTCCTCTACTTCTCATTCTTATAATCGGCTTCAAGATTAAAGCATCATTCCTTTTTGGATTTAATTAAAATGTTTCTTTTCGTACAAAACGGGATTTTATGAAATTGTTTAAATCATCGAATTTGTCGTACTTAACTATTACACTAATTCACCCCCCCCCTCTTAGTGCTACTCTTGATCCTAACAACTACTTACTTTTATTACTTAGCTACTTTCTGTACTTTACATTTACTTCAAGTCAATATCTTCTCAATATGATTTTAGCGATACATTTTTATCAACTCGAAAAGATTTCGAATTGCAACTGTCTTTAATGTACGCACTAATTCAAACAATTGGTATTAGAGCCGACTTAATCCTAACAATTGGTATTAGAGTAAAGTTACTCTCAATTTAGTTTAAAACCTAAGAGATGACTTTTTTCAACAATCAAGAGGGTTATTCTATCACACGTCCTCCTATGTTCAATGGGACGAATTACACATTGAAAAACTAGAATGAGGATTTTCTTGATTTCTTTGGATTTGGAGTTATAAAATATTATTGAAAATGGATTTCAAAAGTCTTTTAATCCAATGAATGAATGGAATAATTTGGAGAAGAAGACTTTCTCTTTGAACGTTGAAGCTATGAATGTTTTGTTTTGTGCTTTGGATAAAAATAAATTCAATCGGGTTTCTATTTACGAAACTACTTATTATATTGGCACACACTTGAAATCACACATGAATGCATAAGTAGGGTTAAGGAGTAAAAAATTAATCTTTTGGTTCATAGCTATGAATTATTTCGCATGAAACCAAGCGAGAACATTGGAGACGTGTACACCCAGTTTATGGATGTCGTCAATGGTCTAAAAGCACTTAGTAAAAGTTTTTCTAATTTTGAACTTGTTAACAAGATATTACAATTCCTTTCAAAAAGTTGGGATCCTAAAGTAATGATAATTCAAGAAGCTAAGGGCTTAAATAACTTTCTGCTCGAAGAACTTATCAGGTCTTTAATGACCTATGAAATGATATGCAATGCACATAAAAAACTTGAGAACAATCTTCCGAAGAACAGGAAGGATTTGACACTTAAAACTCAAGAAGACTACTTAAGAGAAAACTCAAGTGATGATAATGAAGATGATGATAATGACTTGGCACTTCTAACAAGAAAATTTAAAAAAATAATAAAAAGAAACAAAACTAAATATGACACAAAAAAAACTAAAAAAGGACTAAATAATTTGCTAAATGCAAGAAGTCGGGGTACTTCAAAAATGAATGTCCCCAAGCAAAGAAGATGCAACTGAAGAAAAAGAAAGCACTCAAAGCTACTTGGGATGATTCAAGCACATTCAAAGATAAGGAGCCAAAGAACAAAGAAGTTGCTAACTACACATTAATGGTGCTTGGTGATGAGGTAACTCAATCGAGGCTCATTTATCTTTTGATGAATTGTTGAATGCTTTTTATGATTTATTTGATGAATATAAGTTAGTTAGTAAAAAATATAAATTGTTAAAAAGGGAGCATGCCTCACTTGTTAGTGAATTTGATAGATTAAAGATTGAGCATGATAATGAGATGTTGCTCCCTTGTACTAAATGTGAAGAATTAGAGATACTTAAAAAGGAAAATTTGGTATTATATGAAACTTTAGAAAAATTTAAAATAGGAAGCAAATCTTTAAATATGATCCGTACTAATAAGGGTCATGTTCATAGAAGGGATGAAATCGGCTTTGTGAGTAACACTCACCAATAGTCAATCATCTTCGTTAAAAGCTCAACTTTACATGTTTCACCCCAAACAAATGCAACTTTTGTTGTAAAATTGGACATTATGCTTATAAATATCCATTTAAGAGGTATAGTCCACATAAGTTAATTTGGGTTCTTAAAGAAACTATAAATGACTCAATGAAAATTGATAAGTTAGGTAGATCGATTAATGAGGCACCCAAAGTCAAATGGGTACCTAAAAGAAAACCCCCCATTTCTTGTAGATATGTTTACAATCACAAGCTAAGAGCAAGAGATGGTACCTTGGTAATGGATGCTCAAAGCACATGACTAGAGATCTAACCCAATTATCTAAGCTCACTAGCTAAGACGAAGGGTATGTCACCTTCAGAGACCATAACAAAGATAAAATTATTAGCAAAGGAACCATAGGTAACAAATCAAACTTCTTGATTGAAGATATGTTATTAGTAAATGGTTTAAAGAATAATCTTCTAAGAATTAATCAATTGTGTGATAAAGGATATATCATAAGATTTGAATCTAATGCTTGCATTATTGAAATACCACACAAAAATATATTTATGATTGCCTTAAAACATAATAATGTGTATATTATTGACATTGACGATCTTTGTGATGAAACGTGCTTTGTCAATCAAATGGGTACAACCACAATTTCTCTACTCCAAGAAACCCACAATAAATTAGAGTAGTTAAAAGAAAAAAATAGAAGCTTACAAGAAATGACAAGAATCATGTTAAATGAACATAGCCTACCCAAATATTTTTGGGCCAAAGCCATTAACACGGCATGCTATGTCATGAATAGGGTTCTAGTAAGACCATTACTTTCCAAAACTCCTTATAAATTGTGGAACAACAAAAGATCCAATATTTCATGTTTTAAAATTTTTGGTTGTAAATGTTTTGTTTTAAATGAAAAAGATGCCTTAGGAAAATTTGATGCAAAATCCAATGAAGGCTTTCTTATTAGTTATTCTTCTACTTCTAAAGAATTATATGTCTTTAATAAAAGAACTTTAGTTATAGAAGAATCTATTCATGTTATTTTTAATGAGATTTTTAAATTTAAGAAAAATGATTTTGATGATAATTTTGATTTTGATGCTTTAAATTTGAATAATATCTCACCTTTTACTAGCAACTTGGATACATATTCTTTCAAAGTATCCTTACCTAAAGAATGGAAATATATAAATGCTCATCCTAAGGAGCTAATCATAGGAGACACATCAAAAGGTGTTCAAACTCGCTCTTCCTTTAAAAATTTTTATGCTAACACTGTTTTTCTATCTCAAATTGAACCAAAATACATTGATGAAGTCCTAAATAATGATTCATGGGTTATCGCAATACAAGAAAAGTTAAATTAATTAGAGAGAAATGAGGTGTGAAAGCTTATTCCTGGACCTAGTGACCATTTAGTGATTGATACTAAATGGGTCTTTAGAAATAAGCAAGATGAACTTGGTATCGTTGTTAAAAATAAGGCTAGATTAGTGGCCAAAGGTTTCAACCAAGAAGAAGGTATCGATTATGAAGAAACCTTTGCTCCTGTGACAAGATTAGAAACCATAAGAATGCTCCTTGCCTATGCTTGTTGTAATAATTTTAAGTTATTTCAAATGGATGTTAAAAGTACTTTTTAAAATGGTTTTATTTCCGAAAGAGTTTATGTTGAACAACAACCTGGATTTGAGAATGCTCTTTTTCTTATTCATGTGTTTAAGTTATCTAAGGCTCTCTATGCATTGAAACAAACCCAAAGGGCTTGGTATGAGAGACTTAGTTTATTTCTTATGTAAAATAATTTCTCAAAAGACAAGGTCGATACTATATTATTTATTAAATATTTTAAAAATAATTTTCTTATCGTTCAAATTTATATTGATGATATTATTTTTGGTTCCACAAATAAGTTTTTAAGCGAATCTTTTGCTAAAAGTATGACCCAAGAGTTCGAAATGGGCTTAATGGGTGAATTAACCTTTTTCTTAGGTTTACAAATCAAGCAACTAAGTGATGAAAATTTTCTTAATCAAACTAAATATGCATTAGATTTGCTAAAATGATCCAATATAGATAGTTCAAAGGCTATCAATACACCAATGAGTATTTCCACTAAGTTAGATATAGATGATAATGGAGAAAACTTTGATAAAAAAACTTATAGGGGTATGATAGGTAGTTTACTAGTTAGGATTAGTTTGGAGGTTGCTTCTTAGAGAAGGAGTCCTATTAGAAGTAGGAGTCCTATTAGAGAAAGAGTCTTATTGGAAGTAGGAGTTGATTAGAAATATGGGTCTTGAGTAGGATTCCTATTAGGAGTTAGGGTTTAGAAGTCCTATAAATAGTCATGTATTTACTCTCTTTTTATTATGAATAAATCATCCTTTTAGCAGCCTTTGAGCAGCAACTTGGAGGAAGGAACCCCTATAGAGTTCCAAGGAGGCCGATCCCCTAAAGAGATCAAACCCAAGCTTAGAATCCTCAAGGGTTCTAACACTTAATATCAGAGCAGCGTTCTTGGTGTCTCGCTGCCCTTCCACAGCCACCCATTAGCCCTCCACAGCCTCCTAAAGCAATTCCCACAATTGCTTAAAAGATTATCGCCGAATTCCACCATCATCTCCACAACCGCGGATCATCCTTTGATCTCCCCATGAATTTCACTAGGTTCTGGTTTCCTACCTTACTACTACTACAATTTAGTTATCCTTATTTAAAAAATCAAAAAAAATTGTTCCTATATTGTTGCATAAACATTTCATCGTAAAGTTTTCATCTCTAGGATGAAAGATGCACTTCAGAATTCCAATCGCACAAGCACTATTTGTTTGATCTTGCTATTGCGTTTCTTCTGTCCAAATCTCTATAAAATTTTTACGATGGCTTTGACACTTCCTAACAATATATTCCTCTTTGGTTTCGTCAAAATTTTTTTAATATAAACCACTGATCTTTTACGTCCAAACTGTTATACTTTAGACGTAAAAATCTACTACAATACCTTTTCGTGATCCTCAATTTTGCTAAATCTGTTGTTGTCATTTTCTTCTATGAAATTTTTAATAGTATTACCTCTCCCTTACTAGTAGATTCCCTTTGAGTTTTACTTAAATCATAGTTGAGAATTTCTAGAAAAAAATTGCATCCTTACTGTTGGAATTTTTTCGGTGAAAAATCTGGTGCTGCACCTTTGTCATTTTTCTTCTCCGTAACCTACCAAACCCTAGCCACCTTGCTACCACCAACCAAGACATCTTTAGGGCATCCCTCTAGCCCTAAGACGCAGCCATCATAACCTATTTTCATAACCCTAACAGTGTTAAAATTCGTAGCCCAAAATAGTAAACCATTATAACCGAACCCTTCTATCACCGATCTATTGTCCGAACCTTCCACCACCCCATGCCATTAACCCATCAACAGAAAAAAGACAAGGACATCTTTGATCTAGAGGCATATGCTATGGCTTCTCAAGATCCAATTGATGCCAAATTTGAAGCATTGGAATCTCAGATTGAATCGCGCTTGGAGGATAAATTGTGCGCTTTGTTTGTAGAATTCAGAATTGGACAACCACCAAGTCCAACCAAATTTCAGTAAGGAAAGAGTTCAGAGAGGCCTCTAGAGGAGGGATAGCCCTCGGACATGCTTCAACTACGCATGAGGGTGGAATTCCCGCGATGGGAAGATGGAGACCCGGCGGGGTGGATTTCGTGCGCTGAACATTACTTTCGCTACTACCGAACGTCGGATGATGCTATGGTGGAAATTACTGTCATCCACCTTGAAGGAGATTCTATTCAATGGTACAATTGGATAGAATATAATCATGGGGCTCTAACATGGAATCAATTTATGAACGCACTGTTGAACCATTTCGGACCTACGGAGTATGAACATATCAACGGCCAACTCGTAAAACTTCGACAAACCTCTACGATTCAAGAGTACCAAACCAGGTTTAAGCAACTCTCCTACTTTGCTCATGATTGGACTGACTATCAATTGTTAGGAACATTCATCGAAGGACTCAAGCCAGAGATAAAAGGGGAGGTTAAGGCGCGGCAGCCCCGTACCGTGATGGCTGTGATTTCTTTTGCCCGAATACAAGAAGAATGGCTCAACCAAGATGCTCAGAGGATAAGAATCTCTCCTAGGCCCATGGCATATAGACCTTCTTCTGCTCCTAGCCATCCTTTGCTGCCAAAAAAATTGACAAGAGAAGAACTATATGATCGATCAGCAAAGGGTCTTTGTTGGCATTGTGACGATCCGTAGAACCACGATCATCACTACCAAAGGGGCCGCCTCCTACTGATTGAACCTCTTTAAGACATGAAGGAGGAGGTCCAAAAGCATAAGAAAGAGATTGTGGATGAAGAACAACAGCCGGTTGATATTACAATACATGCCCTTGTCAGTTACGCGAACCCACAAACGATGAAAGTGAGAGGACTTCTAAAACAACCAATCACCATTCTTATTGACACTAGGAGCACTAATAATTTTATGAACAGAAAGGTTGCTATCTAGATGGCCTTACCTATCAAGAATTGCAGCAAGTTTGATGTTAAGGTTGTCGACGGATGAATTTTGAAGTGTGATTGTAGGTGCCCATGGGTGAAACTATTATTGCAGGACCAAGAGATAATTACAGACTTCTTCCTCCTCCCTCTTGATGATTATGAGGCCGTGCTCAGCATCGAATGGCTGACAACATTAGGTGATGTTTCCTGAAATTTTTTAAAACTAATTATGAAGTTTTACAGTAAGGGGAAACAAGTGATACTGCATTGGAAACGTGCGGGCGACGTAACGATGATTTGTATACAATGAATAGAGAAAGTTTTGCACAAAGCATGCAGCAGCTTTTTGGTACAACTTGCGTAGCAATCTAAAGGAGAGCCAACTGAATTTGAAGATCTAAACCAACTTCCCTTGCTTGCTGAATTTTCATATATATTTAACGAGCCGCATAGCTTACCTTCTACCTCCGACATAATCATCGTATACCGATTCTTCAGGCAAACCTCCAACAAATACTCGGTCATATCTGTATCCACATCTCCAGAAGGATGAAATAGAAAGGATTATAAAAGAGATGCTTGAAACAGGAGTTATTCGGCTAAGTTGCAACCCCTACTCTTCATCGGTGCTCCTCGTAAAAAGAAGGATGGAACATGGCGAATGTGCATTGATTACCGAGCTCTCAACAGCATAACCGTTAAGGACAAGGATCCTATTTCAGTAGTAGATGAATTGTTTGATGAATTAAAGGGAGTATGAGTCTTTACAAAGTTGGGCCTTCAATCTGAGTATCATCAAATATGAGTATGCGAAGAAGACATACGGAAAACCGCCTTTCGAATGCACAATGGCCACTACAAATTTCTGGTAATGCCCTTTGGTCTCACCAATGCTCTCTCCACCTTCTAGATCCTTATGAATGATATTTTCTGAGATTATCTTCGTAAGTTTGTGCTGGTTTTCTTCGACGATATCTTTATTTATAGTCCTTTTCTTGAAAGTCATTTTCAACGCTTACGACTTGTTTTGATGATTTTACGAGAACATGTTCTTTTTATCAAAAAATTGAAGTGTAGCTTTCTTCAATAGAAGGTGAAATATCTTAGGCATATCATATTAGAGGAAAGTGTAGTGGTGGAGCCCTCCAAAATTGAAGCAATGCAGAACCAGCTAACCCCGAGAAACATAAAATCGTTGCGTGACTTTCTCGGTTTAACAAACTATTACCTCAAGTTCGTGAAAAACTATGGAAAGATCAGTGCACCCCTTACTTCGTTGCTGAAAAAAGATGCTTTCCAATGATCAGACAAAGCCACCACTGCCTTTGACGAACTTAAAGCCGCAATGATGATAATGCCCATACTAGCGCTACCCGACTTTTGCAAGACTTTTATTATTGAAGCCGATACCTCCGGAGTCGAAATAGGTACTGTACTAATACAAGATGACCGCCCCCTTACTTATACCAAAAAGACATTATCTCCTTCCAATCTCAAGATGACTATTTACTATTGAGATCTAGAGCGGCACTAAGAGGGGTGGTGAATTAGTGCAGCGGTTAAT
Organism: Musa beccarii; assembly: GCA_024322285.1. Taxonomy (NCBI): domain Eukaryota; kingdom Viridiplantae; phylum Streptophyta; class Magnoliopsida; order Zingiberales; family Musaceae; genus Musa; species Musa beccarii. The sequence goes on from CM044394.1 coordinate 8,236,091, forward strand.
AACGAAAATTTTCAACGATTCAAACAAGTTCGTATGTTGAAAACTTCATAGGATAAAATTACGTTTTGATGAAAACCGACTTTGATCAAAACATATCAGAAACATATTTAACTTGCAAGCATTTAGAGATGAAGAAATGGAGCAGTAAATGAAGATGATTTGCTGAAATATAAATTGCGAGAAAGTAAATACAAACCAAATTTACAATGGTTCAGTCATATGACTTACATCCACTCCCGATTCCTCTTCACTTGATGCCACCGGCTTTCTGATTAGTCATCTTCCTTCCAACGGGCGAAGACAAGTCCCTTACAGCACTCTCTCCTTTTGACGGGCTTAGGAGGTAATCCTTATAAGCACTCTTTCCTCTCTTTTAACTTGAAAACAAGTAAGGACTAGAGGGGATTTCTAGAGATTTAAACAGAGTTTCTCTACTTTCAAAGTATATGTGGTTGTGTCTTCAACCTAGGGATGGGAGGAGTTTTTATAGGCTCCAATATAATTCAAACTTGGAGCCAAAGACCTTTCCATCTCAGGTTTACCGGGTACTGGCGGTATTGCCTGTCACTAGTAGTACACCGCTAGTTTGACCCTGACACTAGCGGTACTATCGCTAGTCTAGCAGTACCACCGCCTAACACACTGAGATGGTTAGTGTATTGGGCGATTGCACCGCCTAGGTACTCTGTCACTGAGTAGTACCATCACCCAATACAACCTGGGGAGCTGGACTTGGGTGGTGCCACTGCCCCAATCTGGCGGTGCCACCGCTAGACAAGTCCAGCACTCTTGGTTGGGCCTTAAACTCAGCCTAAACCAATCCATTATAGGGCCCAGTTGGTCCCTACCAGGGTTATAGGATTAATACTTAATCCTAACCCTAATTATATGCTAACTATGAAATTAAAGACATTTCCTAATCTAATACAAAGTCTGGAAAGTCAAGACTTCTTCCGGCGAGCTTCCGGTGAGCTTCCGACGAACTTCTAGCAATCTTTCGATAAACCCTCAGATACCATTCTGCGGACTCTTGGCAAGCTCTTGGACTTCACAACAATCTTGGCGAGTTCATACGAGCTTCTTCGGCAAACTTCGATATTTCTCGGTGAGCTCCGCGAACTTTTGACGAACCTTCTGATGAACTTTCGAAAACCCTTTGTCAAGCTCCCTACTCATTCTTGGCCAGTTCCGACAACGCTCCCGACGAATCTTCTGACTTCCATCGAACTCTCTAACTCCCAACGATTCCATCGCACTTGACTCTAGCACTTTATTTCGCTTTATCTCTTCATCATTATCGTAGTTAATCTTACACACAGTAAATCTTAACCCTACTTCGATCTAGACAATTATTACATGAATCAATATCCTGTTGCCCGACACATCATTGGTCGGTGCTTCGTCCAGTTCTTTGGTGCACCATCCTCTCTTATGGACTGTTTCCCAATCGGTAGTTGACATCTGCAACCTCGATCTTCTTGGTGCAACACCACTCTTATTGGCCCGATGCCTGATGTCCGAAGCCTTCTGTCGATTGTCAATTAGACCTCCGGCTTGATGTCTAATCTCCTAACATGATTTCTTTCTGTGCAACGCTGATTCATCCTATGTCAACTATCTAATCCTGATTAATAGTAGATCTACATCACTCAAAACATAGTTAGACAATAAAACACTATCAATTAGTTTCATCATCAAAATTCGAGATTCAATAATCTCCCCCTTTTTGATGATGACAACTAATTGATAACTGACGGAGTTAACCTTAACTCCTCGGAGTTTAACCAAACTCCCCCTATCAATATGCCATATTGATAGAACACTTAGATTATGCCAAATCCAAGCAACATGTATCAAAATCATGTTATCAAAAATATCATGCAAATATATAAAATATTCAACATGGCATGAAGTCATCAATCTACTTCTCCCCCTGTGTCATCAATAAAAAGAAGAAGTAGCATCTTAGCTAGTTTAAAAGATATGCAAGTTTTATAATTATACTAGCAAGATTTACAACATTTGGGCATGGATTTGCAACACAACATTCAATCATAGCAAGTTTCAAGTTCAAGCATGACAAGTTTTACTTACTTCTTGTGCAATATTGCACTTTGCTTCTATTAAGATTGCAAGGTAGCAATTTGTTGATAGTGTTCATGATAGCAAGTTTTTTCGAGCTAACAAATTTTTATTTGGGTGTGCAAGCTAGCAAAAACTTTCTCCCCCTTTGTTTTTGTCAAAAAGAAGGGTAGAGTACAATTCTTTTTCCTTTACATGAATGCTTTGATCATGAAAAAATAACAAATTTGCATCATGAATTTTTAATATATCAAGTCATGAATTCAAGGGAGTCATAAATAAATCATGATATGAGGGAAATTGATGATAAGCAAGAAAGTAATAATGATAAGCAAGCTAGCATACTTTGCGATACACAAGCTAGCTCCCTTTCAATTTTTCTCTTTTGCAACTAAGTTTTGCCTTTGCAAGCTACCAACTTTTTGTTTGCAATGAGCTAGTAATTTTTGTAAAATTTATGATATTTTAAACATGCAAGCTCATGAGTTAAAAAAAATGCAACTTTGCAATTTCTCTCTTCTCATTTTGAGAAATGCAAGTTTTGCCTTTTTGCAAGTTCTAGCTAGCTATGTTTGCCACTTTCTCTTTTGATACACAAGCTAGCAAGCTAACTCCCCCTTTGTCATTATCGAAAAGAAGGGTGGATTCAATGGCTAAAAATTTTAATCATTATACAAGCCATATAAAGAAATTATGTCATGATATCATTTAAAATCATCTTATTCGTAAAAGAAGCATATGAGAACATGTTTCATGTATAAGAAATCTCAATTCACAAAAGTCAAGTTATGATTCCAAGAGATTGAGAGAAGAGTCAAGAATCATTCAAATTCAACTCGACAACTCCATACTCATCATTAAAATCATTTTCATAGATTCATATAAATGAAATCTTTATCATCAAAATCTCATTCATAATTCAAGAGATTCATAAAATATCATAAATGAATTTATCACTTGTCTTTCATGAAAAAATCAAAAAACTTTTAGAGATATTAAAATTTCAAGAATCATGCATTTCACCTTTTTATGATTAATTTCATTTAAGCATACCTTTATCTTTTAATGTCAAATAGAGATAAGCATGAACGTTCTAAAGGCAAAGTCTCATAAAACAACTCATCAAGCATGGTTTCAAACATCCATTTTCAAGCCATGATAAAAAGAGTAAGTCAAAGATTCAATCATCTCATGTCATAAATTCCAAAAGACATCAAGTTATCAACATCACATTAAAAAGATATTTCAAAAAGATATATCGATAAGCGATTCATTTGTATCATTTTATTCAAATTCATGATTCATTTGGAAGGTTCTCTTTAGTAAATAAAAAGGAATTATAGGAGAACAAAATGAATTAAGGGAGATAGAACATGAATGAAGCATTGAACATGATTCATATTTAAAATGTATCTCACATTGTAAATATGAATCAAGCATTTGTCAAATCTAAAATTATCCTCAAAATCACATTCAATAAATTCATACATGACAAGCATATATTTATTAAAAAATCGATAAGATAGATGATTGCATTTCAGTTTTATAAATTTCAATTCATGTGATTTGCTTCTTATAAGCATGCCTTTATCTTTAATAAAACAAGTGTCAATATTCAAGATGGAAAGGTAAATTTCATCTTAAAAATCATTAAGTTGAAACACATTAAGCATGATAATAAACTTTTAATATTTTTATTTCATCATTATCAATGATGATTTCATAAGGTATGTTCAATGAAAGACATCATCGTATAAATTCAAAATGCAAGTTTTGTCATTAAAGTCATCAAGATCAAATGCATCAAAATCTTTCATTCAAAAATTTTATTGAGAGCAACGGGGATGATTTACATGTAAGCATACTCTTGTCTTTTTCTACTAAGTTCATGTATCATCGTATAGATCCAAAAAGTAAGTTTCAAGAGAAATCATTGAGACCAAACACATGATACACTAATTTATTTTCAAAATATTCATCATGTTTATTTTCATGAGATTCACAAGATTGCTAAAATGAATTCATTAATCTCAATAGGATAGAAAATACATTTCCATTTCATGTAATTGATTTCATGTGAACATGTTCAATTCTTTTATTAAAACATGTATCAACATTTAAAAATGAGACGTAAGTTTCGTCATAAAACCGTCAAGGCCGAACACAATAAAACACCATGGCAACACATTTTTAATTTTTTATGTGTTTTGTTTTATGTGGTTGATCTCATATAAGCATGTTCTATTAGGATCTAGAGAGGCACTAAGAGGGGGGGTGAATTAGTGCAGCAATTAAAGATGATAAATTCGGTGATTTAAATAAGTTCAGAAACTTCGTACGTTCAAAACACATTTCAAAGAAAACTGATTTCGATTGCATGTATTGGAAGGATGTAAAACTTTAAACTTGAAGCCGATTGTAACAAGGAGAGGTAGAGGAATAAGGATGGTTTACAGAAATGTAAATTGCAAGAATATAAATGCAAACCTAGATTTTTATAGTGGTTCGGTCATACGACCTATGTCCATTCCTGAATCCTCTTCTCTTGAGGCAATCAGCTTTCCACTAGGTATCCTCCTTCCAACGGGTAAGGATTGACTCTCTTTTACAGCACTCTCCTTTTAACAGGCTTAGGAGGTAACCCTTGCAAAGCCTCTCACCCCTCTCTTGAACTTTTCCAACACTTAGAGTTTGAAGGAAGGATTTCTCTCAAGTTTACAATAAAATTTTTCCTCTTTTTCTTTCTCAGTTGTGTGTCTTTCAACCATGAATGAGAGGGGCATTTATAGGCCTTGATTGGCTTCAAAAACGAAGCTAAAATTCAAATTTTTGGATTTTTCGGGTACGGGCGGTACCACTGCCTGCATTGGGCAGTACCACCGCTTGTAGAATCTCAAAAATAGAGGTTTTGGCAGTGCTATCGCTAGCCTAGAGTGGTACTATCACTGCAGCCTTACTGTTGGGTGGTACCACCACCCAAACTGGGCAGTACCATCTCCTACATCCTAGAAAAGTATGTTTTTTCACTTTTTCAACTCATAAGCGGTTCCACTACCAATTTGATGGTGCCACCATTTGTAGCAACTTTTGGGCTACTGAATGGGCCTCCCAATAAGCCTAAATCAATCCCAATTTTGGCCCAATTGGTCCATAATTGAGTTGATTCAATTATAATCTAATTAAGCTAATCCTACTCTGATCTAGACAATTATTACAACGCGAATCATAATTAGTTGCCCAGCACATCCTTGGTCCATTGGCGCTTTATCCGATACTTCGACGCATCATCCTCTCCTGTGATTTGTTGCCCAATCAACAATTGACCTCCACAGCTCCAATCTCCTTGGCGCAACTTCGAGTCTCTTGGCCCGATGCCCAATTTCTTTGTCTGAAGCCTTCTACCGATCGTCGATCAGATCTTCAGCTCGACATCCAGTCTTCTAACGTGATTTCCTCTAGCACAACATCAATTCTTCTAACATCAATTGTCTAATCCAGATCGAGAGTAGATCTGCGTGACTCAAAACGTAGTTAGATAACTAAACATGATCAATTAGTTTCATCATTAAAATATAAGATTCAACAATCTCTCTCTTTTTTATGATGACAACAAATTGATAACTGACGGAGTTAACCTTAACTCCTCGGAGTTTAACCAAACTCCCCCTATCAATATGCCCTATTGATAGAACACTTGGATTATGCCAAATCCAAGCAGCATGTTATGAAAAACATCAAACCATCATGCAAACATATAAAATATTCAATACTTCATTCATTGCATGAAATCATCAATCTACTTCTCCCCCTTTATCATCAACAAAAATGAGAAGTTGCATCTTAGCTAGTTTTAAGGATGTCCAAATTTTACAATACACTAACAAGATTCAATCATAGTAAGTTTATAAGATTAAGCATGATAATTTTTACTTGCTTCTTGAGACATGCAAGTTTGCACTTAGTTTCTCATGGTAGGCAAGATAGCAATTTTTGAAATGTTCGAGATAGCAAGTAATACTAGCAATATTTGTAACTTGAGAGATAACATCTTTTTGCTTCTCTTTATGATATTTATACTAGCAATTTTTGTACCCAATGAGCTAGTAATTTCACTTTAAACATGCAAGATTAAAAAAAATTTCAACTTTGCAATTTCTTTCTTCTCTTTTGAGAAGTGCAAGCTTGCAAGTTTTGCTTCCTTAGCATGTTAGCAATTTTGCTTTCATTTTCAATGCACAAGCTAGCAAACCCTTCTCCCCCTTTGTCAATGTAAAAAAGAATGGGAGGATTAATACTTCAAATAATCTTGGATGAGATTCAACAAATAGTAACAAAAATGCAAGCAATTTTATTGAAAGAGTGAAGTTTAGCAAAATTTTTACCTCTCTTGAGATAGCTACTTTTTGCTTCTCAATGTTCAAGTTGGCAACTTTTGATGCATAAGCTAGCAATTTTTTATGCATAAGCTAGCAATCTAACTCCCCCTTTATCATTATCGAAAAGAAGGAAGGAACCAATGATATAGACTTTTATATTAATTGTAAATTTGTATCAATCAATATTCTACATCAATCTTCAAATCATGACAACCAATATAAAGAATCAAGATATCAGTATCAATGATCAATTCATGATTCATTTCAATATGTCTCTTCTTTTGTAAATAGCAAAAGATCTTAGGAAAATAAAGAAGAGATTACGATATATTATATTTCTAAATTCATCATGAATCATAAGAAATAATTTCAAGTATCAACTATCGAGATATCAAGACTTGGATTGTTTTCTTCTTTACCAAATGATAGAATGAATGAGTCATAGAGGGAAAGTATTTTGATTTGCATAAAAAAAATATTTCAAGTCAAGAAATCAAATGAGAGTTTATGATTTGCTTGAAACAAAAATCTCATTCAAACCAATTTGACAACTTGAAACCCATAATCAAATTATCATTTTTGAGATTCATAACATGAATAAGGTTATTACCACATAATCAAAATCTCATTCATAATTCAAGTCATTTACAAAATATCATAAATGAATTTATCACTTGTCTTTCATGGAAAAAATTGAAAAACTTTTAGAGATAGTAAAATTTCAAGAATCATGCATCAATTTCATTTAAGCATGTCTTTGTCTTTTAATGTCAAATAGAGATAAGCATGAAAGTTCAAGACATCAAGGCAAAATCTCATTAAACAACTCATCAAGCATGATTTTAAACATCCATTTTCAAGCCATGATAAAAAGAGTAAGTCAAAGATTCAATCATCTCATGTCATGAATTCCAAAAGACATCTCAAGTTATCAACATCATATTAAAAAGATATTTCAAAAAGATATATCGATAAGTAATTCATTTGTATCATTTCATTCGAATTTATGTTTCATATGGAAGGTTCTCCTCTTTAGTCAATGAAAAGGAATATAGGAGAACAAAATGAATTAAGGGAGATAGAACATGATTGAAGCATTGAACATGATTCATATTTAAAATATATCTCACATCGTAAATATGAATCAAGCATTTGTCAAATCCAAAATCATCATCAAAATTGCATTCAATAAATTCATACATGACAAGCATATATTTATTAAAAAATCGATAAGATAGAGGATTGCATTTTGTTTTTATAAATTTTTATTCATATGATTTGCTTCTTATAAGCATGCCTTTATCTTTAATAAAACAAGTGTCATCATTTAAGATGAAAAGGCAAATTTCATCTTAAAAATCATTAAGTAGAAACACATTAAGCATGATAACAAATTTTTAATATTTTCATTTCATCATTATCAATGATGATTTCATAAGGTATGTTCAATGGAAGCCATCATCGTATAAATTCGAAATGCAAGTTTTGTTATTAAAGTCATCAAGATCAAATGCATCAAAATCTTTCATTCAAAAATTTTATCAAGAGCAACAGAGATGGTTTACTTGTAAGCATGCTCTTGTCTTTTTCTACTCAATTCATGTATCATCATATAGATCCGAAAAGTAAGTTTCAAGAGAAATCATTAAGACCAAACACATAAGACACTCATTTATTTTCAAAATATTCATCATGTTTATTTTCATGGGATTCACAAGATTGGTAAAATGAATTCATTAATCTCAATTGGATAGAAAATGCATTTCCATTTCATGCAATTGATTTCATGTGAGCATGTTCAAGTCTTTTATGAAAACATGTATCAACATTTAAAAATGAAACATAAGTTTCATCTTAAAACCGTCAAGACCAAACATATTGTTTCAAAACGTGAGATTTCAAGTTATTACTTCAAATCCTCATGCATCATCAAGCATGATACCATAAAACATCTTCATAGTGTATTTTTCATTTTTACATGTTTCACTTTAAATTGATTGATCTCATAAAAGCATGTTCACATTTTCACACAAAAGCCAAGCATCATATAAATTCAAAATCATTATCAAAGCCATGTTTCTTTCATTCAAAAAATTTGTTGATAGCAATGTGGTTTGGGTTTTTTAGTTTTGCAATTGATTTCATGTAGACATGCATCATCTAAAAATTTCAACATAAAAACGATCAAGACCCATTAATCCAAGATGGATGTTTTCAAATTATAAGCATGATACGCACATCTATCATCAAAGACTTTCAAGAAATTCATACATAGATATGTATCATGTTTAAAACCAAAAACCGATACGAAAAGTATACATGGAATTAGATCATCTTAAAACATCATCTTAATTTGTCATGAAAACAATTAGACCAAAAACACGTTAATCCAAAACATAGAGTTTCAAATCAACATTACTTCAAAAACTCATGCATGATATAAAATCATCAAGCATCACGTTTAGAGATGAAAAATAATATAAAACATCAAGATACTCATGCATAGATTAATCCTATTAGAAGTGCACACATTATCACAAATAAGCAAGTGTCATTTTAATTTTTACTTTCCAAAAATGCTAGAAAGAAAAACATGATATAATTTTTAAAAATAATTTATTTATTTCCTACTATCTAAATTAGGCACTCATGAAAAACATCATGTAATTTCAAAATATGGTAAAAGCAACTTGGGTGAGTTTCTTACCTCATTGTCGAAAACCGACAAGGCATAGTTTGCATCTTCATACTTTTTGTGCACTTTCCTCTTCTTCATTTTTGTATACTCGTCTTTGGAGCATTCTAGTTTCTTGTGTTCATAGCAAGAGTTGGTGTTCTTTTCATTTGTATTCTTTAATTCTTGTTTAATGAACGTTTTAAATTTTAATGTCAAAAGTTCAAAGTTCTCAACATTGTCCTCATCACTTGAGTCATCACTCAAGTGGCATTCTATTGTTCGAAGTACCAAATCCTTCTTATTCTTTGGAAGGTGGTACTCATGTTCATCAAGTTCAAGAGTCATTTCATAGGTCATTAAAGACCCGATTAGTTCTTCAAGTGAATAAATATTTAAGTCTTTAGACTCTTGAATAGCCGTTTTTTTTTATCCCAACTCTTTGGAAGGGATCTTAAAATCTTGTTAATGAGATCAAAACTTGAAAAAGATTTACCAAGACTTTTCAAACTATTGACGACATCCATGAAATGGGTGTACTTGTCGTCGATAGTCTCGCTTGGTTTCATTCGAAAAAGCTCAAAATCGTGCATCAAAATATTAATTTTCGAGTCTTTGACTTTACTCGTTCCTTCGTGTGTGACTTCAAGTATGTGCCAAATATCCAAATCCGTTTCACACATAAAAATCTGACTAAACTCAGTTTTATCTAAAGAACAATATAAGGCATTCATAGCCTTTGTATTTAAAGAAAAAGATTTTCTTTCTAAATTCGACCATTCATTCGTCGGTTTAGAGGGAAGTTAAAAGCAGTTTTTAATAATATTCCACAAGTTTAAATCAAGAGAAATTAAGAAAACTCTCATTCGAGTTTTCCAATATGTGTAGTCCAAATAATTAAACAACGGAGGATAAACAATCAAAAAACCCTCTTGAAAACCGTGAAGAGCCATTTCTCACGAGTGTGAATTCAAAAGAGAAATAACGAGGCTTTGATACCAATTGTTGGGATCTAGAGCGGCACTAAGAGGGGGGGGGAGGGGTGAATTAGTACAGTAGTTAAAGACGATAAATTTGGTGATTTAAATAAGTTCAAAAATGTCATACATTGAAAACATGTTTCAAAGAAAACTAATTTCAATTGCATGTATTGGAAGGATGTAAAGCTTTAAACTTGAAGTCGATTGTAATAAAGAGAGGTAGAGGAATAAGGATGGTTTGCAGAAATGTAAATTACAAGAATATAAATACAAACTTAGATTTTTATAGTAGTTCAGTCATACGACCAACGTCCACTCTCGAATCCTCTTCTCTTGAGGTGATCGACTTTCCACTAGGTATCCCCCTTCCAATGGGCGAGGATTGACTCTCTTTTACAACACTCTCCTTTTGATGGGCTTAGGAGGTAACCCTTACAAAGCCTCTCACCCCTCTCTTGAACTTTTCCAACAATTAGAGTTTGAGGGGAGGATTTCTCTTAAGTTTACAATAGAATTTCCTACTTTTTCATTCTCAATTGTGTGTCTTTCAACCATGAATGAGAGAGATATTTATAGGCCTTGATTAGCTTCAAAAACGAAGCTAAAATTCAAAATTTTTAGTTTTCCTAGTATGGGTGGTACCATCGCTTGCATTGGGCGGTACCACTGCCTGCAGAACCTCAAAAAATTGAGGTTCTGGCGGTGCTATCACCAACTGGAGTAGTACCACCACTACAGCTTTATTGCTAGGTAGTACCACCATCCAGGCTAGGTAGTACCACTGCCTGTAGCCTAGAAAGTATGCTTTTTCACTTTTCCAGCTCATAGGCGCTTCTACCGCCAGTTTGGTAGTGCCACCGCCTATAGCAACTTTTGGACAATTGAATGGGCCTCCCAATAAGCCCAAATCAGTCCCAATTTAGGCCTAATTGGCCCCTAATTGAGTTGATTCAATTACAACCCAATTAAGATAATCCTACTCCGATCTAAATAATTATTAGAATGTGAATCATAATTAGTTGCCCAACACGTCCTTGTTCCATCGGTGCTTCGTCCGACACTTCGATGCATCGTCCTCTCTTGTGATTTGTTGCTCAATCAGCAATTGACCTCTGCAGCCCCGATCTCCTTGGTGCAACTCCGCTCCTCTTGGCCCAATGCCCGATTTCTTTATCCGAAGCCTTCTGCCGATTGTCAATCGGATCTCCGGCTCGACATCCAATCTCCTAATGTGATTTCCTCCGACACAACGTTGATTCTTCCTGCGTCAATTATCTAATCCTGATTGAGAGTAGACTTACGTGACTCAAAACGTAGTTAGATAACTAAACACGATCAATTAGTTTTATCATCAAAACCCAAGATTCAACATGTTCAAATTTTTATATAAAAACCATGCATCATGTTGAAAGTGAAATCATCAATATGCTTGCTTTTATCTTTTAATCATATTTGGTGTGCAAGCATTATCTTAAAACATGCCATTAATTTTTTATGTCAAAAATCATGCATCTTGTTTGAAACCAAAAGCAATATAAAATCATCAAGATTCATGAATTTATCATGGTCATACGCTTTCCTTTTTATGTGTTTTATTTGTTTCATATAAATATATTCTAGTTTTTATAAGAAAGCCATCATCATATGACTCCGAAACAAATTTCATCAATCCCAAGAACACATTAATCCAAAATAGAAGATTTCAAGTCATAAGCATAAGACAAACAATTATCATCAAAAGAGTTTAAAGAAATCCATACATAGATATGTATCTTGTCTAAAATTGAAAATCGATACGGAAAGTATATATGAAATTTATCTTTTTAGGTGTACATGCATTATGTCATCGTAATTTTTCATGGGAACGATTAGACCAAAAACTCGTTAATCCAAAACATAGAGTTTCAAATCAACATTACTTCAAAAACTCATGCATGATATAAAATCGTTAAGCATCATGTTTAGAAACGAAAAGCAATATAAAACATCAAGATACATATGCATGGATTAATCCTAAGCATTATCACAAATCATGCAAGTATCATTTTAATTTTTACTTTTCCAAAATACTAGAAAGAAAAGCATGATATAATTTTTTTAAAAAATAATTATTTATTTCCTACTAACTAAACTAAACAACTCATGAAAAGATCATATAATTTCAAAATAATGTAACAACATTTCGGGTGAGTTACTTACCTTGTTGACAAAATGCATCAAAGCCTAATTTGCCAGTTTGCTTTCGGATGCACTTGATTCACCCTTGGGTGCCTTCCTCTTCTTTGACCTCTTTCTTCGTTTATGTTCATTTTTTATTTTAGATTTTTGTTTAATGAACTTATTAAATTTTGGTGTTCGAAGTTCAAGTTCATCATTGTCCTCATCACTTGAGTCATCACTCAAGTGGTATTCATTTGTCCAAAATTCCAAATCATTCTTGTTCTTTGGAAGGTGGTTCATATATTCATCACGTCTAACATGTTTCAAGAGTGTCTTTTCATAGGTCATCAAAAACCCAATTAGTTCTTCAATAGGTAAATAATTTAAATTTTTAGCTTCTTGTATAGTGGTTACTTTAGAATCCTAATTTTTCGAAAGAGAACATAAAATCTTGTTAATGAGTTCGGCATTCGAAAAACATTTACTGAGTGCTCTTAGACTATTGATGACATTCGAGAAATGGGAGAACATATCATTGATAGTCTCACTTGGTTCCATTCGAAAAAGCTTAAAATTGTGCATCAAAATATTAACTTTCGAGTCTTTGATTATACTCGTTCCTTCGTGTGTGACTTCAAGTGTGTGCCAAATATCAAAAATCATTTCTTATGTAGAAATCCGATTAAACTCAATTTTATCTAGAGCGCAAAATAAGGCATTCATAGTCTTTGCATTTAATGAAAAAGATTTTCTCTCCAAACCCGACCATTCGTTCATTAGTTTAGAGGGAAGTTGAAAGACATTTTCAATAATATTCCATAAGTTTAAACCTAGAGAAATCAAGAAAACTCTCATTCAAGTTTTTCAATGTGTAGTTCGCTCCATTAAAGAATGAGGGACGAACAATCGAAAAACCCTATTAAAAGCTGTGAAGAGTCATTTCTCGTGGGTGTGAATCCGAAAGAGAAATAACAAGTCTCTGATACCAATTGTTGAGATCTAGAGTGGTACTAAGAGGGGGGGGTGAATTAGTGTAGCGGTTAATAACAAATTTTTTTTGACGATTCAAATAAGTTCGTATGTTGAAAACTTCATAGGATAACATCACGTTTCGATGAAAATCGATATTAATAAAAACATATCATAAATGTATTGAACTTGCAAGCATTTAGAGGTGAAGAAATGGAGCAACAAATGAAGATGATTTCCTGAAATGTAAATTGTGAGAAAATAAATGCAAATCAAATTTATAGTAGTTCGGTCATACGACTTACATCCACTCCCGATTCATCTTCACTTGAGGCCATCAGCTTTTCACTAGTTGTCTTCCTTCCAACAGGCGAAGACAATTCTCTTATAGTACTCTCTCCTTTTGACAGGCTTAGGAGGTAACATTTACAAGCACTCTCTCATCTCTTTTAACTTGAAAATAAGTAAGGACTAGAGGAGGGGATTTCTAGAGATATAAACAGAGTTTCTCTACTTTAAAGTGTATGTAGTTGTGTCTTCAACCCATGGATGGGAGGGATTTTTATAAGCTCCAATATAATTCAACCTTGGAGCTAAAAACCTTCCCATCCTGTGTTTACCGGATACTGGCGGTACCACAGCTAGTTTGACCCTAACACTGGTGGTACTATCGCTTGACACCTTGACATGGTCAGTGTACAAGGTGGTACCACTGCCCAGGTACTCTATCACTGGGTGGTACCACTATCCAGTATAACCTAGGGAGCTAGACTTGGGTTGTGCCACCGCCAAACAAGTCCAGCACTCTTGGTTGGGCCTTAAACTTGGCCTAAACCAGTCCATTATCATCAAAATCCTGATTGAGAGTAGACTTACGTGACTCAAAACGTAGTTAGATAACTAAACACGATTAATTTGTTTTATCATCAAAATTCGAGATTCAATATGTTCAAATTTTTATGTAAAAACCATGCATCATGTTGAAAGTGAAATCATCAATATGCTTACTTTTATCTTTTAATCATATTTGGTGTGCAAGCATTATCTTAAAACATGCCATTAATTTTTTATGTCAAAAATCATGCATCTTGTTTGAAACCAAAAGCAATATAAAATCATCAAGATTCATGAATTTATCATGATCATACGCTTTCCTTTTTATGTGTTTTATTTGTTTCATATAAGTATATTCTAGTTTTTATAAGAAAGCCATCATCGTATGACTCCGAAACAAATTTCATCAATCCCAAGAACACATTAATCCAAAATAGAAGATTTCAAGTCATAAGCATAAGACAAACAATTATCATCAAAAGATTTTAAAGAAATCCATACATAGATATGTATCCTGTCTAAAATTGAAAATCGATACGGAAAGCATATATGGAATTTATCTTTTTAGGTGTACATGCATTATGTCATCATAATTTTTCATGGAAACGATTAGACCAAAAACTCGTTAATCCAAAACAGAGAGTTTCAAATCAATATTACTTAAAAAACTCATGCATGATATAAAATCATTAAGCATTATGTTTAGAAATGAAAAGCAATATAAAACATCAAGATACATATGCATGGATTAATCCTAAGTATTATCACAAATCATGCAAGTATCATTTTAATTTTTACTTTTCAAAAATACTAGAAAGAAAAGCATGATATAATTTTTTTTGAAAATAATTATTTATTTCCTACTAACTAAACTAAACAACTCATGAAAAGATCATATAATTTCAAAACAATGTAACAACATTTCGAGTGAGTTACTTACCTTGTTGACAAAATGCATCAAAGCCTAATTTGCTAGTTTGCTTTTGGATGCACTTGATTCACCCTTGGGTGCCTTCCTCTTCTTTGACCTCTTTCTTCATTTATATTCATTTTTTATTTTAGATTTTTGTTTAATGAACTTATTAAATTTTGGTGTTCGAAGTTCAAGTTCATCATTGTCCTCATCACTTGAGTCATCACTCAAGTGGTATTCATTTGTCCAAAATTCCAAATCCTTCTTGTTCTTTGGAAGGTGGTTCATATATTCATCATGTCTAACATGTTTCAAGAGTGTCTTTTCATAGGTCATCAAAGACCCAATTAGTTCTTCAATAGGCAAATAATTTAAATTTTTAGCTTCTTGTATAGTGGTTACTTTAGAATCCTAAATTTTCGAAAGAGAACATAAAATCTTGTTAATGAGTTCGGAATTCGAAAAACATTTACTGAGTGCTCTTAGACTATTGATGATATTCGAGAAATAGGAGAACATATCATTGATAGTCTCACTTGGTTCTATTCGAAAAAGCTTAAAATCGTGCATCAAAATATTAACTTTCGAGTCTTTGATTATGCTCGTTCCTTCGTGTGTGACTTCAAGTGTGTGCCAAATATCAAAAATCATTTCTTATGTAGAAATCCGATTAACTCAAATTTATCTAGAGCACAAAATAAGGCATTTATAGCCTTTGCATTTAATAAAAAAGATTTTCTCTCTAAACCCGACCATTCATTCATTAGTTTAGAGGGAAGTTGAAAGGCATTTTCAATAATATTCCATAAGTTTAAATCTAGAGTAATCAAGAAAACTCTCATTCAGGTTTTTCAATGTGTAGTTCGATCCATTAAAGAATGAGGGACGAACAATCGAAAAATCCTATTGAAAGCCGTGAAGAGCCATTTCTCGTGGGTGTGAATCCAAAGAGAAATAACAAGGCTCGATACCAATTATTGAGATCTAGAGTGGTACTAAGAGGGGGGGGTGAATTAGTGTAGCAGTTAATAACAAAATTTTTTGACGATTCAAACAAGTTCGTATGTTGAAAACTTCGTAGGATAACATCACGTTTCGATGAAAATTGACATTAATCAAAACATATCATAAATGTATTGAACTTGCAAGCATTTAGAGATGAAGAAATGGAGCAGCTAGTGAAGATGATTTCCTGAAATGTAAATTGTGAGAAAATAAATACAAATCAAATTTATAGTAGTTCGGTCGTACGACTTACATCCACTCCCGATTCATCTTCACTTGAGGCCATCGGCTTTTCACTAGTTGTCTTTCTTCCAATGGGCGAAGACAAGTCTCTTATAGTACTCTCTTCTTTTGACAGACTTAGGAGGTAACCTTTACAAGCACTCTTTCATCTCTTTTAACTTGAAAACAAGTAAGGATTAGAGGAGGGGATTTCTAGAGATATAAATAGAGTTTCGCTACTTTAAAGTGTATGTAGTTGTTTCTTCAACCCATGGATGGGAGGGATTTTTATAAGCTCCAATATAATTCAACCTTGGAGCTAAAAACCTTCCCATCTCGGGTTTACCGGATACTAGCAGTACCACAGCTAGTTTGACCCTAACACTGGCGGTACCATCGCTTGACACCTTGACATGGTCAGTATACTGGGTGGTACCACTACCCAGGTACTTTATCACTGGGTGGTACCACTATCCAGTATAACCTAGGGAGCTAGACTTGGGCGGTGCCACCACCAGACAGGTCTAGCACTCTTGGTTGGGCCTTAAACTCGGCCTAAACCAATCCATTATAAGGCCCAGTTGGCCCCTACCATAGTTATAGGATTAATACTTAATCCTAACCCTAATTACATGCTAACTATGAAATTAAAGATATTTCCTAAGCTAATAGAAAGTCTAGAAAGTCAAGACTTCTTCCGATGTGCTTTCGGCGAACTTTCGGTGATCTTTCAACAAACTCTCGGACACCATTCTGCGGACTCCCAGTAAGCTCCTAGACTTCACAACGATCTTGGCGAGTTCATATGAGCTTCTTCGGCAAGCTCTGTTCTTTCTCGGCGAGCTCTGTGAACTTCTGATGAACCTTCTAGCGAACTTTTGAAAACCCTTCGGCAAGCTCCCTACTCGTTCTTGGCTAGTTTCGGCAGCATTCCCAATGAATCTTTGGACTTCCGTTGAACTCTCGAACTCCCAACGATTCCATCGCACTTGACTCCAGCATTTTGTTTCGCTTTATGTCTTCATCGATATCGTAGTTAATCCTGCACACATAGTAAATCTTAATCCTACTTCGATCTAGACAATTATTACATGAATCAACATCCTGTTGCTCGACACATCATTGGTCGGTGCTTCATCTAGTTCTTCGGTGCACCGTCCTCTCTTGCGGCTAGTTGCCCAATCGACGATTGACCTCTACAACCCCAATCTCCTTGGTGCAACACCACTCATCTTGGCCCGATGCCCGATGCCCGATGTTCGAAGCCTTCTATCGATTGTCGATCAGACCTCCAGCTCGACGTCCAATCTCTTGACGTGATTTCTTTCAGTGCAATGCTGATTCATTCTATGTCAACTGTCTAATCTTGATTGATAGTAGATCTGCGTCACTCAAAACGCGGTTAGACAATAAAACATAATTAATTAGTTTCATTATCAAAATTTGAGTTTCAACATTTACGATAAGGAGATACTGATGATTATACATGCGGTGGCCAAATGGAGACAGTACTTAATCGGGTGACATTTTCAAATCAAGACTAACCATAAAAGCCTAAAATATTTCTTAGAACAGAAGATTATTGAATCTCGGATTTTGATGATGAAACTAATTTATTGTGTTTACTTGTCTAATTGCATTTTGAGTGATGCAAGTCTATTATCGATCAGGATTAGACAGTTGACATAGGATGAATCAGCATTGCGCTAGAGAAAATCATGTCAATATATTGGACGTTGTGCCAGAGGTCCGATCGACAATCAACAAAAGGCTTCGGACATCGGGTATCAGGCCAAGAAGTGTGGTGTTGCGCCAAGGAGATCGGGGTTGCAGATGTCAACTACCGATTAGGCAACAGGCCACAAGACAGGATGGTGCACCGAAGAACTGGATGAAGCGCTAACCAATGATGTGTCAGGCAACAGGCAGTTGATTCATGTAACTGAATAGATCAAAGTAGAGCTAAAGTTTACTTAGTGTGCATGATTAACTACGATAACGATGAAGACAAATAAAACAAAGTGCCAAAGTCAAGCGCAATGGAATCATTGAGAGTTCGAGAGTTCGACGGAAGTCCGAAGGTCCGTTGGAAGTTCACAGAGCTTGCCGAGAAAGATCGGAGTTTGCCGAAGGAGCTCGTCCAAACTCACCAAGATAAATCGAGAAGCCCAGGAGCTTGCCGGGATTCCGTAGAATGGTGTTTGAGGGTTCATCGGAAGATAGCTAGAAGTTCACTGGAAGCTTGCTAGAGGAAGACTTGATGTGCCGGACTTTGTATTAGCTTAGGAAATGTCTTTAATTTTATAGTTATCATGTAATTAGGGTTAGGATTAAGTGTTTATCCTATAACCCTGGTAGGGGCCAATTGGGCCCTATAATGGATTGGTTTGGGCTAGGTTTAATGCTCTTCCAGGAGTGCTGGTCTTGTTTGGTAGAGGCACCGCCAAACTAGGGCGGTGGCACCGCCCAAGTCTAGCTCCTCAGGTTGTACTAGCCAGTGGTACCATCTAGTGATAGAGTCCTTGGGTGATAGTACCACCCAATACACTGACTATGTCAATGTGTCAAGCGATGGTACCATCAGACTAGCAGTAGTACCACCAGTGTCAGGGTCAAACTAGTGGTGGTACCGCCAGTGACAGGCGGTGGTACCGCCAGTGACAGGCGGTGGTACCGCCAATACTCAATAAATTTGGGATAGAAAGATTTTTGGCTCTAAGTTTGAATCAGATTGGAGACTAAATATCCTTTCCATCCCTGGGTTGAAGATACAAGCACATACACTTTGAAAGTAGAAAGACACTATTTAAATCTCTCTAGAATTCCTCTCCTCTAGTCCTTACTTGTATTCAAGTTAAAAGAGAGGAGAGAGTGCTTGTAAGGGTTACCTCTTAAGCACGTCAAAAGGAGAAAGTGCTTTAAAGGACTTGTGTTCGCTTGTTGGAAGAAAGACAACTAGTAGAAAGTCGATGGCCTCAAGTAAAGAGGAATCGGGAGTGGATGTAGGTCATATGATCAAACCACTATAAATTCAGTTTGCATTTACTTTCTCACAATTTACATTTTAGCAAACCATTTCATTTTACTATAATCATTCGACTTCTTCTTTATCCTCTTACAATCACTCTTAAGCTCAAGTATTTCTGATATGCTTTTTAATGAAGTATCTTTTTATCATACGAAGGTTCTGAAAGTTTTTTTAATCGCTAAAATTTATCATTATTAACCGCTGCACTAATTCACCCCCCCTCCTTAGTACCACTCTAGATCCCAACAATGATATCTTCCCTCGAGTAGCAAAAATGGGTAACAAAGCTTCTTGGATATGATTATGAAATAACTTGCAAAAAGGGGAAAGAGAATGTTATCGCATATGCGCTTTCGTGGCTACCCGAGCAAGTTGAATTTTTAGCCGTTTCACTTTCGATAAGTGATTTCCTTGAGGATATTAGGAGGGAATGGAAAGATGATCCAGAGATTAGTAAAATCATAAAAAAAAAATTAGAGGAAGCACCAAGCTCCATGGTTCATTACAATTGGGACTCAAAAGACTTACGCTATATGGGACGCATTGTGCTTGTACCAAATTCTACTTACAAAAAGACCATCCTTCAAGAGATGCATTCTACACTTGTAGTTGGGCACTCTGGGTTCCTTAGAACCTATAAGAGAATTAAGTAAAATTTTTATTAGGTAGGGATAAAAACTATTATTGTTGAATTTGTAGCACAATGTGATGTATGTCAATGACATAAAGGCGAGACAATGGCAAGTCCCAGAAAGCTGCAACTTCTACCCATCCCGGACTCAATATAGACTAATATATCAATGGACTTCATCGAAGAGCTTCCCTCATCACAAAGAAAAGCTCAAGCAAGGATGAAACAATAATATGATCAACACAAAGGCAAAAGAGAATTTTCAATAGGAGATTGGGTCTTCCTACAACTCCAGCCATACAAGCAAACATCAATCCAGACCAGAGCATATATGAAGCTTTCACCTCAGTTCTATGGACCCTACCAGATTTTAAAGCACATCGGAGCAGTAGCATATAGATTAGACTTACCCGCCAAATCCCGAATCCATCTAGTCTTCCATGTGTCGTATTTTAAGCTCAAGTTGGGACAAAATGAGACAACCCAAAGTCATCTACCAAATATGACTACCCAAAGAGAACTCCAAACTCAACCGAGTGCCATTATTGATCGATGGATCATGACTCGATGACGATGACCCACTAATGAAGTGCTAATACAATGGGCGAACCTACTAGTAAAAGATGTCACTTGGGAGAACTATGACGACTTGAAGATCAAATTCTCAGAATTCATGGAGCATTAGCCTCGAGGACAAGGCTGATTTGAAGAGGGCAATCTGTTAAGACTCTAGCTTGGAGAGTCCTAATCCTGTTAGGACTCTAACCAGGATATTCCTAATTCAGCTTCATTAAAGGGGGTAAACATGTAAATCCAAAGGGCATTCATGTAAATCCTATCTAGCCAACCCCTATTAAAGAGGTGAAGAGGTCGGCTAGGTTAGGATTAGTTTGGAGGTTGCTTCTTAGAGGAGTCCTATTAGAAGTAGGAGTTATATTAGAGAAGGAGTCCTATTAGAAGTAAGAGTCCTATTAGAGAAGGAGTCCTATTAGAAGTAGGAGTTGATTAAAAGTAGGAGTCTTGAGTATGAGTCATATTAGGAGTTGGGGTTTAGAAGCCCTATAAATAGCCATATATTCACCCTCTTTTCATTATGAATAGATCATCCTTTTAGCAGCCTTTGAGTAGTAACTTGGAGGAAGGAACCCCTATAGAGTTCCAAGGAGGCCGATCCCAAAAAGAGATCAACCCCAAGCTTAGAATCTGTAAGAGTTCTAATAGATTTTTAGTCAAACATATAGTATTTGTATTATCACATTTTATAGAAATATTCTTTAAATGAATTTCATAATCTTTTAATGTGTTTTTCATCCAAAAAAATTGTGCACAACATGCACTTGCGGCTATTTATTCTGCTTCGATTATAGATAGTGTAACTGAATTTTATTTTTTGAAAGTCGAAGAAATAAGTGCATGTCTTAAAAATTGACATGTTCTGGATATGCTTTTTCTATCTATTCTGTATCGGATTTTGGATACCATAATCCTAGATTAGGGGTTCCTTTAAGATATCTAAGGATTCTTTTAACGACTTTAAGATAAGATAGCTTAGGATTACCTTGAAATCTAGCATAAAGTCCTACACTAAATATGATATCTGGTCTAGTTGTGATGAGGTAAAGTAAACTACTTATCATTCCCCTATATGTTTTTTGATCAAAACTTTATCCACTTTCTTTCATATCTAACTTAGTAGAGGTACTCATAGGAGTGTTGATGGCTTTTAAATCATCCATATTAAACCATTTTAATATTTCTAAAGCATATTTGGTTTGACTAGAAATATACCATCACTAAGTTATTTAATTTATAATCCTAAAAAGAAGGTTAGTTCACCCATTAGACATATTTCAAACTCTTGGCTTCCATACTTAGCAAATGATTCATGAATCATAATGATTCATTTGTAGAACCGAAAATAATATTATCAACATATATTTAAATAATAAAAAAATATTTTTAAAATTTTTAATAAATATTATAGTAACGACCTTGCCTTTAGTGAAATTATTTGAAATAAGAAAAGAACTAAGCCTCTCATACCATGCTCTAAGGGCTTGTTTTAATCCATAGGGAGCCTTAGTTAATTTAAACACATGATTAGGAAAAAGAGAGTTTTCAAATCCGGGTGATTGCTCAACATATACTTCTTCAGAAATAAAGCCATTTAAGAAAGCACTTTGGACATCCACTTGAAATAGCTTAAAATTATAACTACTAGCATAGATAAGGAGCATCCTTATGGTTTCTAATCTTGTCACATGAGCGAAGGTTTCTTCATAATCGATACCTTCTTCTTGGTTGAAACTTTTGGCCACTAATTTAGTCTTGTTTCTAACCATGATACCAAGTTCATCTTGCTTGTTTCTAAAGATCCATTTAGTACTGATAACTAAATAGTCACTTGGTCTTGGAACAAGCTTTCACATCTTATTTCTTTCAAATTGGTTCAATTCCTCTTGCATTATGATGACCCATGAATCATCTTTCAAGGCCTTATCAATGCATTTAGGTTCAATTTGAGAAAGAAAAGTAGCTTTGGAATAAAAATTCTTAAAAGAAGAACAAGTTGAACTCCTTTTGATGTGTTTCCTATAATTAGCTCCATAGGATGAGCATCTCCATACTTCCATTCTTTAGGTAAGAAAGTTTCGGAAGAAGACACATCCAAATTGCTATTTGGAGGAGAGGTTTCGTTCAAATTCAAATCATTAAAATCAAGATCATCTTCAAAATTGTTTTTCTTAAATTTGAAAACTTCATTGAAAATAACATGAATAGATTATTCTATAATCAAAGTTCTTTTATTAAAAATATAAAAGGCCTTAGAAATAGAAGAATAATCTAGAAAAATACCTTAATCGGATTTTGCATCAAACTTTTCTAATGCATCTTTTTCATTCAATATAAAACATTTACAACTAAAAACTTTAAAATATGAAACATTTGATTTTTTTGTTATTCCATAATTCATAAGGAGTTTTGGAGAGAGTTGGTCTTACTAGAACCTTGTTCATGATATGGCAAGCTGTATTAACAGCTTCGGCCTAAAAGTATTTGGGTAAACTGTGTTCATTCAATATGGTTCTTGCCATTTCTTGTAAATTCTTATTCTTTCTTTCTACTACCCCATTTTATTGAGGATTCCTCGGAGTAGAGAAATTATGGTTGTAACCATTAGATTCTCAAAAGTTTTAGAAATCATGGTTTTAAAATTCACCACCGTGATCACTCCTAATCGATGAAATCAAAAAACC
This sequence comes from Musa beccarii, assembly GCA_024322285.1. Taxonomy (NCBI): domain Eukaryota; kingdom Viridiplantae; phylum Streptophyta; class Magnoliopsida; order Zingiberales; family Musaceae; genus Musa; species Musa beccarii. Next base: position 8,259,222 of record CM044394.1, read on the forward strand.
TTTTTCATTTTGAACAAGTTTGCAAAACTTTGAGAAACACTTAAAATAATCACTTTTGTGTGCTAAGAAATATGTCCAAGTGTATCTACTATAGTCATCTATGATTACAAAAGCGTATTTACTATTTCCTAAGCTTGTTGTGTCAATTGGTTCAAATAAGTCCATATGGATCAATTGTAATGGTCTAGAGGTGCTTATTTGATTCTTTGATTTAAAACTAATTTTTATTTATTTTCCTAGTTGACAAGCATCACACACTTTGTCGTTGACAAACTTAATATTAGGAATGCCTTTTACTAGTTCTCTAGATATGATTTTAGAGATTAGTTTCATGCTTACATGGCCTAATCTCTTATGCCAAAGCCAAGCATCGTCATTCAAAATCGAGAATCACATTTCATTACTTAGTTCATTAATGTTAATAGAGTAATATTATTTTATTTTAATGCAATCATAGATGTGTTGTTTTATTATTTTTTAATAATGCAAGCATTAGATTCAAATTTTATTATATATCCTTTATTACACAATTGACTAATGCTTAAAAGATTATGCTTTAAGCCATCTACTAACAACACATCATCAATTAAAAAGCTTGATTTGTTACCTATAGTTCCCTTGTCAATGATTTTACCTTATTGTTATCTCCAAAGGTGACATACCTTTTGTCTTGGCTAGTGAGTTTAGAGAATTGTGATGGATCTCCGGTCATGTACCTTGAGTATCCACTCTTAAGGTACCATCTCTTGCTCCTAACTTGTGATGGTGAATGTGTCTACAAAAGAGGATGATTTTTAAGTATCCATTTGACCTTGGGTGTCTCAAAAATTGATCTTCATATCTTATCATTTTGTATTGATATATTTACGGTCCCTTTAGAAACCCATATCAATTTATGTGGGCTAAGTTTTTTAAATGAATATTTGTAAGCAATTGTTGAATCTCGGATTTTGATGATGAAGTCAATTGATGGGTTATTTGATCTAATCCATATTATTGAGATAAGTGTACATAATTACCTACGATAGCTTGAAGACTTAAAGTAAATTACCAGAGTCAAGTAGTTGGGAGTTCGAGAGTCTACCAGAGTTCTGAAGGATCGTCGGAGGTGCTACCGGAACTAACCGAGAAAGAATCAGGAACTTACCGAAGGCATCAGAAGTTCACCGAAAAAATCGTCGAAGGTTCACGGAGCTCACCGAGAAGGTTTGGAAGCTTGGCAAAGACTCGTTAAACTCGCCATAGAGTCCGGGAGTCTGCTAGGAGTCCGCCGGAAGAAATCCGAGGGTGCATCAGATGTCGGTCGAAAATTCATCGGAAAGCTCATCGGAAGAAGACTCGACATTGTCGATTGTTAATTTGCTTAGAATTAAGTTTCAATTCTATAGTTAGCACATAATTAGGGTAAGGATTAGGTAATAATCTTGTTTAACCTTTGTAGGGGCCAATTGGGCCTTATTTGGGTTGATTTGGGCCGAAGTCAGAGCCCATTTAGCCTTGCTGGAATAGTCTAGTAGTGGCACCGCCAGACCCAAGCGATGGCACCACCCAGGAACTGAAATCTTAGGTGTTCCAAGCAGTGGCACTGTATAGGTCAGCAATGGTACCGCCGACTTTAATGCCTGGCAGGCGATGGTACCGCTAGTGTCAGGCGGTGGTACCGCTAGACCATAGAGCCCGAGGACTCTATCAGACGGTGGTACTGCTAGTAGCCTGGAAAACCTATTTACAAGAATAGAAATTTACATGAAATGGTAAGAACCATGTTGAATGAACGCAGTTTACCTAAATACTTTTGGGCCGAAGCAAGATGAATGTGGTATTATGGTTCGAAACAAGGCTAGATTAGTGGCCAAATGTTTCAACCAAGAAGAAGGTATCGATTACGAAGAAACCTTCGCTCTTGTGACAAGATTAGAAGCCATTATTAGGATGCTCCTTGTCTATGCTAGTAGTAATAACTTTAAGCTTTTTCAAATGGATGTCAAAAGTGCTTTCTTAAATGATTTTATTTCCGAAGAAGTGTATGTTGAACAATCACTCAGTTTTGAAAACTCACTTCTTCCCAATCATATGTTTAAACTAACCAAGGCTCTTTATGGATTAAAGCAAGCCCCTAGAGCTTGGTATGAGAGGCTTAGTTCCTTTCTTATTTTAAATAATTTTACTAAAGGCAAGGTTGATACTACATTATTTATTAAATATTTTAAAAATAATTTTTTTATTGTTTAAATTTATGTTGATGATATTATTTTTTGTTCTTCAAATGAATGTGAATCATTTGCCAAGTGTATGAGTCATGAATTTGAAATGAGTCTAATAGGTGACCTAACCTTCTTTTTAGGATTGCAAATTAAACAACTTAGTAATGATATATATCTTAATCAATCTAAATATACATTAGAATTATTAAAACGATTTCACGTGGATAGTTCAAAAGCTATAAACACTCCTATGAGTACCTCCACTAAGTTAGACATGGATGAAAGTGGAGAAAATTTTGATCAAAAAATATATAGGGGAATGATAGGTAGTTTACTTTACCTTACCGTAACTAGACCGGATATCATGTTTAGTGTAGGACTTTATACAAGATTTCAAGCTAATCCTAAGTTGTCTCATTTTAAAGGAATCCTTAGATATCTTAAAGGCACTCCTAACCTAGGATTATGGTATCCAAAATCCGATGACTTTGATTTAAAAGCCTATGTGGATGCGGATTTTGGTGGATATAGAATAGATAAAAAAAAGCACATCCAGAACACGCTAATTTTTAGGACATGCACTTGTTTCTTGGACTTCCAAGAAACAAAACTCGGTTGCACAATCTACGGCCGAAGCCAAATACATAGCTACTAATGCATGCTGTGCACAAGTTGTTTGGATAAAAAACACTTTAGAAGACTATGGAATTCATTTAAAGAATATTTCCATAAATTATGATAACACAAGTGCTATTTGTCTAACCAAAAATCACATTCTACACTTTAGAGCACATTGACATTAGGCATCACTTTATACGAGATCACGTAAATAATAATGATGTTATTCTAAAATTCATTGATACAAAATATCAATTAGCTGACATTTTCACAAAACCCTTAAATGAAGAACAATTTGACTTCATTAGAAGGGAATTAGGTATGTTGAATTGAACTCGTGAATGAATTTATTTTATGCCTTTCGGAAACTTTTCATCATCTTTTCAGTTTTCACGGTTTTTGCTGGGAAATCCTTCAGAGGAACGACATCACAAGTTGTGGGGATGAAAAATACTTTAGAAGATTATGGTATTCACTTAAAGAATATTCCCATAAAATGTGATAACACAAGTGCAATATGTTTAACAAAAAATCCTATTCCAACACACTAGAACAAAACTTATTGACATGAGGCATCACTTTATACGAGATCACGTAAATAATCATGATGTAACATTCGAATTTATTGATATGAAACACCAATTAAATGATATTTTTACGAAACCCTTAAATGAAGAATAATTTGATTTCATTAGAAAGGAATTAGGCATATTAAATTATCCGAATGCATGAGTTTGTTGTATGCCTTTTCCGAAATTTTTCAATTTCGTATCATCTTCCTCCTATCTTGGTATCGAATTTATTCATGAATTTTTGATACCCTTGCTCTATCATTTGATGACTTTTGATACTCTTAAGAATCCTCCCCTTATTCATGAATTTTTATTTATGGATTTCATTGATGCATTTTATTCACGGATTCTACATCATGAATTGATACACTTCACTCTTGTATGAATTTTTATGTCACGGACTTTTTTCTCCTTATTCACATCTTTATGCCATGAGCTCTTTATGAAAAGAAGAAATTTTATGAATTTTTAATAGCTTGAATGATCTCTTTTTCTTCTACTTCACGAAGTTGACGGAAATACGAAATTGGCTCTTATTGCGAATCTCTTTCTTACTATGTCATGAATTTTCAATAGCACGAACAGATTGTTTTCTGAAATTTTAATATCTCGATGGTATCTTGGACTTTTTCCTTCTCCTTTTTTCCTTTCAAGGTGACTCCTACCAATCGTAAAATTTGCTTGCACAAAACTTGCAATATCGCATTTGCTTGCATAAAATCCGATCACATTTGCATTGCCTATCTCCTTTTTTTGATGACAAAGGGGGAGAAAATGGCAAATTGATGAAGACTTGGCATATTGATGAATGAAAACTTGAAATGTATCATGATTGGTATTGCGTGATTGCTTAAAATATGCTTTGTATCGTGGAAGCATAAAAAAAAAATCATATGTATCATAAATGCTTGAATATATCATGAATGCTTGAAACACATCATAAATGCTTGAAGTTTGTATAATACTTAATTTCCTTTTTGGAATTGGTATCATGTATGTGTTAGGGATCGAGCGGCACTAAGATGGGGGGGGGGGGTGAATTGGATAAAACGATGGATTTTTCAGCGATTTAAAACAAGCTTTGGAAACTTCGTACGATAAAAGCAATGTTTCATTTGAAATCGATTTTTGCATTCTAACTTTGAAGCATGCGTACAAAGATAAAAAGGAAGTGGAGCAAGTAAAGTAAAGGCTTGCAGCAAAGTAAAACAGAAATTTAAATACTCACACAATCAAGACGCAGCGATGTATAGTGGTTCGATCAAAGTGACCTACATCCACTTCCGAAGCCTTCTCCGATGAGGCTCCCAACTTCCACTAGCAAATCATTTTGTAGGGGAAGGACCAAATACCCCTCTTACAACCCTTTACAAGTGGTTCACACTCTTACAAGATTTTACAAGAAGAAGGAAATGAGGTGAACATTTAAGCAAATGAAGAATAAGACTTTCCCAAGACTTATTTTCAAAATCTAGCTCTCAAAGGGTTCCTTTTCAGCTGAAAAAAGAGGGGTATTTATAGATCCAAAGTGGATTCAAATTTGGGCTCCAAATTTAAAATTAAATTGGAGTTCCCGGTTTTGGCGGTGTCGGGCGGTGCCACACCGTCGAGAGCGGTGCTATCGCTGTCGAGGCGGTGTTACCGCTTGTGTCGTCTGGCCACGACGACACAAGGGCGGTACCACGCAGCGGCAGCGGTGCTACGATGGCTGGCTCAGATGGCCGGCGGTGCTACCGCCCTGAACACAAGTTCTTCGGGTGGTGCCACCGCCAAAGATGCATGCACGTAGCATGCATGCACGCGTAGCAAAGACGCATCTTTGTTGGCGGTGCTACCGCCAGCGTGCATCTGACGTAGCCCAAAGATGCATGCATGCATACACACATGCTGCTGGGCACATTGGCTGCTGGGCTCCACCACCCAACACAAATCTACATTTGGTTTGGGCCGAAAACTTGGCCCAAACTGGTTCCGAACAAGGGCCAATGGGCCCATACTTGGGTTAAAGGATTAACCCCTAATTCTAACCTAAATTGATGTGCTAACTACGAAATTAAAGACATTCCTAAGCTATTACAAAGTCCACAAGTCAAGTCTTCTTCCGACGAGCTTCCGGCGAACTTCCGGCGATCTTCCGATGATCCCTTGGAAACCATCCTACGGACTCCCGGCAACCTCTCGGACTCCACGATAATTTTGGCGAGTTCCCCCAAGCTTCTTTGGCAAGCTCCGATCTTTCTTGGCAAGCTCCGTGAACTTCCGATGAATCTTCGAACTTCCATTAAACTCTCGAACTCCCAACGATCCATTGCACTTGACTTCGGCCCTTGGTTTCGCTTTACATCTTCATCCCTTTCGTAGTTACTCCTACACAAACAAACACCAAACACTCTACTTCGATCTAGATAGTTATTACAACGCAAATTGACATTCAGTTGCCCGGCACATCATTGGTCGGTGCTTCGTCCGATCCTTCGGCACATCGCCCTTTCTAACGGCTTGTTGCCTAATCGGCAGTTGACCTTTGCAACCCCAATATCCATGGCACAACTCCGCACTTCTTGGCCCAATGCCCGACGTACGAAGCCTCCTGCCGATAGTCGATCGAACCTCCAGCTCGACATCCAATATCTTGACGTGATTACTTCCGGCGCAACGTTAATTCCTCCAGCATCAACTGTCTAATCCTAATCGATAGTAGACATGCGTAACTCAACACGTAGTTAAACAACAAAACACACTCAATTAGTTTCATCATCAAAATCTGAGATTCAACAGTATGTTATACCTAAAGTGATGTTGATTTGTTTTTGGTATTATGCATGAAGTGATGATGAGTTGTAATTATACATGTTGTATTTTGATGATTTAAAACTATGCTGCACAATGTATGAAATTTTGATATGATATGATTAAAATAATTTCACTTGAATTCAAAGGTTATTATTTCTTTTGAATTTAAGTTTACCTTATTTCGATATGGCATACAAATAGGGGGAGTTAAGTTTAACTCCATCATCAATTAGTTATCATCATCAAAAAGGGGGAGATTGTTGAATCTCATATTTTAATGATGAAATCAATTGATAAGTTTATTATCTAATCTGTATTTTAAGATAAGTGATGCAGGACTAACTTCGATTAAAAGAGACAAAACAATTAAAGTAAGAAGAATCAAACATTGGGACGAAGTCAAAGTTTAGGCATTGGGTCAGAAGAATCGGACAATGCGCTGAGAACTGATGTTACAGTAGTCAACATGCTAGTGGATTGGGTAATACACCGAAGGTTCGGATGATGCACCGAAAGTTTATCAAAAATTCACCGGAAGAAACCTAGACTTACCGGACTTATTTTGTTTAAAATATATCTTAAATGTCATAGTCAGCACGTAATTAGGGTTAGGTTTGGGAGGTAATCCCACTAACCTTGTTAGGATCCAACTCGGCTCGTAAATGGATAGGTGTGGGCTAGATTCAAGGCCCAAACAAGTTGTTCAACCCTGTCTGGGTGATGGCACTGCCAAACTAGGGTAGTGGAACCACCTAGGGCTCAGTCTCCTAGAAGCCTAGGTGGTGGTACCGCCAGGCAATTATTAATTGCTAGGTAGTGGTACCACCCAGTTCCAGTAGCTGGCACTTTGTTTGGTGGTAGGACCACCAGACTAGGCGGTGGTATCACCCAGTGTTAGAATCAACTAGCAGTGGTACCACCATAACTGGTGGTGGTACTGTTAGGACCTTGGAAACCTGGGATGGGACCTTTTTTTGCTCCATTTATTAAGCCAATTAAGGCCTATAAATACCCTTTACTTCTTAGTTGTTTCCACATAGAGAAGTGAACAAGATTGAACTGAAACTATAGTGAAATAGCGTGCAAAAAGTTGAGAGTTCACCTCCACCGTTTCAAAGTGTAAAAGTTTGTAAAAGGAGAGTGAGCCACTTGTAAAAGTTCTATAAAGGGGTGATTGATCTTCGCCCTTCAAGAAAGATCAATAATGGAAGCCGGTGATCTCATCGGAGGAGGTAACAGTGTTGAATCTCATATTTTAATAATGAAGTCAATTGATAGATTATTTGATCTAATCCATATTATTGAGAAAAGTATGCAAGATTAACTATGATAGTAACGAAGATGCAAAGCAAAACAACGTACCAAAGTCAAGTGCGATCGAATCATTAAAAGTTCAAGAGTCCGTCAGAAGTCCGAAGATTCATCTAAAGTGCTATCGGAACTGGCCAAGAATGAATCGGGGGCTTACTGATGGGTTGTCAGAAGTTCGCCAGAGGGTTGGTCGGAAGTTCTCTTGAGGGTTGGTCAAAAGTTCATGGAGCTTACCAAGAAAGATTGGAGCATGCCAAAAAGACTCATCGGAACTTACCAAGGTCGTCGTAAAGTCCGATAGCCCGCTGAAAGTCCATTGGAAGATGTTTGAGTGTTCATCAGAAGTCTATCGAAAGTTCACCGGAAACTCACCGGAAGAAGACTTGATATACCGGTTTATGTTTTTGCTTAGTGTATATCTTTAATGTCATAGTTAACACGTAATTAGGGTTAGGATTATGTGTTAATCCTAGTTAACCCTAGTAGGGGCCAACTAGGCCTTAATGGATTGGGTTGGGCTAGATTCAAGGCCCATCCAGATTACTGGAACTATCTGGTGGTGGAGCTACCCAGGGACCAGTTTCCCAAGTGCACTACACGGTGGTACCGCCCAGGTCAGTGGTGGTACTGCCCGGTAGTTAGTAATTGCTAAGCGGTGGTACTGCCCCTCCACAAAGCCCGAGACTCTGTCAGGCAATAGTACCGCCAGACTGGGCAATAGTACCGCCAAGTGTTAGGGTCAATTGGCGACGGTACCACTAGTGTCAAACGGTGGTACCACCAGCACCCAAAAATCCTAGATGGGACCTCTTTTGGCTTTAAATTTGAAGTCAATTGAGCCTATAAATACCCCTTACTTCTCAGCTAGTAAAGCACATTGAGAAGTGATAAGAATTGAGCCAAAATTCTAGTGAAATAGCCTTGAAAAATCTTGAGTATTCACCTCTCGAATTCTCACTTGTAAAAAATCTGTAAAAGGGTGTGAGCCACTTGTAAAGTTCTGTGTGAGGGGTGTTTGATCCTTTCCCTTCAAGAAGGATTGATAGTTGAAGTCGAGAACCTCATTAGAGGAGGTTTTGGAAGTGGACGTAGGTCATTTAACTGAACCACTATAAATCGCCGTATTCTTCTCTTGGTTGTAAGTTTTAATTGCTGTATTCAATCCTTTACTTTACTACCCTCATTCATTCTCTCCTTCTCTACTCTCTTACATAGTCACTCGAATCAAACTTCTTTGCCAAAATTATTTTCGTCAAACAAAACTTCTCAATGCATAACGTTTTTTCGGAATCGGTTTAAATCATCAATTTTTATTTGTTGCACTAATTCACCCCCCCCCCCCTCTTAGTGCCGCTCTTGATCCTAACAATTGGTATTAGAGTAAGGTCACTTTCATTCTGATTTAAAGCCCAAGAGAGATGGCATTTGCTGACATGCAATCAGGCCACTCAATCACACATCCGCCTATGTTCAATAGGTCGGATTACTCCTATTGGAAGACTCATATGAAAAGTTTTTTTTTATTTCTATGGATTTTAAACTTTGGAACATTATTGAAAACAGTTTCCAAAAGTCTTCTGTTCCGATGAGCGATTGGAATGAGTCGGAAAAGAAGACTTTCACTCTTAATGCTAAGGCTATGAATGTCTTGTTTTGTGCTTTAGACAAAAATAAATTTAATTATATTTTAATTTACGAATCGGCTTTTGATATTTGGCATGCTCTTGAAATCACTCACGAAGAAACTAGTCGAGTGAAAGAGTCCAAAATCAATCTTTTAGTGCATTCTTATGAGTTATTTCGGATGAAACCAAGTGAGTCCATTGGAGACATGCACACCCATTTTACAGATGTTGTCAATAGACTAAAAGCACTTGGGAAAAGTTTTTCTAATTTTGAACTTGTAACTAAAATTCTAAGATCCCTTCAAACAGTTGGGATCCTAAAGTTATGGTCATTCAAGAGGCCAAGGACTTAAAGAACTTTCCTCTCGAAGAACTTATTGGATCATTAATGACCTATGAGATGATTTGTAATGCTCATGATGAGCTTGACTTCCTTCCAAAGAACAAGAAGGATATGGCTTTGAGAACACAGGAAAACCACTTAAAGAAACTTCAAGTGATGAGGATTATGATGACGAACTTTCACTATTAACACAAAAATTTTAAAAATTTATGAGAAGAAATAAATTTAAAAATGACTCTAAAAATAACTTGAACCCAAGAAGGAATAAGTGATATGCTATGAATGCAAGAAACCAGAGCATTTCAAAAGCGAATGCCCCCAAGCAAAGAAGAAGTAGAAGAAGAAGAAGAAAGCTCTAAAGGCAACATGGGATGACTCAAGTAGCTCTGAAGACAAAGAAGCAACCAACAAGGAGGTCACCAACTTTGCTTTAATGGCTATCGGAGAAGAGGTAAGTGATTTATTAAATAAAAATTTAACTTTCGATAAGCTTTTAAATGTATTTCATAAATTGTTTGATAAATGTAGAATTATTAGCAAAAAGTTTAGTTTGTTGAAAAAGGAGCATGCTCTCTTAGTCGATAAATTTGAAACTCTTAAACACCACTCCTTCTTTGCCTCCATGCTCTAAGTGTAAACACTTATAAGCACTTAAGAAAGAGAACTTGCTACTCAAAGAAACCTTAAATAAATTTAAGGTTGGTAGCAAGTCTTTGGACATGATCCTTGTTTTGAAGGGTTAAGTTTATAAAAGAAGTGGAATCAGATTTGTGAGTGGATCTTACCGAAATCCAACTACTTTCATTAAAGGTCCTACATTACATATATCACCATACACTAAGTGTAACTTTTGTTGCAAACCCGAATATATTGTTTATAAATGCCCGTTTAAGAAACTTAGTCCACATAAGTTGATATAGGTTCCTAAAGGGACTATAAAGAATTCAATACTAAATGATAAAATGAGTAGATCAATTTTTGAGGCACCCAAGTTCAAGTGGGTACCTAAAAATTATCTTCTCTTATAGATACACTCACATTCACAAGCTAGGAGCAAAAGATGGTACCTTGATAGTGCTTGTCATATGTGCCCTGTAAGCCAAACACATGAGTGATGACACTTGTGACTTGATATGTACTTTTTCTCTTTACGTATTATTAGGCATTTTATCACTTTATCTTACATGTTGCATATATTGTGATGTCCTTAGATCTATGCAATTAGAATCGGATCATGATGAGATCACGATAATAAGACCGATTTACTTTTAAACACAGACCCTAAATTATCCTGGTTATAAGTTACTCGAGAAGGACATCGAGATAATCGGATAGACTAGTGTGCTATATACCCATCCATATGATGGAGGTGGCTGGTCTCATAGCTACTCGTGTGGTGACACTAAGGGTATAGTGCAGGTGCTCATTGATGAATGAGTTCACTGATTGATCCGCCTATGGAATGCTGGATGGTTATTGATACCTCACGTTAGACAACGATTCCATAGTCCCAGTAGTGTATCTGGTCCTTAGACTTGAGATACCAAGGATGTCCTGTATGAGTACTCCACTCTTTGATACCGGACTTATAGGTTTGAAAAGTTCCAAATCTAGTACAATTGATTATTGGGAGTGGTAGCCAACCTTACGAGGGCTATTGAGTGTCAATAGAGGATCATCCGCTTTTAGTATCATGAAAAGAATATCCAATGTATTCTTGCTCGAACAAATCCTTGGCCAAGGTAATTCGGATTGAGAAAGAAAGAGTTCCCCAGGAGAATCCAACAAAAGTGAGACTCGAGGAGAGACCGTATGGGCCTGACAATACCATGCCCGGTATAGGGTCTCTGGGATATTAGATGGATAAGGGACTATAGATACATGGTAATTGATGATAGATAGGTCTAAAGGATTGGATTCCCCTGTATCATCTGGTGGCTACGGCATAGTGGCCTAGTACGTCCGCAGTCGATGAGTTGGGTGAATTATTATAGAGATAGTATTTCACTAAGTCAGAAGGAGTTTTGACAAGTATGACTCACGGCCAGCTCGATATTGGGCCTAGAGGGTCACACACATATAGTAGGTGTTGCGACGAGTAGAGGTTCAGATATGAGATATCCATTAGAGCCCCTAACTTATTGGATATCCATTAAGCCCCTAAATTATTGGATCCTCAGATGAGATCCAATAATTGCTAATAAGAGATTATTGGGTTGAGACCTACTAATCCAAGAGGCTTGGGTAATTGGATGAAGATCCAATCCCAACAGGGCAAGATCCATTAGGTTTTACAAGAGGCCTCTATAAATAGGAGGAAACCAAAGCTCTATAGGTTGAGGGTTTCTTTTAGTAGCCACCTTCTGTTCTCCTCTCCCTAGAGAGGTGCATTGTCGCAGTCCCTGCCGTGTGGATACCGCTAGAGAGGAGGACGCTTGACCTCCTTCATCCTTCCTACAGATTTGTAGGGATTTAGGGATATACGATCTCCCTATGTATTTTCTTTTACACATGCAATATTCATGAATTTGTTTTGACGCACCGATCTTCGCACGACGACAGAACGTTTCTATGAGAAATCTGGGGTGTTTTGTTTTTGTTCTTCTGCTGCGCATGAGATGTCACTCCCCAAAAGGATTTCCCAATAGTGGTATCAGAGCTAAGTTGTTCGTGTGAAGATCGGATCTTAAACTACGTGTGTTGTGATTTAGAATAGCTTTTGTCGCCAAAATCAATGACGCAAAAGGCGAGAAAGGGCAGCAATTGTTGCTGCCCTTGTTGCGCTCACACAACGGCCGCAAGGTTGCTTGCAACCTTGCTACCTGCAACGGAAGCGACGGTAGCTACGGGCAAGGTGCCCGTATGCAAGCGTCAGGTAGCCGGCGGGTAGCGCTTGGCACGGCGGCCTGCCCACAAGGACGAGCGACGCCCATGAGGCCCCTGCAGGTTGCCTGCCCACATGGGTGGGCAGTAGTGTCGCCCGAAGGCGAACTGCCCACAAGGGAGGGCAGCGCCTGCAGCGGCGCTCACCCACATAGGGGCGCTGGGCCGCTATGGGCATTGCCCCGTAAGGGGCAGCGCCAGCGGGCGGGCACGTCTGCCTACGAGCGACGCCCCGCTGCAGAAGCGCCGCCCGCAGGCCCACGGGCATGGGTGGCACTTCCCCGCAATGCCGCCGCCGGTAGGGTGATGGCGGTGGTAGCCGCAACGCAGCAACAAGTAAAACAGAGGAACTAGGGTTTTTGGACAAAAGATAGTTTTGCCCCTCGGAATTTTAGAAATTTTGATTTTTGTCTCTTTTGATAAAATGACCAAAATACCCTTGGAAATTAAAAAAATTCCCTATATATCCCTGATTTTAGAAAATTATTAGTTAGTTAAATAGTTTAATTAACTATTATTATTTATCTAGTAGTCCTATATAATAACATATACATGTGATGTATGATATGGACAGATGATCATGGACCGTGTGATGTGATGTGTGTACATGTGATTATTATTATTGGGGCCTGCGAGCCTCTATTTTTTTTGTTTATTATCGGGCCTACGTGTTTGTAATTATGTTATAATTACATGAGGAGGCACAGCGGTAGCAGGACCCACGAGGCCGAGATGGACGATCCGACGCATGGAGATGCGTTGAGATGCCGACGGAACCGATGAAGCGAGAAGGATGATCACAAGGCATGGAGATGTGCCTAAGCACACATAGATCTTGATGTGAGTGATTGGGTCTACTGGCTCGGGCCTGATCATATTAGGATGTGGTCTATGATCATCTGGTGTGATTGCTCATATGATGTGCGATTGGTTATACACCTAGTATATATATATATATTTGCATGTGATGTAGATATATATATTAAATATATATGTGTGTGACACATTATATTAGGAGACCAAATAAAAAATTCCCTCTATTAAAAATATTAAGTCAGTAAACGTGAGGCAATTAGCTTGACCCATGTGGCCTTCTATCGTTATAGGTAGAAACCGATTCTCGGTGTAGGTTGAGTTAGTCGAGTCCCTCGAGACTCAACTATATCGTGTTTCGCTATCTTATCTATAATATAGAGATGTCACCGGTGACTTGAGGATATAGCATGCTTGGTTGAGTCCCTCGAGAGTATATCACCGAATCAGACTCATCTTGTAACGATAGTGATGACTTAACCGAACATCATGGTTGGTCGAGTCCCTCGAGGCCATGGTGGTTCGGAGGCGAAACAAGATAGGAATCATAAGGAGTTGTGATTGACAAGAGTTGCCTACCTTTAAGGGCTTAACGGGATTGGTCGAGTCCTTCGAGGTTACGTTAAGATGTCGATTAGATCTTGAACCCCACTAAAGATCCGTCGGGGGTCTTCGATTCACATACCGGAGGGTGTTATGTGTCTCACAAAAAATTAGTGAGAATATATTAAGATAGAAGTCCTCATCTTAACTGTTTAATTTTTGTAAAGTCTGCATATTTTTTATTTCTACTATATCTTTAATTTTAGAAAAATATTGCTTTCAAATCCTTTACGTGGCATACTTGATGCCAACCACCTCACTGGTCCAAATTATACGAATTGGCTTCGCAATCTGAGGATCATTCTCATGGCAGAGAAAATTACGTATGTCCTTGATATAGTGATCCCTATGCCCGACGAAGGGGCAAGCGAGGATGAGATCGCTCATTATGTGAAGTACATAGATGATTCCACTCTAGCTCTATGTTATATGTTAGCCTCTATGACTATTGAATTATAGAGACAGCATGAAAATATAGATGCTAATTCCATACTCCTGCATCTCCACAAACTGTTTGAGGAACAGGGAAGAACTCAGCGATATGAGATATCAAAAAGTATTTTTTGTGCTAGGATAACTAAGGGGACAACGGTTCAGAACCATGTCCTTAAGATAATTGAGTGGATCAAGAAACTCACAGGTCTAGGAATGATCCTAGAGGATAACCTGTGTGTGGATCTTATGCTTCGATCCCTACCAGATTCCTTTTCTCAATTCATAATGAATTTTAATATGAACAAACTTGAGGTGACCCTCCTAGAGCTCCTTAATATGTTGAGAGAAGCAGAGAGCATCATCAAAAAAGAGAAGCTAGTTCTCTATGCTGATGAGACCAAAAAGAAAAGGAAGGCTAAGAAGACTCTTAAGAAGGGCAAGGGCAAAATGGGCAAGACAAAGATTACCAAGAAAGACCCAACAAAGGACAAAAGCCAGTGCTTCCACTACGGCAAAGATAGGCACTAGAAGAGGAACTACAAAGAGTACCTTGCAGAGAGGGCAAAACAGAAGCTTGGAGAAATTTCAGGTACATTCATGATTAGCCTCCATTTGTTAGAATCTTATGATAATACATGGGTATTGGATATCGAGAGTGCTTATCATATCTATAATTTGTTGCAGGTTCTGGCAGGACCTAGGAGATTGAACAGAGATAAGATGGACCTTAAGATGGGCAATGGAACAAAGGTTACTATAGTGGCTGTTGGCAAGGTCACCTTACATCTGCCTGGTGGAGCTATTATTGCATTAGATACATGCTATTATGTTCCTTCTATTATCAAAAATATTATTTTCATTTCATGTTTGATTGTTAATGGATATAAATTAGTTTTTGAGAACAATGGTTGTTCAATAGTATTAGATGATGAGATCATCACGAGAGGAACATTGCATAATGGTTTATTTATGCTAGATACAGCTGTTAGGGATCGAGTGGCATAAGAGGGGGGGGTGAATTAGTGCAGTGGATAAATCGATAGATTTTTTTTTAGTGATTTAAAACAAGCTTCGGAAACTTCGTACGATAAAAGCAACATTTCGTTTGAACCCGGAAAGATTGCGTTTTAAATTTAAAGCATGCGTATGAAGATGAAAAGGAAGTGGAGTAAGTAAAGTAAAGGCTTGCAGCAAAGTAAAGAGATAAAACATAAATTTAAACACTCACACAATCAAGACGCAGTGATGTATAGTGGTTCGGTCAAAGTGACCTACATCCACTTCCGAAGCCTTCTCCGATGAGGCTCCCTTCTTCCACTACCAAATCCTTTGAAGGGGAAGGATCAAATACCCCTCTTACAACCCTTTACAAGTGGTTCACACTCTTACAAGATTTCACAAGAAGAATGAGGTGAACACTTAGCAAGAACAAGACTTTTCAAGACTTTTCAAAGACTTAAAACTAAGATAATAATTCTCAAAAGGGTTCTACTTTCAATTGAGAAAGAAGGGGTATTTATAAGCCTCAAAGTGATTCAAATTTGGAGCCCAAACTTGGAGCCAAAAATTTGAATCTTTTGAGTTTTTTCATGTCTTTGTCGAGTCTTGGCAGACTTATACACCAGCGGTGCTACACGCCTACTACAAGAATCCAGGCGGTGCATCGACCCAGCCCAGGCGGTGCTACCGTCACTACTGAAGAGCCGAACACCTGCTACAAGAGTCGGTGCCTACTATAGTAGCCGGGTGCCTGCTACAGTAGCCAACACTACTACAGTAGCCGGGTGGTGCTACCGCCCCAGGCTGGGCGGTTCAACCGCCTGGCCCATACAGCCAAGGCTGAAATGGGTCCTGTTTAAGGCCGAACTCAGCCCAGTAAAGGCTCGGTTGGCCCCCACTAAATTTAGGCATGATTTTTTCTAAATTCTTGCCCTACTCATGTGCAAACTACGAACTTAAAGACATTCCTAAGCTGTTATAAAGTCCGCAAGTCAAGTCTTCTTCCATCTAGCTTCCGACGAACTTCCGATAGTCTTCCGATGATCCCTCGGAAACCATCCTGCGGACTCCCGGCAAGCTCTCGAACTCCACGATGATTTTGGCGAGTTCCCCCGAGCTTCTTTGGCAAGCTCCGATCTTTCTTGGCAAGTTCCGCGAACTTCCGACGAACCTCCCGGCGAACTTCCGAAAACCCTTCGGCAAGCTCCCTACTCGTTCTCGGCCAGTTCCGGTAGCACTTCCACCGAATCTTTAGACTTCCATCGAACACTCGAACTCCCAATGATCCATCGCACTTGACTTCGACCCTTTGTTTCGCTTTACGTCTACATCCTTATCGTAGTTACTCCTGCACACAAACAACAAACACTCTACTTCGATCTAGAGAGTTATTACAGCACGAATTGACATTCAGTTGCCCGGCACATCATTGGTCGGCACTTCGTCTGATCTTTCAGCACATTGTCCTCTCTTGTGGTCCGTTGCCCAATCGGTGATTGACCTCTGCAATCCCGATATCCTTGGCGCAACACGCTCTTCTTGGCTCGATGCCCGACGTACGAAGCCTCCTGTCGATAGTCGACCGAACCTCCGGCTCGACATCCAATATCCTGACGTGATCACCTCCGATGCAACGTCAATTCCTCCAGTGTCAACTGTCTAATCCTGATCGATAGTAGACCTACGTAACTCAACACACAGTTAGACTATAAATCACACTCAATTAGTTTCATCATCAAAATCCGAGATTCAACAATCTCCCCCTTTTTTATGATGACAACTAATTGATGACTGACGGAGTTAACCAAAACTCCCCGGAGTTTAACACAAACTCCCTCTATCAATATGCCATTGATAGAATCCTTGGATTATCCCAAATCCAAGTAACATGTATCATTTATGTAGTGAGAAAACAACAAACCATCATGCAAATATAAAACATTCAATCAATGCATGAAGTCATCAATCTACTTCTCCCCCTATGTCATCAACAAAAAGGAGAAGTAACATTATAGCTAGTTTTCAAGGATATGCAAATATTACAAACATACTAGCTATTAATCACATCGTACAACATTTAGGTATCGCATGTTTATCATGATAAGCAAGATAGTACTTATCATGATGATGGCAAGTTTTTCTATGTTCCTTTGAGAAGTATAAGCAAATTGTGCATTTTCTTGACTTCTTTTGCAATATGCATGCAATTTTATAATTTCTTTCTTCTCTTTTGAGAAGAGCAAGCTTGCAAGTTTTGCTTTCTTTGAATGCTAGGACTTTTGCATTCATTTGTAAAAGCCTTCTCCCCCTTTATCAATATCAAAAAGAAAAGGAGGATTAATACTACAAATAATCTTGCATGAGATTCAACAATAATTTGTAACAAAGATGCAAGCAATTTTGTTGAAAAAAGTGAAGTTGAGCAAGATTTTTGCCTCTCTTGAGATAGCAACTTTTTGCTTCTCAATGTTTAAGCTAGCAAATTTTTCTCTTTTGATACACAAGTTAACAATTTTTCTCCTACTTTATCAATATCAAAAAGAAGGGAGGAACCAATGAGAAAATTACATCAATCAATATATCAATCATCACATGATGCATACGAGATGATATTGAGACATGAGAAATCATGTCATGAAGGATATCAATATGTAAATTCAACAAGAATCAAAACCAAAAGATATCATCCATGATTCATAACTTTTCATTTTAACAAGATCTAGATTCATATTTATCAATTTTTAATTCAAAATAAATGTCATACAACCAAGAATCATGATATATGAAAGCATATCAATATTAAGGATCAAATCATGATTGCAAGTGCTAACATATTTTCTTTTCATTCATTTTTAAGCCATGATAAAAGAATAAATCAATGATTCAAATATTAAGCACAATTCTTTTTCATCAAATTTTCAATCATCACATAAGGCATTTGAGGAAGTATTGAAACAATAATAAAAAAAATCAATTTTAGCATATAATATTTCAATCTTCAATCTTGAGTCATGAATCCAAAAGTCATAAATCAATAGGTTCATGAATCATTTTGATAAATCTCCTTTTTAGGAAATAACAAGTGAAAGTCTTAGGAGATCAAACACAAGATCTTGATTCATACATAAGAATTTTTTACCAAGATCATATTTCATAAGAATCACGACACGAATTCATAAAAATTCAAGTATTAAATTCTGAGAAATCAAAAGACAAGTTATATTTCATTTAAAGAATTTTCTTTTGATAAGATGGAAGGAGCATGGTAAAAGATCTTGATTTATAAAGAGTTTCAAGTCATAGTTGTCAAGATCATGATTTCAATAAAATTTCTTTATAGCTAAATGAAATCTTTTAAAACTTGATTCAAGCATTAAATATGTCTTAACAAGTCATAATTCCAAAAGATTCAAGAATCGTTAAAAGAAAAATCATTCAAGCTCAATTTGTCAACTCGAAACTCATAATCAAAATCATTTTAGAGATTTAAAATGCTAGCTATATGCATTAATCATGACAAGTGATATATCAAAAGTCTACATCAATATTTCAATTATCATGTCATGAAGCATACAAAGTGGTATTGAAACATGAGAGAAAAGTTCAAATTGCACATACAATGTTTCAATCATCAAAACATATTTTCTCAAATTGAGTATCAATAAGTTAAGAGAAAATAATTTATATTTTTCTTCATATAACGTGGGAGAAACATAAGAGAGTATAGAGATAAAAACTCAAGTTATCAAGATGATGATCTCATAAAAGTAATTCAAAACCATAGTTTTGTGAAACAAGAGATAAGTTATATTTCATTTGGAAAATTCTCTTTTCAAGTAATTTTTTTCATCTAAATATGCCTTTGTCTTTATATACCAAGATAAGCATGAAAGTTCAAGATGTAAAGGCAAAATCTCATAAGGCATTATCAAAACAAAAATATAACACATTATTTCAAGACATGAGTTTCAATATATCATGATAATGTGTTTCATTTTAAGTTATTTGTTTCATGTAAGTGTACTCATGTTTTAAAAGATGAGTATCAAATTTTAAAACCGAAACATGAGTTTGTCATCAAGATATGATATCACAAGGTCATTAAGCATGATAACAAACTTCTAATATTTTCATTTCAATGATGATTTCATAATGATATTTATACGGAAGCCATCATTGTATAAATTTGAAATATAAGTTGTCATTTAGCCCATTAAGATCAAAAGCATTACACGTAAAGCATCATGATAGTGCAATTTCTCTTTTTTTTTATGTGTTCCATTTCAAGTGATTTGATGTTCATATGAGTATACTCATGTTTTTCATATAGGTCTAAAGAGCATGTTTCAAGAGAAATCATTAAGACTGAAAACATGAGGCACATTTTTTAAAATATTCATCATGTTTATTTTTATGAGATTCACAAGACTCATAACATGAATTCATTCATCTCAATAGAATGAGAAAAAATACATTTTCATTTTAAGCAATTTGATATGAGCATATTCAAAATTTTTATGAAAACATGTATCAAAATAAAACCCAAGCTTAGTCATAAAACCGTCAAGACCAAATACATAAAAATGATACATTATGATAGTGCATTTTCTTATTTTTAAGAGTTTCAATTTACGTGATTTGATCTTTCATAAGAATGATCAATGTCATACATCATATTTAAACATGAGAGCATCATCATATTTAGAAATGAATTCATCATTAAAATCATTTCCCATCTTTCTTTCATTTGTTATAACAAGATGATCAATGCTCAAATTTTTGCTAAACTCATACATCATTTTTTAAAAATCTGAAAAATACTTTTCGTCATGAAAATCATCATGTCCAAATGTAATACAAGGCAACATAAAAATCACATTTCTTTTATTTGGAAAATTTATGGGTTAGGTCTTTATAATTGATTTCATGAAGACATGTATCATTTAAAAATTTCATCATAAAAAAAGGTTAAGACCCATTAATCCAAGATAGAAGTTTTTAGATCAACATCACTTCAACAACTCATGCATGATATAAAATCATCAAGCATCATGTTTAGAGACAATGTAAACCATCAAGATACTCATGCATGGTTTAATCCTAAGCATTATCACAAATCTTACAATCGTCATTCATATTTTTACTTTTCAAAAATACTATAAAGAAAAGCAGAGTATAATTTCGAATTTTTTTAATTTCTAAAAACACAAGAAAAGCATAAAAAAATTCCTACTAACTAAGTTAAGCATTCATGGAAATCATCAAGTAATTTCAAAATAATTCAAGGAAGTTAAGTTACTTACCTTATTGTCGAAGCCCATTAAAACGTAGTTTGCTTCTTCTTTCCTTGATTCTTCTTTGCAAGTCTTCTTCTTCTTCTTTGGCCTCTTTCTCCATTCATGTTCATTTGTATTTTTTAATTTTTGTTTAATGAACTTGTTAACATTTATTGTTATGTGTTCAATGTCTTCATTATCCTCATCACTTGAGTCATTACTCAAGTGGCATTTCATAGTTCGGAGTTCAAAAACCTTCTTGTTCTTTAGAAGGTGGCTCATGTGTTTATCATGTTCATCATATTCATCATGTTCCATTTCATAGGTCTTTAAAAACCCAATGAGTTCATCAATAGAATAATTATTTAGATCCTTTAATTCTTGAATCGCCGTTATTTTAGGATCCCACCATTTTGAAAGGGATATTAAGATCTTGTTAGTGAGTTCAAAATCCAAAAAACTTTTACCAAGACTTTTCAAGCTATTGACGACATCCGTGAAGCGGGTGTACATGTCGTCGATAGATTCGCTTGGTATCATTTGGAAGAGCTCAAAATCATGCAACAAGAGGTTTACTTTCGAGCCTTTAACTCTACTAGTTCCCTCATGCGTGATTTCAAGACTTCGCCAAATGTCAAAAGCCGTTTCACACATAGAAATCCAATTGAACTCGTTCTTGTTCAAAGCGCAAAATAAGGCATTCATAGCCTTTGCGTTTAAAGAAAATGACCTTTTCTCTAAAACCGACCATTCATTTGTCGGTTTAGAGGAAGGTTGAAAACCATTTTCGATGATGTTCCACAAATCCAAATCCATTGAAAGCATGAAAACTCTCATTCGAGTTTTCCAATATGTGTAGTCCGAACCATTAAAGAACGGTAGACGAAAAATCGAAAAGCCCTCTTGAAAACCATTTAGAGCCATTTCTCACGGGTATAAATCTGAAAGAGAAAGAACGTGGCTCTGATACCAATTGTTAGGGATCGAGCTGCACTAAGAGGGGTGGGGGGTGAATTAGTGCAGCGGATAAAACGATAGATTTTTCAGCGATTTAAAACAAGCTTCGGAAACTTCGTACGATGAAAGCAACATTTCGTTTGAACCCGGAAAGATTGTATTTTAACTTTAAAGCATGCGTATGAAGATGAAAAGGAAGTGGAGTACGTAAAGTAAAGGCTTGCAGCAAAATAAAGAGATAAAACAGAAATTTAAACACTCACACAATCAAGAAACAGCGATGTACAGTGGTTCGATCAAAGTGACCTACATCCACTTCCGAAGCCTTCTCCGATGAGGCTCCCTTCTTCTATTACCAAATCCTTTGAAGGGGAAGGATCAAATACCCCTCTTACAACCCTTTACAAGTGGTTCACACTCTTACAAGATTTCATAAGAAGAATGAGGTGAACACTTAACAATAATAAGACTTTTCAAGACTTAAAACTAAGATTCTAACTTCTCAAAAGGGTTGTTTTTTCAGCTGAGAAAGAAGGGGTATTTATAAGCCTCAAAGTGATTCAAATTTGGAGCCCAAACTTGGAGCCAAAAATTTGAATCCTTTGAGTTTTTCGGTGCGGTTAGTCCTGGCAGACTGACACACCCAAGCGGTGCTACCGCCACAACGAAGAACCCAGGCGGTGCTACCACCCACCAAGCGGTGCTACACTGCACTGATAAGCAGGCGGTGCTGCGCTGGCTATATAAGCCGGGCAGTGCTACCGCCCCAAACAAACAAGTTCTTTGGCGGTGGCACCGCCAAAGATGCATGCACGTAGCAAAGCATGCATCTTTGCCGGCGGTGCTACCGCCCAGCATGAATGCACGTAGCCCAGCATGCATGCATGCATACATGCATGCACACATGCTGCTGGGCACATTGGCTGTTGGGCTCCACCGCCCAGCACAAATCTACATTTGGTTTGGGCCGAAAACTTGGCCCAAACCGGTTCCAAACAAGGGCCAATGGGCCCATACTTGGGTTAAAGGATTAACCCCTAATCCTAACCCAAATTGATGTGCTAACTATGAAATTAAAGACATTCCTAAGCTATTACAAAGTCCGTAAGTCAAGTCTTCTTCCGGCGAGCTTCCGGCGAACTTCCGACGGTCTTCCGACGATCCCTCGGAAACCATCCTGCGGACTCCCGGCAACCTCTCAGACTCCACGATAATTTTGGCGAGTTCCCCCGAGCTTCTTTGGCAAGCTCCGATCTTTCTTGGCAAGCTCCGTGAACTTCCGATGAATCTTCAGACTTCCGTCAAACTCTCGAACTCCCAACGATCCATTGCACTTGACTTCGGCCCTTGGTTTCGCTTTACGTCTTCATCCCTTTCGAAGTTACTCCTGCACAAACAAACATCAAACACTCTACTTCGATCTAGACAGTTATTACAACGCGAATTGACATTCAGTTGCCCGGCACATCATTGGTCGGCGCTTCGTCCGATCCTTCGGCACATCATCCTCTCTTGCGGTCCGTTGCCCAATCAGTGATTGACCTCCGCAATCCCGATATCCTTGGCGCAACACACTCTTCTTGGCCCGATGCCCGATGTATGAAGCCTCCTGCCGATAATCGACCGAACCTCCGACTCGACATCCAATATCCTGACGTGATCACCTCCGGTGCAACGTCAATTCCTCTAGTGTCAACTGTCCAATCCTAATCGATAGTAGACCTGCATAACTCAACATGCAGTTAGACTACAAATCATACTTAATTAGTTTTATCATCAAAATCCAAGATTCAACACGCCAGACCTGGTCCAGAACTTTTGAATGGGCCCTGAATCCGACCTAATTTAGTTTAGACAAGGCCCAATTGGCCCCTACTAGGGTTAAACAAGATTATTTATCTATTCCTTACCCTAATTATATACTAACTATAAAATTTAGACATAATTCTAAGCAAAGACTAAACCAGCAGCTTCAAGTTTTCTTCCGACGAGCCTTTGGCGAACTTCCGACGGACTTCCGACGCACCCTCAGATTTCTTTCGGCTGACTCCCAGTAGGCTCCCAGACTTATGGCAAGTTTGACGAATCTTTGGCAGGCTTTCGAACCTTCTCGGTGAACTCTATGAACCTCCGACTATCTTTCTGGCAAACTTCCAAAATCTTCAGCAAGTCCCCGATTCTTTCTTGGTTAGTTCCGATAGTACTTCCGACGATCCTTCGGACTTTCGGTGGGCTCTCGAACTCCCAACAACTTGACTTTGGTAATTTGCTTTATGTCTTCATGCTATCATAGTTAATTTTGTACACTTATCTCAATAATATAGATTAGATTGAATAACCTATCAATTGACTTCATCATCAAAATCTGAGATTCAACATATGAATGCCTTGTTTTGTGCCTTGGATAAAAATGAGTTTAATCGGATTTCAATTTGCGAAACTACACATGACATTTGGAAGACACTTCAAATTATATACGAAGGCACAAGTAGAGTCAAAGACTCAAAAATAAATATTTTGATGCATGATTTTGAACTATTTTTAATGGCACCAAGCGAAACTATTGGTGACATGTACACCCATTTTACGAATGTCATCAATAGTTTAAAAGATCTTAGTAAATCTTTTTTAAATTTTGAACTTGTAAACAAGATTCTAAGATCCCTTCCAAAATGTTAGGATTCGAAAATAACGACTATACAAGAAACGAAAGATCTAAATAATTTTCCTATTGAAGAACTCATTGACTCATTGACTCATTGATGATATATGAAATGAGCTTCTTGGAACATGACGAACTTGAGAACCATCTTCTAAAGAATATGAAGAATTTGGGACTTTAAACTATAGAAGACCACTCGAGCGAAAGCTCAAGTGATGATGACCTTGAACTCATAATAATGAAATTTAAAAAGTTCATTGAACAAGAATCAAAGAATAAAAATGAACTTAAAAAGAACAGAATCTCTTGCTATGAACGCAAAAAGCCGGAGTGCTCCAAAGACGAGTATACAAAAGTGAAGAAGAAGAAAGCACGCAAAGAAGAATCGAGTATATCCGAAGATGAAGGCATGAATTATACTTTGAAGGCTTTCGATAATAAGGTAAGTAACTCACCCGAAATGTTTTTACATTATTATGAAATTACTTGATCTTTTCATGAGTTGTTAATTTAGTTTATTAGAAATAAAAATTTTACCAAAATATATCATGCTTTTCTTTCTAGTGATTTTTGAAAATTAAAAAATGTGAATGATAATTGTATGTTTTATGATAATGATTGGACACCAAATATAATTCCATGTATATTTTGATGATTTCCATATCGCTTTTCCATTTCAAACATAATGCATGGATTTGGCTTAAAATATAGAAGCAATCATATGAATTTTGATGATCTTGAATTACTTTTCGATTTTAAACATGATGCTTGGCCTTTCCATAAAATTTTTTTTGAACATGCTCACTTAAATTGAAACACATAAAAAAGGAAAAAATGTATTATCATGATGAATCAAATCTTTTGATTGAAGATGCTTTCTATGTTTGGTCTTAATCATTTTTATGATGAAATTTTTTTTAAGATGACGTGTTATAATTTTGGCCTTGATGATCTTTATGATGAAGTTTGTCTTTCACTCTTGAATGTTGATACTTGTTTTAAAGGCAAAGGCATGCTTATAAGAAGTAAATCACATAAATAGAAACTTATAAAAATGAAATGCAATTCTCTATCTCAATCTTATCGTTTTTTCAATAAGAAATTCATGAATCTATGCTTGTTATTTATGAATTTCTTGAATGTGATTTTGATGATGATTTCAGATTTGACAAATGTTTGATTCGTGTTTATGACTTAAGATGTATTTTAAATATAAATCATTTTCAATGCTTCTATCTTCCTTAATTCATTTTGTTCTCCTATGTTTCTTCTTACTATTTACTAAAGAAGAGAACCTTCCATATGAATCATGATTTTTTATAATTATAACTTATTTTTTTATAATGCATGAATCATATTCCCAAAGGTTTCATTTTGCTATAAAGAAATTTTATTGAAATCATAATCTTGATAATTATAACTTGAAACTCTTTACAAATCAAGATTATATACTATGATTCTTTCATTTATCAAAAGAGAATTATCCAAATGAAATATGACTTGTCTTTTGATTTCTCGGACTTATAACTTGAGATTTTCTTTATATGAATCAAGATCTCTCACAATGCATTCTCATATGATTCTTTTGCTTTACTAAAAAGATTGTTAAATGAATCATGTTCTTCTTGATTTTTCTTGATCTTTGATATTATATCCTTCATGACATAGAAATGACATGATTTCTTTGACTTGTATGCATCATATGATGATTGAAATATTGACTGATACAACTTTTTTTTAATTGATGTGAAAAATTGTTGTAAAAAGAAAAAAACTATATCATTGTATTATTTCCTTCCTTTTGACAATAATAAAGGGGGAGAAAGACTTGCTATCTTAGACCTCACAAAATGAAGCAAAAGTTTGCTAGCTTGGACATTTTAAGGAAGCTTAAAAATTTGCTAGCATGAATATCATAAAGAGAAGCAAAAAGTTACTATCTCAAGAGAAGCGAAGTGCCATCTTGCCTATCTCAAGAGAAGCGAAGTGCCATCTTGCCTATCTCAAGAGAAGCGAAGTGTCATCTTGCCTATCTCAAGAGAAGCGAAGTGCCATCTTGCCTATCTTAAGAAGCAAATGATAAATTGTTATGCTTGCACATCTTTAAATCTTGCTATGCTTGCATGTTGTAAAGTGATGAATTGCTAGCTTGTATATTGTAAAATTTGCATATCTTCAAACACTTGCTAGATGCAACTTCGCCTTTTTATTGATGACAAAGGGGGAGAAATATGTTGATAATCATGCATGAATGTTGAATTAAAATTATAATTATGCATGATTTTGTGATGACATGTTACTTGGATTTTTAAATTTTTTCGTTTTTATCAATATGGCATATTGATGTGAGAAGTTAAGATTAACTCTAGCATTAATTGGTTGCCATCATCAAAAAGGGGGAGATTATTGAATCTCGGATTTTGATGATGAAACCAATTGATTGTGTTTAAGATCTAATCTATATTTTAAGTGACACAAGACTACCTTCGATCAGGATTAGATAATTGAAGCAGGAAGAATCGATGTTGTGCTGGAGGAGAACATGTCAAAAGATTAGACATCGAGCGAAGGATCAGTCGACGTATCGGTAGAAGGCTTCGGATAAGGGATTTGGGCATCTAGCCACGAAGAGCGAAATTACGTCAAGGAGATCGAGGTTACAAAGGACAAGTGCCGATTGGACAATAGGCCGCAAGAGATGATGATACGTTGAAGAATCGGATGAAGCGTCGATGGACCAATAACATACTAGGCAATAAATTCGATTAAAACTTTATAATAATTGTCTAGATCGAAGTAGGATTAGAGTATAATTGAGTTGGAATTGGGTCAACTCAGTTAGAGGCCACTTGGGCCCAAATCTAGACTGGTTTGGGTCAGACTATTGGCCCAAACAATATGTTGAACCCTGTCTATTGATAGCACCGCCAGAACTAGGCAATGGAACCGCCTAGGGCTCCGTCTCTCAAGTGTTTGGGAGGTGGTACCACTTGGGTCCAATAGCCAAGATCTTATCTAATAGTGGTACAGCCAAATTGGGCGATGGTACCGCTCGATGTTAGAAAGCCTAAGCAGTGGTACCACCAATACTTTAAAATTTCGGGGTGTTTGAATTTTAGCTCCAAGATTTGAAGGCACTTGGGGTCTATAAATACTCTAGCTATTCTTGCTTGGGAAAAGCAAGAATTGAGCAAAAAATAATGGGAAAACTCTGTGATTCTAAGTGTAGAATTCCCTCCTCCGAAATATTAAAAGTAGTCCCTAAGAGAAGTGGTTAAGGGAATACTTGTAAAAGAAAGAGTTTGTAAGGGTAATTAGTCTTCGCCCAATTGAAAGAAGATTGCTAGTGGATGCTGATGGTCTTGACGGAGGAGGAATCGAGAGTGGACGTTGGACGGATGATCAAACCACTATAAATATCGGTGTGCATTTTCTATTTTATCTTTCTTTGTATTATCCTTTACTTTCTAAGATAATTGCTTACTACTCTACTGCCCTCTTTTACTTACAAATCAAGTGCACTTGATATCGGTTTTCATTGAATGAAATATTTTCACCGAAATAAGTTATCTAAAATCTATGAAATTGACGAACATTTTAACTACTACACTACTTCACCACCCCCCCACCCCCCCTCTTAGTGCCGGACTTAATCCTAATAGTAAGCAGTAAAGGTAAGTAGTAAAGAAGAGAAGGCACACTGATTTATAGTGGTTTGGTCGTCCTAACCTATATCAACTCTCAATTCCTCTTCACTCAAGACCACCAACTTCTACTAATAATCTTTTTTCCAACGGGTGAAGATCAACTACCCTTATAACCCTTTCTCCTTTTGACAGGCTTAGGAGAGAACCTTTACACCCCTACTCATCCCTTTCTTAACGAAAATCAACACTTAGACTAGAGGAGGGGAATTCTCATAAGATTACAATAGAGTTTTCCCTCATTTTTATTCTTAGTTCGTGTGGGTTCTTAGTAGGGATGAGAGGGGTATTTATAAGCCCCAAATGGATTCAGACTTAGAGTCAAAACTAGTCTCATCTTGGGTTTTTAAGGTACTAGCGGTACCATCGCCTGCAGCACTAACATTAGACGGTATCACCACTCGACACTTGGTGGTTCCATCGCCTGACACAATCTTAAAGAGTGAGCCTTAGGTGGTTCCACCGCTTGTTTTGGCGGTGCCACCGCTTGACCCACCTTTTGGGTCACTGAATGAGCATTTCTCTTAGCCTAAGATAGGCCCAACTTAGGCCCAATAGGCCCCTAATTGAGTTAGCCTAATTATATTATAAACCAACCTAATTAGAACTAAAACTACTTCAATCTAGGCAATTATTATAAAGCAGTAATCATATGTTATCTGACATATCATTGGTTTATCCAATGCTTCATCCAACCCTTCGGTGCATCGTCTTCTCTTACGGTGTATTGCCTAATCGTCATATTGTCTTCCCACAACATCCGATCTCCTTGGTGCAAGATCCAATCTTTTTAGCCCGATGCCCAAACTCATGGCACAAAGCCTTCTACCGAAACGTCAACTGATCCTCCGACTCGACATCCAATCTTCTAACATGTTCCACTTCGGCCCAACATTGATTCTTCCTATTTTAATTATCTCTCCATGATCGAAGCTAGTCCTGCATTACTCAAAACGCAGATTAGACTATAACTTTATTAATTGGTTTCATTATCAAAATCTGAGATTGAACATGGTCATCGTGACCTATGTCCACTCTCGATTCCTCCTCCATCGAGGTCATCGACTTTCACTATTGATCTTCTTTCAACAGATGAAGATCAACTACCCTCTTACAACTCTTTTCTCCTTTTCATAGGTTTAGGAGACAACCTTTATAATTCTCTCAGCCTTCCTTTAATTATAAATCAAACTTAGAGAAGAGGAGGAGAATTCTCACAAGATTACAATAGAGTTTTCACATACTTTTTTTGTTCAAGTTCTTCTATGAACCAAGCACAGATGAGTGGGGTATTTATAAGCCCCAAGTAACTTAAAAAATGAAGCCAAAAAGGTCTCATCCCGAGTTCTCGGGTATTAGCGGTACTATCGCTTGACACACCTTGCACTTACGGTACTACCACCAATCTAAGCAATACTACCGCTTGACAAAGCCTTAGAGACTGTGCTTTGGTGTTACTACCGTCCAAATACTACTTGGGAGGCTAAGCCTTAGGCAATTCTACCACCAGATCTGGCAGTGCCATCGCCTAACGTAGCTCTAGGTCACTGAATGGGCCATCTAATCAACCAAAATTAGTCCTAATTAGGGCCTAATTGGCCCTTAATTGAGTTAGCAAGATTACTCCCAAAACTAACTCAAATTGAAACCTACCTATAATAATTAAGGCTGAAATAATTCCAATAAAAGTAATCTCAATTATCCAACATGTCAATTGTTCATTCGTACTCTCGGTGAACTTCTGGCGAACTCCCGATGAACTTCCAGTGAACTCTTAGTGAGCTTCCGGTGCATCCTCTGAACCTTCGGCATGTTGACTCCTACAACATTCATTCTCGATACATTATTTAATTCTTTCGGCCTGATGCCCCTTTTTTTTTACTCCGGCCCAACGCCTGATTCTTCTTGTTTCAATTGTTTTGCCTTATCGAAGTTAGTCCTGCATCACTTTTCTCAAAGCACAAGTTAGATCTTAAACTTATCAATTGATTCCATCATCAAAATATGATATTCATAGATAAGCAATTGGAATAGTCATGACATTTGCTTGAGGTTAGTTGGGTGTAACAATAGGCTTGGGTTAAGATTAATAGATTTTTGTTGCATATCTAATTTTGTTACAGAACTAGCAGATAATTTTTTGCTAATTATTATTATTGAGATATTAGAACTATTGATAATTATAGTTGAAGTTATTTTTTGAGTTGTTTTGGTTAAAATTGCTATCATGGTTGGAGAGTTGACAGTGTAATAGAGAATAATAGCTTTGTGTATTACCCATGTGTTCAGAAAACATCTTGTTTGGTCTATTATTGAAGTTCTTATCACTTTGATTACCTTTTCCTTTGATTTTTTTATTAAATTAAGTTATGATAAGTTAGTCCCATTTTTCTTCCTTCTCATTTCAAATACGTTTCTTGATCAATTAGATTATTATATAGTTTTTCAAATGATATCGGTGTCACGTGCCCGAATTATTACAATTAGTTCTTTATATTCGTTTCCTAGACTATTGAGAGTATGAACAATGACTTCTTTATCACCCAAAGGATGATATATTAAAGTTAAATCATCTATAATAACTTTTAGATTTTGTATATAATTAGTAATGACTTAGCATGTGAGTATGAGAGTGATTAGTGAGGGTGATTTGTAACTTAGACCATGCTTCTGTTGTAGTGCTATATGAAAAGATTAGTAGTATTATAGAGCCAACTATTGAAGCTTAAATGACTTGTAGAATAAGATGATCTTATTGTAGTTATAACTTGTGGCCAAGATTTGCTAGTAGGATGAGTTCTCTTGATATTTGGATCTTTCCTAATGGATAACTAAGAGAGTCATCGATATATTCTAATAAATCATATCGAAAGAGGAGATTGGTGAATTATACTTGCTAAGATACATAGTTATCACTTTTGGTGAGCTTGAAGGGCATTAGAGTTGCTGCATTGACAAATATAAGTCTTGTAGGTTGAAACGAACTATTGTTTCATGAGAAAACAATAATTGAAGCATCAAATATAGAGGAAGAAGATATGCTGAGAAGATATTATGATCCAATAAGGGAAATCTAGAACCAACTGATGATTTGGTTTGGAAACATAGATGGCAGAGATCTGATTAATTAGAGGAGATTAGATTTGAAAAGTGCACAAGAGAGGATCTAATATAAGATGTGTAGATGAGAGCAATCTCTTCCTTCCTCTTTTAAGTCCTCTCGATCACTAGTGTTGATGGTACAATCGAGAGGATGGTGAAAGGTAATGAACTATCATTGAGATTTTGATCATGGATCCGAGATGCTAGTGAGTTCAATAGTTGACGAGAAATGGACGAGAATGCTAGTAAAGATGTTATGTAGTAGGTAGGAATAGAGGGAATGTCCACTAAAGCATAACTACACAGCGATGGAGGATTGCCAAAGAAGTTAGTCGATCACTAGAGAAGGATGATTAGATCAGTAAAATGAATTAAATTTGTCATAGAAAAGTCACGCTAGGAGATCGATAGGGAGGAGTCATGTGTCTTCATGTTCAGTGCAATACCAAAATCTAAAATCGGGAAGTAGAAACCATAAGTTGTATAGTATCAATAGGGAGGGCGAGCAAGCCGAATATTAGTCACAAACATATAAATATGGTAGCAAGAAAGAGAGATCCTTGAAGTAAGAAGACATTCATATCATGAAGAATTTATTGTGAAATAGATGATTTTATTTATTGAGATAATATATATTTATATAGATCATGAGGGAAAGATTTTTTTCAATAATGTACTAAAATCAGACATTTAAATCTATGTTTAATTCTTAAATAATAAATTAATTAATGATTATAATATATAAAAATATAAAATTATTATTAATATATATTATGTTCTTCTAACAGGTTCAGTCATGATTTCACTGAATCGTTTTGTTCCGAAATTGAAATAATCCTTTACGAGGCTCAGCTAGTATGCCTTCATCTTAAATTTGCACCAGATATTTTGTCTTTAGGAATTTTGCCAGCAATTTTGATGGTGTATTTGTTTCACAGACCAAATTGTAAAATGTTCTTATCTGAGAAACACATGCAGACATATATAGAGAAAGATTTCTTCATCATCTATGTTTGTCATCTTCAATAGTCGTTTTTAAGATTGGAAGCACGCTGGCAATTAACTGTGATTAGGAGATTGAGCAGGCTCTGTAATTGCATTTGCGGAAACTTCAGTGGCAGTGTTCATTTGGCACTTGGAAGGTTTTCGATCATCTTTGCGTATCAGGAAAAGGCTGTCTCTTTCTCAATTTCACTCTAGTTTTTCTTCAGAACAACTTTGTTAGTTCTGCAGATGTTCTATGTACGACTGTAAACTGGATCTGAAAACATGGGCGAGTTCTATAACGCGAAACAATGTGCACTGACAAATCCAAGATTGATGTTAATGTGCAACTTCCGAAGTCTACTGTGTGGACCACGTGAAAACGATCGTACTGACAAATGTTCTATGCTTGCGCAATTGTCGGTGGCTTAATATTGGATTATGGTGGTGTTCATAATCCTACATCCTATAAACACCGACATGATGTCTTCATGTTTTCCGGAGTACGTGTGTGAATGGGGAGCAAAAAAAATTCCCTCAAGCCACGTGATTGGTCTGACATGGCAAATAGGAAAAGGTAAAAAAGAAAGTAGCTATTGGATTCGGAGAAATATTCTGATAAAATGATAGGTAAATAAAGATTTTAAATTTATACTGTTACACCCCACTATGATGATTATGATTGCTTTTGTTCCCAAGTAAATAACCAGAAAGCAAGTGAAAGAAATACTGTTGCAATACTTGAAAAGAAAATGATATATTCAAAGCCTTAGGAGGTCAATGGCTGTTTCTCTTATGCAGACATCACAATTACTGTCCTTTATAAGGCAAAGTATAACTGGCATTTCAAGGCGGGGGTAAGCCTAGTGCAATAGCTGCACACAACGGTGGTAGAGCGAAAGCAGCGGTCTCGGTGATCCGGAAACGTGGGGCCCCCAGGTTGGCCTAACAAGACTTAGGCTATCAAACTTTCCACTCAATAATTAATGCTGCCAGCTGGAAATCACTTGCGGTCCAAGCACGCATGCGTTGTCCTATTATATTTGTTTATGGTTCGATTCCCTCACTCTTCATTGATCAAGGAGTGACGAAAATTAAATGTCAGTGGGCGCTGGTAACCTGGTTATCCGATTTGAATCCCATCCGATGTTACGAATTCATTCTTATACTTAAATCGATTAAATAATTAAATCAATTTTAAATGTTACGCACAGACTTTGATATCCGATATCATTTCATATTTTACAGTAAAAATAACAGTATTATCTTAAATTTGGTCGATCATGCATACCTCAACTATTTAATTATGCATATAATCTTCTAATTGTGTCCGGAGAGACTTCCTCTGCATAGATGAGGTCTAAAGCCAACGGCTCTAATAATAAAACAAAAAGCACCTCCCTCTAATGCCACTGCTTTCTATTAAGCTCGAATCTCTCCCATTCTCTTCCGAGCCTCGTAGGAAACCGAAGGGAAGCAAGAGGAGGAAGGGGCGATGGACGCGTTATACTACTTGGTTTTTGGCTGGCTCGCGGCGGTTGTGGCGGCGATGGAGCTGAGCAAGACGAGCAGAGACCGCGTTGCCACCTCCTCCCCCTTCAACGCCTTCAAGAACAACTACCTCCTCGTCTACTCCCTCATGATGGGTTCGTTGGCCTCCCCTCAAGTATTGCATTTAACTCGGACAAGAGGAAAATCCTTCATTTTATAGATTGATCTTCCGAATCCATTGGCAGATCTGACCTGGCTTTTCCTCATTCTTTCTCGGAGGGCTCTCTAAACTTCTTGATCTCTTTCTTTTCCAAAGATTATAGCAATGAGGTTTCTCGCATCGTTCGGTGATGTGGCGCGTTTGGATCTTGGTCTATCTTTTTTCTTCCTTTCATTTTGGGTTTAATGCTGCAACTGAAGTGTCAGTGTAATTAAGTAATGGGTGTCATTTTATAAGATCTGAGAGGTGGATAGTAATTTAGATCAACAGATCTTGACCAATCTTGTTACTGAAAGTAATCGACTTCAATTGCTGGTTTAGTTTTGTATGTACATGTGACTTGGGCTAATCTTGGTCTTGTTTTGGTTGTTTTCAGCTGGTGATTGGTTGCAGGGTCCTTATGTCTACTACCTCTACAGTCAGTATGGCTTTGACAAGGGAGACATCGGCCGGCTCTTCATTGCAGGATTTGGGTCTTCCATGCTGTTCGGGACGGTAGTGGGATCCTTAGCTGACAAACAGTGAGACTTTTCTTGTCGATTTGCTTTGTCACTTCCTTTTCCTCATCGAATTGCTTGGTCTTTTATGAAAGATGTCTGGGGTTGTTTTTAATCGAGTGCAGGGGTCGTAAGAGGGCATGCGTCACCTACTGCATCACATACATTCTTAGCTGCATTACTAAGCATTCTCCTGAGTACAAAGTTTTGATGGTGGGTCGTATACTGGGAGGAATTTCTACGTCGCTACTCTTCTCGGCATTTGAGTCATGGCTTGTTGCAGAACATAATAAGGTGAGGATGATAAACTACTACTAGAGCATTAAGGTTATGATCTATCAAAGTTTTATAGTTTATAATGAGATTTTGCTCAACTCTGAAACTGTTTAGCTACTGGACCAAGATGAGCTGTTAAACTTGTAGGTTTGTGATATACAACCTATTTGTTTCTTAGAAGTATCCATGTCATTCTCATTTGCACTGATCTTGGCTCTTGCTTTATCTTCTCTTCTATAAGACCTTATATGTAAGCAGCCATCATTTTTACTCTTGACTTATTAGATATAGTCCTACGTTTCTTATTCTGTATGGGTTTGTCTATTTTTTCTCCTCTCTTTTTAGTTTGCAATCTTGTCATTCAACTTGTTCTTTGGCTCCTTTTCTTCTGGTGGATATATTTTCCTGAATAGATCTTGATGGCATCAAACTGAATAGCAATGAGTTTTATGCATTATATTCACTAGTTCCAGATTTGATGTAATTGTCTTCTAAACAATTTCTTTCCATTATTTTAAGTGATGTAAAACTTGGAGAAACACTTCAAACGTGTTCAGAAGAATAAGAAAGCACTCTTTTCAGTAGCTAAGGTACTAATCTGACCAGTCTTAACATTATAGGTTTCTTCTGCAGTTAGTGTTATTGTTCTTTGTGCAAGTTATGAATTGCCATCGTCCATAATGGGATCTAGAGCTGCTGATCCATTGGATCTACTTGATCACTACTAGACTGAACATTTATATATTGTTAAAAGATAAATTTCCTAGTTCTTCTGATGAAGTGGTTGTTGCCCTTGTGCAGAGAGGTTTTGATCCACAGTGGTTGTCAGTAACTTTTGCGAAGGCTATATTTCTTGGCAATGGTCTTATCGCCATTGTTTCTGGACTTTTTGCCAATTTATTGGCTGATAATTTAGGATTTGGTCCTGTGGCTCCATTTGATGCTGCTGCATGCTGCCTTGCCATAGGCATGGCCATTATCTTATCATCCTGGAGTGAGAATTATGGAGATCCTTCTGATAGCAAAGACTTGATTACACAATTCAAAGGTGCTGCTGCAGCCATTGCTTCTGGTAAGTATGATTTAACTTGTCTTGACATCACACAAGAATGTCTCTTTGATTTGAGTGCCATCAGTTATTGAAATTACTGCACTAATAACAGATGAGAAAATCGCTTTGCTGGGTGCAATACAGTCACTTTTTGAAGGTTCAATGTACACCTTTGTATTCTTGTGGACTCCTGCTTTGAGCCCAAATGATGAGGATATACCTCATGGCTTTATTTTTGCTACATTCATGTTGTCTTCAATGTTGGGAAGCTCCATAGCATCTAGGCTGATGGCTCGTGGGACTCTTAAAGTCGAAAGTTATATGCAGATTGTGTTTGCAATCTCTGCCTTCACTCTGCTACTTCCCATTATCTCTAATGTAAGACTCTTGCTTGGTTGTACTAATTTGCTACTTCTTTCTGTTTATCTGTCAGTATGTGACCTCACTTGCTAATGTTAAACAGTTCTTAGTTGCACCTTCTACTGTGAAGGGTGGTAGCATATCTTTTGGTAGTTGTATCCAACTCCTTGGCTTCTGTGTCTTTGAGGCCTGCGTTGGCATATTTTGGCCATCAATTATGAAGATGAGATCCCAGTACATTCCTGAGGAAGCTAGGAGCACAATTATGAACTTCTTTCGCATTCCCCTCAATATTTTTGTGTGTATCGTACTCTACAATGTAAGTATCAAAACGCTATACTCTGATATTTGGCTGTACTATGTAAAGAAGAAAGCTTCTAGTTATCTTAGCTTTATTTATTTGCATCATAAATACGTATGTCGCTGATAAAAGAAAAGAGTTGCAATGTTAATTTATACGAGAAACTATACATCGCAAATAGTTAACTTTTACTTTTATGCGATCTTGAAGGTAAATGCTTTCCCAATCACTATCATGTTTGGAATGTGCTCTATCTTCCTTTTCATGGCCTCGGTGTTGCAAAGGCGGCTTATGGTGGTTGCTGAGAGCCACAAATCAAGTATGATACGTATTAGTTGGATTATTAAATGTAATATTGGACTTTTCTTGTCTCATCTTTTTGATTGGACAATTTATGCCCAGCAAATGTTTCATTAACTCACCAACACAACTGCTACGTTCTTACCATGGATGATTTTCTTCTGCAAAGCCACAAGATTGGACAGGTCTGAAGGAGAGGGATGATGAAGCAGAATCGTTGAACATCTGAGTCTAGAAGGCATTAGAGCATCCACAGTGTGTGATAACCAGTGAAACATATGGACGCTTCATTGAACTGACTGTTCTCATCTGGCTAAATGAAGGAAAGGCTATTGATGTGTATGATACATTGGAAGGTGCAGTTCATCGGCCAATTTCATTATGAAGCCATGACATGTTCCCAAAGGAGGAATTGATCGGGTTTTGTTCTCTATTTAATTTAGTAACACAGAATAGATATATGTAGGTACTCATGTTTGGAAATCTGGCTTAATCGTCATTCATTTTATAATTCATTTGCTGTTGTATTGGCTATTCCCAATCTAGTTATTCAGTCTTCTGATCTTGGACGCATATCAAACTTTGGCTTCTGACAATTTGTTTATTCTAGGCATTGGTGTCTATTCAATTGTAAGTGTTTTTATGTAAAACATTTAACGCATTAATGGAATACAATGATCTTCCTACTCTGCCTGTTTTCATCAGGGCATGCAAAATTTTCATTCCGGAAGACTGTTTAGTGGATTTGGATTACTACATTTGTAAATGCATGTTTATTTTTAGATGCATTGACAAGATAATCTTCTTGCGTTAGTAGTTGCACGATGAGCTCTTTGGATCATTGCATTGACAAATCTTGTATTCCGAAATCCAATGTTTCGATTCATGCGCTTGCAGTTGGATTGCAATTTTTAATGCTTGTGAGTTTGGATAAATGCAGTTATCATGCATGGACTGCCGAGGTTATCCTCTCTCTAGCATCAACCATAAAATAACAATAATAATTAAAACCCAAAAAAAAAAAAAAAGTTCAGGCGTTGCATAATTTTCAGCAATGATGCATATTTAGAAGCTAGACATGTCTAATGCATGTTGATGATAAGATCGTCCTATCCGTTAATGTTGCTTTCTGAACTACTTACATTGTTCGCTTGATCTACTACTGGTAATAAAATCAGAAATGAAGGCAGCTCCACATTTCCTTAGATTATTTACTGTTACTCGTAAGTAGAAGTGAGTGTGTTCTGTATCCATCTGTCAACAGTGAGGAGGCATATATACAACATGATCTGTTGGGCCCTAGATTAGACGGGCCCTACCAAGAAATCGAATGATTTATTGTAAAAAAAAAAGTTCAAATACGAGTCAAAGCAGCATTGTTCAATCCGATCTGACTCGAAGCAGTAATTCGAACGCATTCTACAGCCTTAAAGAATCTCGGATGAATTTCTTAAAAAATATTTTTAACTTAGGAATTTCTAGCACTTCAACTCAAAAAAAAATAAAATTTGTAGATCATTAGTTATTTGAAAATATCATTTTACATTTGCCTCTGCCAAACCCATCTTTGTCTCTGCCTTGCACAATTATCTATACATCCATCGCCCTAACAGTTACCTTCCATCCCCTTTAACCCACTAAACTCATTGCTCATAGCTCTTGCTCGAGGAAGGAAGGGGCATGAGGTCTCCATCACCTCTTCTGACTCCGTCGATCGATGTCCTCTCCTTCCTCTCACGAGAGATGTGAGCGAGGCACAAGAGCCAACACTCCCTCCTTCCTCAAGTGAGGAATGAAAACGACAGGCCTGATGGAGCAAAGGGAAAAGGAGACGATTGTTGGGATTTAGAGAGAGTGAAGCCTCCATTGTCAATCATTTTTACGGATGATCATGTCTATTCTATGAGTGACGGATGACTATTCAAAATGGAGGAGGTTGATTGACATGATTGGGCAAAGGACGATGATCGATAGGGGTAGAATAATTATTTAAAAATGAACATTATATGAGAATTTCTTAAAGTTAGGATACTATCTGAAAATTTTTCAAAGTTAGGAGCTTTTCTACGAATTCACCCAGAATCTAATTCAACTTACAATGACATTGTTTGGTAGCTCTTTTATGGATTTCCTTTTTTTTTGTGGTAAAAAGCAAGAGATCCATCTAACTTTAGAAGAGAATGAACATATGAACTGTAATTGAAATAAACCGTTCTAAGGTTCTTCTGGTCAAATCAGTGAAGGAGAACATCAACAGTACATTTTCACTCTTTTTAGTTTTACTATTATTTTTAAATATTATTTCAACGGGCCTTTAAAAATTTTGAAGCATATTTGGTGATTGAGTATACCAACGTGGAGCTCGTATTCATTGCACGAACAAGGAAACCGTTAGGATTTATATTTTGGGAGTCACAATCTTCATTGGACAAGATTTCATTAGATGACAATAAGTTTTTTTCCATAGGATGATTTCTTTGTTTTCTAATGATAAACTACTTTATTTAATACCTGAAAATTTAACTTGCAAGTTAGAGAGGTCGTTTATTGATTTTAATACATTGTCATAGGACTAATAGAAAAATATATATAAGAGAGAGCCCGAAATGAAGAACAAGCACAAAAATAAAACAAGTAAAATGCAGTCATCAAGCAATATTAATTATCAGATCGTGATTATTATAGCATATAGTACTGAGGCTTTTACGTATCAATCCTTTCAAAATTTGAAAATAACATATTTTATATCCAAAACTTAATATAGAATAAATATCTTTCCAAATATTTGGGCCCCACTTATATACATATTCACACATATGTTATCTAAAATATCCTTTAAAATTTTCATTGAAAGTCTAAATTTTAATATAATTTTAACTTGTATATATGTCACATATTTAAAAGATATTAATGTTATATGTAGTTTCAATGTGATAGGTTGAAAAGTAATTAGAATAACAATTACTAATAATTGTATACAAAGAGCATGACAACTAATTTATAACATACCCAATGGAAAACTTTTAATTGAACCATTGAGAATAGAAATTTTTTTTATTTTACAAATGGTAAATGATATAGATGAGATTCGATCATTGAACCTTGTTATTAGTAATCAAAGTATTTACCAATTAATCTAGATATTATTCTCTTTAAATTTATTTGATGAGATTTTGAATCTTCAATTTTAATTAGTGGATCTAATACATTACTATCAAATTAATATTTAAGATCTAAATTAGTGTATTAAACTTCGAATCCTCAATCCTTGATAAGATAGCCAGGTACATCATTATAATATCAATATTTTAGCATTAAAATTTATCAAGTCTCAAACTTTAGACCTTTTATTAGTAGACCATCACAAGCTAATATTTTAAAATAAAAATAAATAGTTTCTGTGCTGATTTTGCTCTTTCCTATGCTGGAGAAACTACATCGATTTCCTATTGACAAACGGAGAACCTACACTTTATTTGTGCTCTTTACATTTTAATTTCCTAGCATATCACTATGATTTCTAAATATCTAAATGCTTGTAAATTTAAAGGCTCTTTAATAATTATATTTCTGATATCAGGCAATTGATTTGTTTGCCGGCCATGGAAAACATTGATCCACTGCAGGTAATTATCGATTTCTGAGCATCATTAAATATTTAATACGAATATTGTTCCATTGGAAAATGTTATAATATAATATGTTAGAGCTTCAGAATACTGACTCGTTCAACGTAGTCCCATTCCGAGGCTCCTAGGATTTCATAAAACTGTGGTTCCAAAGTTCTCTCAAATAATAGGAGTGTTATCTCTCATAACAAATTGTTACT
Source organism: Musa beccarii (assembly GCA_024322285.1). Taxonomy (NCBI): domain Eukaryota; kingdom Viridiplantae; phylum Streptophyta; class Magnoliopsida; order Zingiberales; family Musaceae; genus Musa; species Musa beccarii. The sequence continues at coordinate 8,299,431 of CM044394.1, forward strand.
ATATTTGATAATCATTATAATTACTGATACTTTGTTGGGACACAATTTTCTTACAATATATATGAATCAATGCCCATCATGGATAGTTCCAATCAGTCTAATAGATAAGTGAATCAGTAAAGATGATTACAATCGGTTCATACTAACAAATAGTATAACGTCCCTATGAAGTATCAATTATAAAAGATCACACAATTATACATAACACACAACAAATAACCAAATTCAATTTGTCTAACTAGTTCGACCTATCTAACTAGTTAAATTCATATTATTTGACTAATTTGACCTATCCAACTCACTCGATTTTGAGTATTGACTTGAATGTTGGAGGAGCATTATCGAGACTACCCCTTGACTTAATTTTATAGGGTTTGGAAAATCCAACTTGACAAATTTTTCAAAGATCGATTCGAAACAAAACTAGGTCAGATCCGAGTTGACCTCCAATTTAGACAACCCAAAATTGACTCGAATAGTTTGATACTAGAAGGAGGATTGACTATTATATCTTAAGGGAATCTCGCATGACCATTCCGAGGAAACTCTAAGTGCCTAAACCCCTTGAACTTTTGTGTCTCGACCCCAATAGCCCCAAATGCCCACTATCCACATCCCTTGATTTTGATGCTCCTAAATCAAGGGCTAATTGGAGTTCTAGCTAGGCAAAACCCACTTCTTGTTTTAGACCCCAACCTCTTTCGTCGACTTTTTCAAGAGTCAACTTTCACCCAACTCCTACCGTAACTTTATCTATCCCTATGGGAACTTTCCATACTCTATTATAAATATAAGTTCTAATAGAGAGTTCAAACCATCGCTCTGTACCTACCTCAAATCACTTAACTAACTCAACAAATTCTACCTACTTTTGTCCCCCTTATTCCTGCTCCTACTCTATCACCTACACTCCTCGAGCCAAGTAGCCAAGTTATTCTGAACTTAAATCTAAGCATCAACCAATTCTCCTCCTTTGCTAGAAGTTCAAAACTAAATCCCATTAGTACTACCAGAATTTATAAATGAATCTATTGGCCAATCGATTGACCTTCCACCTTAAGTTAGAGAACATTTGGATAGAATAGACCATTAGTTTGTGGCCATTGGTAGAGAAATAAAGGAAAGTAGCAAAAAATAGATCTCAATTTGCAATCTCTTTTCAAAGATATAATCAAAGAGCCAATTCCTCAAAGTTTTAGTCTTCCTATATTAAACATTTACGAAGAAAAGATAGATCTTTCAGAACATATAGCCGTATTTATTTCATAGATAATGCTTTATAGGACTATAAACTCTCTTATATGCCAAATATTTTTTATAATCCAAAGAGGGGCAACATGCGAGTGCGTCACTAGGCTTCCCTCAAAGTCAATCTCATACTTCAAACAATTAGCTAAAAAGTTCAAACTTAGTTTCATTAGTTATAGGCTTCCAAAGAAACCTACTACTTCTCTCCTAGTTATACGATATGAAGAAAATGAATCTTTAGAAAGTTATACCATGAAGTTTGACAAATCACCAACCCCTTCTACTCTCATCAATACATTTATTGATGGTCTCCAACCCACAAGGTTTTTGTACAAATTTATCACTCAGCCTCCAATGACTTTTCTACAATTTTTACTAGAAACCAACCACCATATCATTGTCAAGTCAATAATCACCAACAAAAAGAGGGGTGAAACTAAGAAAATAATAAAAGAAGAAAAAAAACTAGCATTTAAATTTTTTTAAAAAGTTGAGAAATGATAAAATGAAAGGAGATTGGCCCATTCTCGAGAGTTCACACCACTCAATATTTTTGTAGTATTCATGTGATAAGGGACTTCTAAGGACACCTTGACTTTTGAAAGCCTCCTCATGAGGAGAGATATGTTAGGATCTAGAGAGGTACTAAGAGGGGATTTGAATTAGTGCAGTGGATAAAAATCATCAATTCAAAATGTTCCGAAAAAGAGTTGTGCATTGAGAAGTTTTAGTCTGGCAAAAATGATTTCGGCAAAGTGAGTATTTTGAGTGAATATGAAAGAAAGTAGAGAGGAGATCCAAAGATTGCAGCTAAGTAAAAATTGAAGTACAGTAATTTAAAACTCACACATTAAGTATTGGTTATAGGTGCCCTACAAGTCAATCATGTGAGTGGTGGCATTTGTGACATGTTACGTCGATTTCTTCACATATTATTATTGGTATTTTCTCATATTATCTGGATGAATATTGTGATGTCCATGGATCTATGCAATGAGAATCGGATCATGATGAGATCACGATAATGAGACCGATATACCTTTAAACACAGATCCTAAATCATCTTGGTCATAGGTTACTCGATGAGGACATCAAGATAACCGGATGGATTGGTGCGCTGTATACTTGTCTATATGATGGAGGCGACTGGTCTCATAGTCGCTTGTGTAGGGACACTAGAGGTACAGTGCAGGTGCTCATTAGAGAATGAGTTCACTGATTGATCCGCTTACAAAATGCTGTATGGTTAATGATAGCTAATGTCAAATAATGATTCCATAGTTCGAGTAGTATGTCTGGTCCTTAGACTTAAGGCACCAAAGATGTCTTGTTTGAGTACTCCATTCTTTGACGTCAGACTTACAAGTTTGGAGAGCTCTAGATCTGATATAGTCAGTTCTCAGGAATGGTAGCCAACCTTATGAAGGCAATTGCGTGCCAATAGAGGATCATCCACTCTCGATATCGTGAGAGATATATCCCACGTGTGCTCGCTCAAGCAAAATCCTTAGCTAGGGTCATTCAGATTGAAAGAGAAGGAGTTCTCTGGGAGAATCCAATTAGAGTGAGACTTAGACAGGATTCCGTATGGGTCTGACTCTACTATACCCAATATATGGTTTCTGAGATATTAGATAGATAAGGGACTATAGATATATGGTAATTGAGGACAGATAAGTTCGATAGATTATATCCTCCTGTACCGTCTGGGGACTATGGCGTAGTGGCCTAGTACGTCCATAGTCGATGAGTCGAGTGAATTATTATGGAGATAATAATTCACTATATCAGAAGGTGTTCTGAGTCAGAATGAGTTCTAACAGGAGCGACTCACGGCCAGCTCGGTATCGGGCCTAGAGGGTCACACACATAAGGTGGATGTTACAATGAGTAGAGGTGCGTATATGAGATATCTACGAAGCCCCTAGTTTAGATTTGTGGATGAGATCCAATTAAATGATTGGATAAGATCCAATTGGATGAGATCAAATTTGATCCTGTGGATAAGATCTAATGAGATGTAACTGGATAGAGATCCAGTGTGAACATGATCTGTTAAGGATAAGCTTCCTCCATCTCTATAAATAGGAGGAACCTTGTGGTTCATAAGCTGAGAGCCCTTGGTAGTTATCCTCCTATTCTCCTCAGTCTCCTCTCCTCCTCCTTGGCTCCGACAGCCTTATGGTGCATGTGGAGAGAGATCCCGCGGTGATCTGAGGAGCGTCGCTGTTGCATCCGCTATGTGGATTACCCCTAGAGAGGAGTACGCTAGTGCTCCTTCATCCTCTTCATCGGATCTAGAATTTTTGGAGATATATGATCTCCCCAGATAACGCTTTTGACATGATATATGTGGATTTTTTGGATTTATAATTTTTGCGCACCAATCGTCTCACGACGACCAAGTACGTAACTATGGGAAATCCGATCTTTTTTTTATTTTTCACTATGCATGAGATGCCGAATCTCTTGATTTTCTAGTAGTGGTATTAGAGCTAGATTCGTCATGCGATGATTGGCTTATAAACTGCATGTGTTGTGTTTAATCGCATAGAATTGTTTTATGCATTCTTGCGGTGTTTGACGTGGTTTTCAGATCCGAAAAGCGCTTCATCTTACTGATGAAAGGTGCTTTAGAGTGATCTTTCTATGTCAAATTTGTTAACGTAAATGAAAGCGGTAAAGGCAGTAATTGTTACTGCTCGTGAATCAATCGGAGGTGGTGCACATGGCAGCAGCCTCTGCGTGTGCGAGGCGACGGCCACAATGGTTGCGGCTGCCGATGCACAGCAAGCTGCGGCCACTGTGTGTTGCGTACAGGCCATCGGTGCATAAGCAAGGCGGTTGCCTACTGCCTGGGCAATGCAATAACTACTGCTTGTGCGCACAGGGTGGCTGCACAAGGTGACGCTAGCTGGGCCGCAACTACCCACTACTTGTGCAACACAACCGCTTGTGCAAGGTGAGGCAGCTGCGCACAGCGACAGCGGCTACCCATCGCTTTGCCGAAGCAGCAACTGCCTCTACACAGAGGTGACAGCAAGTGCAGGGCTGCGCCTACCGACCATTGATGGCAAGGCGACAACACCCAAGGTAGTACTACACGTCTTCCAAGGGACTACCGCACACCTACCAAGCAGTGGCCACAGTAGGGAGGTGACCGTCGTAACTTCTTGTGGCCGTCGACTCTGTTTGGGGGAGATCTGGGGCAAAATATAATTTTAACCCTGTTAATTTTGAAAATTCCGGGGCATGTCTCGAAAAAATTATGAAAATACCTTTGACATTTATGAAAATTCCCTACATGTCCCTAATTTTAGAATTTTAGTTATTTAAAAGGTTTAAGTAACTATTATTATTTATTTAGTAATCCTACATGATGTATACATGTGATGTGTGATGTGGGAAGATGATCATGGACTTTGTGATGTGTGTATGTGATTATTGGGGCCTGCGAGCCTTCATTTTTTATTGATTATCGGGTCTGTGTGCCTGTAATTATGTTGTAATTATCCTAGAGGCATGGTGGAAGCCTGGAGGTGGTAGTGGGACCCTTGAGGCTAATTCAGACGATTGTGATGCATGGAGATGCGTCGAGGTGCCGACAGATCCGACGATGACGAGATGGATGATCACCGTGCATAGAGATGCACTAATATACACAGATCCTGATGTAAGTGATTAGGCCTACTGGCTCATGCCTAATCATATTAGGTTGAAGTCCATGATCATCTGGTGTACTTGTGCATGTAAATGCTATACACCTACTAGATAAGTATATATATTTGCATGCAATGTAAATATATTAAAATATGTATGAGTGTGACACGTCATATCATGAGACCGAACCTAAAAGCCCTCCTATGATAATATTAAGTCAATAAGCGTGAGGCAATAAGATTTACCCACGTGGCCTTCCATCGTTAAGGGCAGGAACCGATTCCCGACGTAGGCTGAGTTGGTCGAGTCCCTTGATGCTCACCTATTTTGCGTCTCGCTATCTTGTCTTCAATATAGAGATGTCACCGGTGACCTGAGGATATGGTATGCTAGGTCGAGTCCCTCGAGGGCATATCATCGAATCATACTCATCTTGTAACGATGGTGATGACTTAACTAGACATCATGGTTGGTCGAGTCCCTCGAGGCCATGGTGGTTCGAAGGCCAAATATGACGAGAATCACAAGGAGTTATGATTGGTAAGAGTTATCTACCTTTTGGGCTTAGTGTGATTAGTCGAGTCCCTTGAGGTTGCACTAAGATGTCGATTGGAGCCTGATCCCTACTAGAAGTCTACTGGAGACTTTCGTTTCACGTGCATGAGGGTGTCATGTGACTCACTAGAAAACTTAGTGGGAGTATATTAAGATAGAAGTCTATATCTTGATTATTTATTTTTACGAAATCTGTGTATTATTTATACTATATCTCTTGTTTATCAAAAATATATCGTCATCAAACCCTCTACGTGGCATACTTCATGCCAACCATCTCGCTGGTCCAAATTATACGGATTGGCTCTGCAACCTAAGAATAGTTCTTACAGCAGAGAAAATCGCATATGTCTTAGATACGGTCATGCCCCAACTTGAGGCAGAAGCTCCTCAAGAAGAGTTTGCCCAATATGTGAAGTATATAGATGATTCCACTCTCGCCTAATGTTACATGTTAGCCTCTATGACTCCTTAGTTATAGAGATAACATGAAAACATGGATGCTCATTTTATACTCCTGTACCTCTACAAATTGTTTAAGGAACAGATAAGAACTCAATAATATGAGATATCTAAGAGTCCTCCGTACTTGGATGACTGAGGGGACACCGATTCAGAACCATGTCTTGAAGATGATAGAGTGGATTGAAAAACTCAGTTCTAGGAATGGTTCTAAATGATAACCTGTGTGTTGATCTTATACTTCAGTCCCTACCCGATTCCTTTTCTCAGTTCATCATAAATTTCAATATGAACAAACTTGAGGTATCTCTCCCTGAGCTCCTCAATATATTGAGGGAGGTAGAGAGCACTATCAAGAAAGAGAAATTAGTTCTCTATGTTGGTGAGACTAAAAGGAAAAGGAAGGCTGGGAAGACCCTTGAGAAGGGTAAGGATAAGGGCAAACGGGGTAAGACAAAGGTTGCTAAAATTGACCTAGCAAAGGACAAAGGCCAATGCTTCCACTATGATCAAGATGGGTATTGGAAGAGGAATTACAAAGCATATCTTGCAGAAAAAGCAAAACAGAAGCTTGGAAAAGCTTCAGATACATTTATGATCAGTCTCCATGTATTAGATATTTGTGATAATGCATAAGTATTGGATATCGGTAATGCTTATCACATCTACAATTTATTGTAGGTTCTGACAAGGCATAAGACATTGGCAAAAGGCGAGATGGACCTCAAGATGGGCAATGAAGCAAAAGTTGCTGCTGTTGCTATCGGCAAGGTCACTCTACACCTGCCTGATGGAGCTATATTGCATTAGATGCATGTTATTTTGTTTTCTCTATTATTAAAAATGTTATTTCCAATTCATGTTTGATATTAAATAGTTATAAACTACTTTTTGAGAATAATTATTGTTCAATCAGTAAGAATAATAAGATCATTACTAGAGGGACATTGCAGAATGGTTTGTTTATGCTAAATACTGCTTCACACATCATGAATGTAAGCACGGCCAAGAAAAAATGAGAAGAGGTGAATAATGCATATTTGTGGCATTATAGGCTAAGTCATATCCATGAGGGAATGATTTAAAAGTTATTGAAAAATGGATACTTAGATCCATTTGACTATGAGTCATATACAACTTGCGAGCCTTACCTTCATGGAAAATTGACCAACTCTTAATTTAGTGAAACTGGAGAGAGAGCCATTGAGTTACTAGAACTCATACATAGTGATGTATGTGGTCCTATGTCAACTTATGCTATAGGTGGTTATTCCTACTTCATTACTTTCACTGATGATTTCTCTAGGTATGGACATGTGTACTTGATGAAGTATAAGTCTAAAGCCTTCGAGAAATTCAGAGAGTATAAGAATGAAGTAGAGAACCAGACTGAAAAGAGTATTAAAACTCTTCGATCAGATCGAGGAGCAGAATACTTGAGTATAGAATTCACCCAGTTCCTCAAGGACCATGGGATTCTATCCCAATGGACGCCTCCTTATACACCACAGCTCAATGGTGTATCAGAAAGGAGGAATCACACACTATTAGATATGGTGCGGTCCATGATGAGTTTCGTTGACCTACCCATCTCATTTTGGGGATATGCCCTATAAACTATAATTTACCTTATGAACAGAGTTTTATCTAGATCGGTAGTGTCTACACCATATGAGATATGGAGAGGGAAGAAGCTCGATCTTAAGGTTGTTAAGATTTAGAGCTGCCCTACCCACGTTAAAAGACATGACCTCGATAAGTTGAAATCCAGGACGGAACGGTACAAGTTTGTGGGATACCCTAAGGAAACTTGTGGTTATTATTTCTATCACCCTAAGGACCAAAAGGTCTTTATTGCTAAGAGAGCAGTGTTTCTTGAGAAGGAACACATTCTTGGCGGAAATAGTGGGAGCATGATAGAATTAAGCGAGGTTGGAGAACCTAGCTCAAGCACCATTCTAGAGATCGAGTCTGTTTAGGTACCTAATACACAAGTTTCAATTTTACGTAGGACTAGTAGAGTGTCACACTCTCCTGAAAGATATATGAGACATATTAGTGGAGAGGATATTCAGGACATTGATTCTCAAACCTACGAGGAGACTATTATGAGTATAGACTCCGGGAAATGACAAGAAGCCATGAATTCTAAGATGAAATCTATGTACTCCAACAAGGTTTGGAACCTTGTTGATGCACCTAAGGGTATCGTACCTATCAGTTGCAAATGGTTCTTCAAGAAGAAGATCGGGATAGATGGAAAGGTGGAGACTTCTAAGGCAAGGCTAGTGGCTAAGGGGTATCATCAGAAGCAAGGTGTTGACTATGACGAAACCTTTGCACCCGTAGCTATGCTAAAATTCATTCGAATTCTATTGGCTGTTGTAGCATATTATGACTATGAGATATGGTAGATGGATGTGAAAACTGTATTCCTCAATGGCAACCTCAAAGAGGAAGTTTATATGATACAGCCTTAGGGGTTCATGTCCAAGCACAGTCCAAATTAGGTGTGTAGATTGCATAAGTCCATTTATGGACTAAAGCAAGCTTTCCGAAGTTGGAATATAAGATTTGATGAGGCGATCAGATCTTATAACTTCGTTAAGAATGAAGATGAGCCTTATGCATACAGGAAGATAAGTGGGAGCACTATCACCTTTTTAGTGTTATATGTGGATGACATCCTGATCATTGATAATGATATAGGAATGCTCTCCACAGTAAAGGCTTGGCTATCTAGACACTTCTCCATGAAGGACTTAGGGGAAGCATCCTACTTATTGGGGATTCAGATTTATAGAGATAGATCTAAATAGATGCTTCGCTTATCCTAATCCAGGTACATAGACACCATTATCAAAAGGTTTGACATAGAAAATTCCAAGAGAGGTCTCATACTTATGAGACATAGAATATCACTTTCTAGGAGTATATCCCCAAAGACTCCTGAAGAAAGGGCATACATAGATAGAATACCATATGCCTCAATGATAGGGTCTATTATATATGCTATGCTATGTACCAGGCTTGATGTAGTGCATGCTCCAAGTGTCACGAGTAGGTATTAAGCAGATCCAGGCTTGGAGCACTAAAAAATAGTAAAGTGTATCCTTAAGTACTTGAGAAGGACTAAGGATCTTTTATTGGTATATGGAGACAGTAGCCTTAGAGTTGAGGGCTACACAGACTCGAGCTTCTAGTCTGATGTCGATGATAGCAAGTCAAATTCAAGATATGTCTTCACCCTGAATAGAATAGTATACTGGAAAAATTCCAAGCAAGATACTACTATTGACTCAAACATAGAGGCAGAATATATGCTACAACAGAAGCAGCAAAAGAGGGTATCTGGATGAATAAGTTCATCATAGATTTGGGAATCGTATCGAATAACGTGAAGTTGATTCCCATATAGGGCGACAATAATAGGGCGATCAATCAAGCTGGGGAACCCAAGTCTCGTTAGAAGTGTTCTGAGGAGGTTCCACCTGATCAATGACATCGCAGCCCGTGGAGATGTAACAGTGAAAAGAGTTCTATCCGAAGATAATATTGTAGATCCACTAACAAAGCCATTGACTTAAATTATATTTGAGCATCACAGAGGTCTTATGAGGATCATACACGTAGGTGATTAGCTTTAGGTCAAGTGGGAGATTATTGGTTATAGGTGCCCTACAACCTAATCATATGAGTGGTGACATCTGTGACATGTTACGTCGATCTCTTCACTTATTATTATTGATATTTTCTCACATTATTTGGATGAATATTATGATGTCCATGGATCTGTGCAATGGGAATCGGATCGTGATGAGATCATGATAATGAGACCGATATACCTTTAAACATAGATCTTAAATCATCCTGGTTATAGGTTATTCGATGAGGACATCGAGATAACTGGATAGACTGTTACACTATATACTCATCTATATAATGGAGGCGATTGGCCTCATAGTCACTTGTGTAGGGACACTAGAGGTACAATGTAGGTGCTCATTGGAGAATAAGTTCACTGATTGATCCACTTACAGAATGTTGTATGGTTAATGATAGCTAATGTCAGACAATGATTCTATAGTCCTAGTAGTGTGTTTAGTCCTTAAACTTGAGGCACTAAAGATGCCTTGTTTAAGTACTCCATTCTTTGACATCGGACTTATAGGTTTGGAGAGCTCCAATCTGATATAGTCGGTTCTAAGGAATGGCAGCCAACCTTATGAAGGCAATTGTGTGTCAATAGAGGATCATCCACTCTCAATATCGTGAGAGATATATCCCACGTGTGCTCGCTCAGGCAAAATCCTTGGCCAGGGTCGTTCGGATTGAGAGAGAAGGAGTTCTCCAGGAGAATCCGATTAGAGTGAGACTCAGATAGGATTCTGTATGAGCCTAACTCTACCATGCCCATTATATGGTCTCTAGGATATTAGATGGATGAGGAATGATAGATACATGATAATTGAGGATAGACAGATTCGATGGATTATATCCCCCTGTACCGTCTGGGGACTATGGCGTAGTGGCCTAGTACGTCCATAGTCGATGAGTCGAGTGAATTATTATAGAGATAATAATTCACTATATCAGAAGATGTTTTGAGTTAGAAGGAGTTCTGACAGGAGCGATTCACGACTAGCTCAGTATCGGGCCTAGAGGATCACACCCATAAGGTGGATGTTGCGACGAGTAGAGGTGCAGATATGAGATATCTACGAAGCCCCTAGTTTGGATCCTGTGGATGAGATCCAATTAGGTAATTAGATGAGATCCAATTAAATGATTGGATAAGATCTAATTGGATGAGATCAAATTGGATCCTGTAGATAAGATCCAATGAGATCCAACTAGATAGAGATCCAGTGTGAACATGATCTGCATTAAGGATAAGCTTCCTCCACCTCTATAAATAGGAGGAATCTCGTGGTTCATAGGTGAGAGCTCTTGGTAGTCATCCTCCTATTCTCCTCAATCTCCTCTCCTCCTCTTTGGCTCCGACAGCCTTGTGGTGCACGTGGAGAGTGATCCCACGATGATCTGAGGAGCATTATTGCTGCATCTACTTTGTGGATTACCGCTAAAGAGGAGTATGCTAGTGCTCCTTCATCCTCTTTATCGGATCTAGAATTTTCGGAGATATACGATCTCCCCACGTAATGCTTCTGACATGATACATGCGGATTTTTCCGATTTACGATTTTTGTGCACCAATCGTCGTATGATGACCAAGTATGTAACTATGGGAAATTTGATCTTGTTTTTATTTTTCGCTACGCATGAGATGCCGAATCTCCTGATTTTCTAACATCAAGAGAAGTGCGCAGCGATTTATAGTGGTTTGGTCAAATGACCTACGTCCACTTTCAAAACCTCCTCCGATGAGATTCTAAGCTTCCACTATTAATCCTTCTTAAAGGGGAAGGACCAAACACTCTTCTTACAGACTTTTATAAGTGGTTCACACTCACTTATAGAACTTTTACAAGTGAGGCTTTGGGAGGTGAACACTTAAGCTTTCGAATATAATTTTGCTAGAGTTTTAACTCAGTTTTTATCATTTCTCAATGTTCTTAGCCAATTGAAAAGTAAGGGGTATTTATAGGCTCAACTGGCTTTAGAATTAGAGCAAAAAAGAGTCGCATCTTGGAATTTCGGGTACCGACGGTACCACCGCCTAGCACTGGCGGTACCACTGCTTGGCACTAGTGGTACCATCGCTAGTTGACCTTGCTCTATTAGTGTACTGGATAGTACCACCACCTAATCTGATGGTACTACCACCTGATAGGGTTCTTGGACTTTGTGGAGGGGCGATACCACCTCCTGTCAAGCGGTACCACCATTGATAAGTAATAACTATCAGTGGTACCACTGCTGACCTAGGGTAGTAGCATTTCCCAGACCACCTGGGAACCTATTCTTAGGGTGGTGCCACCACCTCGGTCTGGCGGTGCCATCGTCAAACAAGTTCAAACCAATCTGGATGTGTCTTGAATCTGACCCAATCTAATCCAATTAAGGCCTAGTTAGACCCTGAAGTGTTGATTAGGATTATCACCTAATCCTAACTCTAATTACATGCTAACTATAAAATTGAAGCATATTTATAAGCAAATTATAATCTAGTAATGTCGAGTCTTTTTCCGGCAAGCTTCTGGCAGACTTCGAACATACCCTCGGATATCTTCCAACTGACTCCCAACAGGCTCCCGGACTTTATGGTGAGTTTCGATGAATCTTTTGGCAAGCTTTCAATCTTTCTCAGTGAGCTCTGTGAACCTTCGATGAATCCTCCAACAAACTTCCGAAACCTTCTACAAGTCTCTGATTCATTCTCGGCTAGTTTCGGCAGCACTTCCGATGATCCTTCGGACTTCCGATGGACTCTCGAACTTTCAACGTACTTGACTCCGATAATTTGCTTTATGTCTTCATTACTATCATAATTAATCCTGCACACTTATCTCAATAATATGTATTAGATCAAATAACCTATCAATTGACTTCATCATCAAAATCCGAGATTCAATAATCTCCCCCTTTTTTATAATGATAATCAATTGATGACGAAGTTAATCTCAACTCCCCCTATCTATATACCATATTTTGAGAAGGGAAACACATGAATTCAAACCCCTTAAATTCAAGCCAAAACCGATAAGTTGCATTCATTAAACTTATTGTCATGCTCAACAAGTATGATCTTTCATAAATATAAAACTTTATATTTTTCTCAGTTTGAAAATGATGTCAAGACATGACATTCATTTTCTAGTTCAATGTCGAATGATAATGGACAATCATTATTTCGACACATGATACTAACTATAATTTTAAAATATAGCAAGGATCAAATGATAACAAAATAAAATGCACAAATCCAAATCATGATATCATTTTACGATACATCATCAAATGAAATGATAACTTATCATATCAATGAAAGATACCAAATTTAAATATGATATGATGACAATCTTACAAAACTTAACATTTTAAACATGTATGAGCCATTTGCGATGTGTGCGATACATTTCATACAATTGCGATACGCTATAGTCATTTGCGATACACTACATATAATTGTGATACATTGCGATGCTTTTAATGATAGCAAGCATTTTACGATACAAAGCATGGCAATTGCGATACATTGGAATATGATACAAACAAAGTATTTATTATTCTATCAAGTCATCAATTCAACTTGCCACATTTTTCTCCCCCTTTGTCATCAATAGAAAGGAAATGGGTCTTGATGCCAAATATTATGATTGGAGTTTTTGTGAAAAATGGCAAAAAGAGAATGATAAAGCCATCAAGAAGAATAACGAAAAGTGATTCGTTCATTCTTAATGAAAATTCATGTCTATAAAATCGTAAGATAGATCATTGAGGCCAAAATTCACAAGAATTTCTAAGAGCTCATGAAAGATTCATACATGAAAAATTTAGCATTAAGAGTTAATTCTGCATAATAATTCTTTAATCATAAAAGTGAACAATTCAAGTCATTAAAAGCTTACAAGAATCACTTCTACCAAATGAAATTAATGAGGTAGAAAAGAGATCATTTGAACATAAAATTCATAAAACTCATGATAAGAATTATGAATGTTTGTTCAAGAAAGATTGAGATGAAAAGTTCATGAGGCAATTTGATCAAAAATTCAAGCCTTAGAAATAAAATTGTAAAGTGGAAAAGATAGATCATTGAAGCCAAAATTCATACCATCAAAAGCTCATGACATTTATACAAGAGAAATTCGTAAGAAAGAAAAAGAGATCATTCAAATACAAAACTCATGAAAAGAGTCATGATGATGTTTTCATACTTAAAAGTTCAACTTGGCATTTCCACAACAAATTTATGAAATGAAATACACCTAAACACATCATCATCAAAAATTTCATAAAGGGCTAACTTGGCATTCTCATAAGAATTCATGAGGTGGAAAATAATCAATTAAGTCATAAAAGATCAAGACATAGAAATTAGCACAAGAGTTAAGAATTCATGAATGAAGTCCAAAGAGAGTATTAGAAAAAAAAATGAGAGCTTCTCCTTTTCATGCAAAGTTCATGACATAAATATATGTATAGTTGCACGTGTCCTGAAGGCAAAATTATCAAACTTCAAATGATACGAAAGTGTGGAAAATCATGAAATCCATTCATTCATGCTAATAGAAGTAGAGGAAGTATAAAATTGATAGAATCAATTTTATCAAGTCATTAAAAGGGTATGATAAAAGATCATCAACTGAGAATCATATATATGATGCTAAAAATCATTAATCGAAGGAGGAGTATCAATGTAAGATCGAAGAAAGATAAAAATGAGATCTCCATTCAAAATACAATATCGAAAAGATGTCATTTGAAATCTAAAAAGATAATATCAAGATGAGTTCATGAAAACTGAAGTTAAAAAATTTCGGAAAAGAAACATACAACAACCTCATGCAATAGGATCAACACATATGAAACTTTAAAGTGTATCAAAAAAAACATAGAGATTTACAAAATGAGAGTTAAAAGCTCCATTACAACTTATGAAGTCAATATAAAGTTTTTACAACTATTCCTTGGGTGGAATACTGAAATGCCTATACAAATTATCCAACTTCCAATTCATTTGATGCATTTCGTTTAGGATTTCAGCTTGCTATGATTTAATTTGATTTATCTCAGTTATGATCGGATCTTCAGAAGATGGAGCATGAGCTGGATTTGATGGTGCTGCACCAAAGGGACTAGGAAAGAAGATTCATTACCCCTAAATACTAGTGTTTGGGTTCTTCTATTGGAGGCGAATTTGGATTGGTCATTCTAGGCTGCCTAGTTCATATTTCATTCCTAAATATGCACCTTAATCTCTTAAGTATGTTTTTATTTATAGCATATTACTTCTTCGTTGGATGGTATTCTAATATTGTATGCATGTAGTAATCTAGTGATTAACTCTCCATATAGTAACATTAAATCCTTAGATGCTATGTCCATCATATTTTGTTATATTAAGTATCCAAAATAATTATCTTGTCCGGTCATTATCTAGTACCTAGTATCTAACTCTATTTGACTAATTTTATCGTGATGATATTGTTTAGGGATTAGGATACTAATAATGATATGATAGAGGACCTTAGAACTAAATGATAATAAATTCTCATAGCTTTTAAGGACTATGGCTAAGTTAGGATTTTTAAAAATGGTCTCTAAAGCCTCGGAGTTGGTTACTCCGATTGCATCAAAATCCCATTGTCCTCTAAAATAACAACTACTTCTCTTCTCTAAGATTCTAATTAGTCACAAATGTGTTGTTTGTAATTGAAATTTGGTTCCCTAGAAGGTAGGTTGATACGTAGTCATCTTCACCTATACTTAGATTAGTGTAAAACAACCGAACTAGTCTAGGGTATATTGGTTCATTGATTTATAAAATAGGAAAGACATCTAAATTGGTAAACTAACTAATGGGCTCTAGGTCTCCTAATTCACTTAAATCAACATGTTTACCCTTATGCATGTTTCTTATTTCAAAACTAGGGTACCTAAGGGCATTTTAAGCTAGAGTTAAAAGAGATGGGTCATATGAATCTTCTTCCCTCCTCTTTCCTTTGTCCTTAGATGATTTCCTAGAAGCCATTTATCTAAAAATGATGATAGTGAAAGTGAATTACAAAAGGGCAGTCATGTATCAAGAAATCAAAGAGGGAGTGTTAAAGATTACCTTTGTAAAGGTTTCTTGAGAAATAGTTGTTGAATCTCGGATTTTGATGATGAAACTAATTGAGTGTGATTTGTGGTCTAACTGCGTTTTGAGTTATGCAGGTCTACTATCGAGCAGGATTGACTACGATAGGGATGAAGGCGTAAAGCGAAACAAAGGGCCGAAGACAAGTGTGATGAATCGTTGGGAGTTCGAAAGTGTTCAAAGGAAGTCCGAAGATTCGTTGGGGCGTTAGGAACTGGCCGAGAAGTAGGAAGCTTGCCGAAGGGTTTCGGAAGTTCATGGGAGGTTCGTCGGAAGTTCACGGAGCTTGCCAAAAGATCGGAGCTTGCCAAAGAAGCTCTGGGAACTCGCCAAGATCATCGTGAAGTTCGAGAGCTTGCCGTGAGTCCGCGGAATGGTTTAGAAGGTTCGTCGGAAGACCTGCGGAAGTTGACCGGGCTCGCGGAAGAAGTTGTCATGTGGACTTTGTAATAGCTTAGGAAGCGTCTTTAAAATTCGTAGTTAGCACGTATTTTGGGTTAGATTAGATAACCCAAAGTGGGGCCCATTGGGCCTTGATTAGGATGAGTTTGGGCCAAAATTTTGGCCCAAACCGAAGCAAGCTACGCATGCATGCATGCTACGTGCATCTTCTTGTAGCCCGCTACTATATAGCGCGCCGGCCTCATGAAGAGCCCATATCGTAGTGAGCTATCATGTAGCGAGCCGGCTCATTGTATCAGGCGCTCTTTGTCAGGCGAATCGCCATCAGACTCAGCATGTGTGCGGTAGCCGACACTGCACAGGCGTAGCACCGCCCGACTCTTGTAAAGCGGTAGCACCGCCTGGTCGGGGCGCAATTAGCACCGCATGGTGCGTGGAAAGCCAGCGTAGCAAAGCAGGGCCGGGGTAGCACTTTGGTGAAGTGTGTAGAACGCCTGGGTGTGTCGATCTGCCAAGACTTGATCAAGCACCGAAAAACTCAAAGGATTCAAATTTTGGCTCCAAGTTTGGGCTCCAAATTTGAATCACTTTGAGGCTTATAAATACCCCTTCCTTTTCAGCTGAAAAAAACAACCCTTTTGAGCAAGAAAAAGTTTGAGTCTTGAGCTTTTGAAGAGTTTGAAAAGTGTTGTTTTCTTTGCTAAGTGTTCACCTTCTTCTTCTTCTTGAGAGATCTTGTACAAGTGTGAACATCTTGTAAAGGATTGTAAAAGGGGTGTTTGATCCTTCCCCTTCAAAGGACTTGCTAGTGGAAGAGCGGAGCCTCATCGCAAAGCTTCAAGAGTGGATGTAGGTCATTTGACCGAACCACTATACATCATTGTGTCCTTAAATGTGTGAGTGTTTATATTTCTGAATCATTTCATTTCTTGGCTGCAAGTTCATAGTTAGTTCCTTTTCACAAGCAATTACTTTCAAGTTCTCTTTAGTCGAATCGAAATCTTCCTACGAACTTGTGTTTCTTTTGTAAATCGGTTTCAAGAATACGAGTTTAATCCGCTGCACTAATTCACCCCCCTCTTAGTGCCTTTTGATCCTAATAATTGGTATCGAGCCATGTTCTTTCTCTTTCGGATTTACACCCGTGAGAAATGGCTCTAAATGGTTTTCAAGAGGGCTTTTGGTTTTAGTCACCGTTCTTTAATGATACGGACTACACATATTGGAAAACTCGAATGAGAGTTTTCATGCTTTCAATGGATTTGGATTTGTGGAACATCATTGAAAATGATTTTCAACCTTCCTCTAAACCGACTAACGAATGGTCGGTTTTGGAGAAAAGGTCGTTTTCTTTAAGCGCAAAGGCTATGAATGCCTTATTTTGTGCTTTAAACAAGAACGAGTTTAATCGGTTTCTATGTGCGAACGGCTTTTTGACATTTGGCGAACTCTTGAAATCACGCATGAGGAACTAGTAGAGTTAAAGACTCGAAAGTAAACCCTTTGTTGCATGATTTTGAGCTCTTCCAAATGACACTAGCTTAATCTATCGGCGACATGTACACCGCTTCACGGATGTCGTCAATAGCTTGAAAAGTCTTGGTAAAAGTTTTTCGAATTTTGAACTCACTAACAAGATCTTAAGATCCCTTTCAAAATGGTGGGATCCTAAAATAACTTGGCGATTCAAGAATCAAAGGATCTAAATAATTATTCTATTGATGAACTCATTGGGTCTTTAAAGACCTATGAAATGGAACATGATGAATATGATGAACATGATGAACACATGAACCACCTTCTAAAGAACAAGAAGGTTTTGAACTTAGAACAAGAGAATGCCACTTGAGTGATGACTCAAGTGATGAGGACAATGAAGAGGACTTTGAACCTTTAATCGATCTTAATAAGTTCATTAAACAAAAATCTAAAATCAACAATGAACTTGAGCGGAGGAATAGACCAATGAAGAAGAAGAAGGCTCACCAAGAAGAAGAAGCAAACTACGCTTTAATGGGCTTCGACAATGAGGTAAGTAACTTAACTTCCTTGAATTATTTTGAAATTACTTGATGATTTCCATGAATGCTTAACTTAGTTAGTAGGAATTTTTTTAATGCTTTTCTTGTGTTTTTAGAAATTAAAAAAATTCGAAATTATACTATGCTTTTCTTTATAGTATTTTTGAAAAGTAAACATATGAATGATGCAAGATTTGTGATAATGCTTAGGATTAATCCATGCATGTGTATCTTGATGGTTTACATTGTCTCCAAATATGATGCTTGATGATTTTATCATGCATGAGCTTTTGAAGTAATAAAGTGTCATATTGTGATGATGAAACATATTTTTCGAATTTATAAATAGATGCATGATTTTGGCAAAAATTTGAACATGGCCTTTTAACATAAAAATTGAAAGTGTGCTATCATTTTTACATATTTGGTCTTGACGATTTAATGACTAAGCTTGTGTTTTATTTTGATACATGTTTTCATAAAAATTTTGAATATGCTCACATCAAATTGCTTAAAATAAAATATCTTTTTTATTCTATTGAGATGAATGAATTCATGTTATGAGTCTTGTGAATCTCATGAAAATAAATATGATGAATATTTTAAAAATGTGCTTCATGTTTTCGGTCTTAATGATTTCTCTTGAAACTTGCTCTTTGGATCTATATGAAAAACATGAGTATACTCATATGAACATCAAATCACTTGAAATGGAACACATAAAAATGAGAAATTGCACTATCATGATGCTTTACGTGTAATGCTTTTGATCTTAATGGACTACATGACAACTTGTATTTCAAAGTAATACAATGATGATTTTCATATATATAATTGGACATACCTTATGTAATCATCATTGATAATAATAGTTGGTTGTCATGCTTAATGATTTTATGATATCTTATGAATCTTATAAATTAAAATGATTTTGATGATATTTTCGTTTTTGAATATAATGCATGACATTTTCATATGAAAAGTTGAACATTCTTATGAAAGATCAAATCACTTAAATTGAAACTCATAAAGATGAGAAAATGTATTGTCATGATATTTGATGCATATGATCTTGATGGATATAATGACAAACTTATATTTTGAATTTCTACAATGATAGGATCCACATAAATGTTTGAACATACATTATGAAATCATCATTGAAATAAAAATACTAAAAGTTTGTTATCATGCTTAATGACTTTGTGATATCATATCTTGATGACAAACTCATGTTTTGGTCTTAAATTTGATACTCATCTTTTGAAATATAAGCACACTTGTTTGAAACAAAATGAAACACATTATCATGATAAGTTAAATCTCATGTCTTGAAACAATGTGTTGTTTTGACAATTTTTATAATGAAGTTTGTCTTCCGGTTTTGAATATTTTGATTTGGCATATAAAGGCAAAAGACATACTTATATGAAACATAAAGAAATTATATTTACTATCTTACTGAGATTAATGATTTCATGATATCTTAAGAATCTCATAAATTATAGAAGTGATTTCGATGAATTGATTATGATTTGATAATTTGAACTTTTCTCTCATGTTTCAATACTACTTTGTATGCTTCATGACTTGTTGATTGAAATAATGATGTAGACTTTTGATGTATCACTTGTCATGATGGCTAGCATTTTGAATCTCGAAAATAATTACTTCTTTTATCATTTACTAAAGAGGAAAATAATTCAAGTTTATATCATTTGTGAATCTCACAAACTATGGTAATGATTTTGATGATTCGAACTTGAATGAGCTTTGTCATAATCTAAGTCTTGATATTTTGATATTTGATACTTGGAATTCTTATACATGAATCTAGTTATTCTTTGTGCTATATTTTTCAAATGGATCATGAGCCTTGATGTCATATATTTCATGATCCTAGAAGTGATATGATTTCTTTGCCTTGTGTGGTAAATTGAATATTTGATTTGCTTTGTGATGAAGAATCATTGAATCATGACTTGATCTATGAGAATGCTATGCTCTTATGCATCATGATTCTAGGTTGCATATCTTTTATCATGGCTTGAAAGTGAATGAAAAGAAAATATGTTAGTACTTGTAATCATGATTTGATCCTTAATATTAATATGCTTTTATATATCATGATTCTTGGTTGTATGACATTTATCTTGAATTAAAAATTGATAAATATAAATCTAGATCTTGCTAAAATGAAATGTTATTAATCATGGATGATATCTTTTGGTTTTGATTCTTGTTGAATTTACATATTGATATCCTTCATGACATGATTTCTCATGTTTTAATACCATCTTGTATGCATCTTGAACAAAAAATTGAAATATTGATTGATGCAAAATTATTGCATTGAAATATTATTCATCCCTTCTTTTTGATAGTGACAAAGGGGAGTTAGCTTGCTAGCTTATGCATCACAAGTGAAATGACAAACATAGCTAGCTAGAACTTGCAAAAGGCAAAACTTGCACTTCTCAAAATGAGAAGAAAGAAATTGCAAAGTTGCATTATTTTTTTAACTCATAAGTTTGCATGTTTAAAATGTTATAAATTTTACAAAAATTACTAGCTCATTGCAAACATGAAGTTGATTACTTGCAAAGGGAAACTTAGATGCAAATGAGAAAATTGAAGAGAGCTAGTTTGCGTATTGCAAAGTATACTAGCTTATCATTATTGCTTGTCATAAATTTCCTCATACCATGATTTGTTTATGACTCTCTTGAATTCATGACTTGATATGTTAAAAATTCATATTGTAAATTTGTTTTCTTATCATGATCAAAGCATTGGCTATTTGTACTCCACTTTTTGACAAAACAAAGGGGAGAAGAATTATTGCTAGCTTATTGCACCGTTCTAAGGTTCTTCTGGTCAAATCAGTGAAGGAGAACATCAACAGTACATTTTCACTCTTTTTAGTTTTACTATTATTTTTTAAATATTATTTCAACGGGCCTTTAAAAATTTTGAAGCATATTTGGTGATTGAGTATACCAACGTGGAGCTCGTATTCATTGCACGAACAAGGAAACCGTTAGGATTTATATTTTGAGTCACATCTTCATTGGACAAGATTTCATTAGATGACAATAAGTTTTTTCCATGATGAAATGATAAACCATCATTGCCCAGGTCGTTTTTGATTTTAATACATTGTCATAGGACTAATAGAAAATATATATGAAATGAAGAACAAGCACAAAAATGTAAAATGCAGTATAAGCAATATTAATTATCAGATCATTGATTATTATAGCATATAGTACTGAAGCTTTTACGTATCAATCCTTCAAAATTTGAAAATAACATATTTTAT
Source organism: Musa beccarii (assembly GCA_024322285.1). Classification (NCBI taxonomy): domain Eukaryota; kingdom Viridiplantae; phylum Streptophyta; class Magnoliopsida; order Zingiberales; family Musaceae; genus Musa; species Musa beccarii. The sequence goes on from CM044394.1 coordinate 8,320,867, forward strand.
ATCCAAAACTTAATATAGAATAAATATCTTTCCAAATATTTGGGCCCCACTTATATACATATTCACACATATGTTATCTAAAATATCCTTTAAAATTTTCATTGAAAGCACATATTTAAAAGATATTAATGTTATATGTAGTTTCAATGTGATAGGTTGAAAAGTAATTAGAATAACAATTACTAATAATTGTATACAAAGACATGACAACTAATTTATAACATACCCAATGGAAAACTTTTAATTGAACCATTGAGAATAGAAATTTTTATTTTACAAATGGTAAATGATATAGATGAGATTCGATCATTGAACCTTGTTATTAGTAATCAAAGTATTTACCAATTAATCTAGATTATTCTCTTTAAATTTATTTGATGAGATTTTGAATCTTCAATTTTAATTAGTGGATCTAATACATTACTATCAAATTAATATTTAAGATCTAAATTAGTGTATTAAACTTCGAATCCTAATCCTTGATAAGATAGCCAGGTACATCATTATAATATCAATATTTTAGCATTAAAATTTATCAAGTCTCAAACTTTAGACCTTTTATTAGTGACCATCACAAGCTAATATTTTAAAATAAAAATAAATATGATTTTGCTCTTTCCTATGCTGGAGAAACTACATCGATTTCCTATTGAACCTACACTTTATTTGTGCTCTTTACATTTTAATTTCCTAGCATATCACTATGATTTCTAAATATCTAAATGCTTGTAAATTTAAAGGCTCTTAATAATTATATTTTGATATCAGGCAATTGATTTGTTTGCCGGCCATGGAAAACATTGATCCACTGCAGGTAATTATCGATTTCTGAGCATCATTAAATATTTAATACGAATATTGTTCCATTGGAAAATGTTATAATATAATATGTTAGAGCTTCAGAATACTGACTCGTTCAACGTAGTCCCATTCCGAGGCTCCTAGGATTTCATAAAACTGTGGTTCCAAAGTTCTCTCAAATAATAGGAGTGTTATCTCTCATAACAAATTGTTACTATATTTGATAATCATTATAATTACTGATACTTTGTTGGGACACAATTTTCTTACAATATATATGAATCAATGCCCATCATGGATAGTTCCAATCAGTCTAATAGATAAGTGAATCAGTAAAGATGATTACAATCGGTTCATACTAACAAATAGTATAACGTCCCTATGAAGTATCAATTATAAAAGATCACACAATTATACATAACACACAACAAATAACCAAATTGACCAATTTGTCTAACTAGTTGAGACCTATCTAACTAGTTAAATTCATATTATCTGACTAGTTTGACCTATCCAACTCACTCGATTTTGAGTATTGACTTGAATGTTGGAGGAGCATTGTCGAGACTACCCCTTGACTTAATTTTATAGGGTTTGGAAAATCCAACTTGATAAATTTTTCAAAGATCGATTCGAAACAAAACTAGGTCAGATCCGAGTTGACCTCCAATTTAGACAACCCAAAATTGACTCGAATAGTTTGATACTAGAAGGAGGATTGACTATTATATCTTAAGGGAATCTCTGCATGACCATTCCGAGGAAACTCTAAGTGCCTAAACCCTTGAACTTTTTGTGTCTCGACCCCCAATAGCCCCAAATGCCCACTATCCACATCCCTTGATTTTGATGCTCCTAAATCAAGGGCTAGTGGAGTTCTAGCTAGGCAAAACCCACTTCTTGTTTTAGACCCCAACCTCTTTCGTCGACTTTTTCAAGAGTCAACTTTCACCCAACTCCTACCGTAACTTTATCTATCCCTATGGAACTTTCCATACTCTATTATAAATATAAGTTCTAATAGAGAGTTCAAACCATCGCTCTGTACCTACCTCAAATCACTTAACTAACTCAACAAATTCTACCTACTTTTGTCCCCTTATTCCTGCTCCTACTCTATCACCTACACTCCTCTCGAGCCAAGTAGCCAAGTTATTCTGAACTTAAATCTAAGCATCAACCAATTCTCCTCCTTTGCTAGAAGTTCAAAACTAAATCCCATTAGTACTACCAGAATTTATAAATGAATCTATTGGCCAATCGATTGACCTTCCACCTTAAGTTAGAGAACATTTGGATAGAATAGACCATTAGTTTGTGGCCATTGGTAGAGAAATAAAGGAAAGTAGCAAAAAATAGATCTCAATTTGCAATCTCTTTTCAAAGATATAATCAAAGAGCCAATTCCTCAAAGTTTTAGTCTTCCTATATTAAACATTTACTTAAAAAAAGATAGATCTTGAGAACATATAGTATGTATTTATTTCATAGATAATGCTTTATAGGACTATAAACTCTCTTATATGCCAAATATTTTTTATAATCCAAAGAGGGGCAACATGCGAGTGCGTCACTAGGCTTCCCTCAAAGTCAATCTCATACTTCAAACAATTAGCTAAAAAGTTCAAACTTAGTTTCATTAGTTATAGGCTTCCAAAGAAACCTACTACTTCTCTCCTAGTTATACGATATGAAGAAAATGAATCTTTAGAAAGTTATACCATGAAGTTTGACAAATCACCAACCCCTTCTACTCTCATCAATACATTTATTGATGGTCTCCAACCACAAGGTTTTGTACAAATTTATCACTCAGCCTCCAATGACTTTTCTACAATTTTACTAGAAACCAACCACCATATCATTGTCAAGTCAATAATCACCAACAAAAGAGGGGTGAAACTAAGAAAATAATAAAAGAAGAAAAAAACTAGCATTTAAATTTTTTAAAAAGTTGAGAAATGATAAAATGAAAGGAGTGGCCCATTCTCGAGAGTTCACACCACTCAATATTTTTGTAGTATTCATGTGATAAGGGACTTCTAAGGACACCTTGACTTTTGAAAGCCTCCTCATGAGGAGAGATATGTTAGGATCTAGAGAGGTACTAAGAGGGGATTTGAATTAGTGCAGTGGATAAAAATCATCAATTCAAAATGTTAGAAAGAGTTGTGCATTGAGAAGTTTTAGTCGCAAAAATGATTTCGCAAAGTGAGTATTTTGAGTGAATATGAAAGAAAGTAGAGAGGAGATCCAAAGATTGCAGCTAAGTAAAAATTGAAATCTGAAATTTAAAACTCACACATTAAGTATTGGTTATAGGTGCCCTACAAGCCAATCATGTGAGTGGTGGCATTTGTGACATGTTACGTCGATTTCTTCACATATTATTATTGGTATTTTCTCATATTATCTGGATGAATATTGTGATGTCCATGGATCTATGCAATGAGAATCGGATCATGATGAGATCACGATAATGAGACCGATATACCTTTAAACATGAGATCCTAAATCATCTTGGTCATAGGTTACTCGATGAGGACATCAAGATAACCGGATAATGTATACTTGTCTATATGATGGAGGCGATCGTGGTCTCATAGTCGACTTGTGTAGGGACACTAGAGTGGTCTGAGTCTGGTGCTCATTAGAGAATGAGTTCACTGATTGATCCGCTTACAAAATGCTGTATGGTTAATGATAGCTAATGTCAAATAATGATTCCATAGTTCGAGTAGTATGTCTGGTCCTTAGACTTAAGGCACCAAAGATGTCTTGTTTGAGTACTCCATTCTTTGACGTCGGACTTACAAGTTTGGAGAGCTCTAGATCGATATAGTCAGCCTCGTGAATGGTAGCCAACCTTATGAAGGCAATTGCGTGCAATAGAGGATCATCCACTCTCGATATCGTGAGAGATATATCCCACGTGTGCTCGCTCAAGCAAAATCCTTAGCTAGGGTCATTGATTGAAAGAGAAGGAGTTCTCTAGGAGAATCCAATTAGAGTGAGACTTAGACAGATTCCGTAGATGGGTCCGACTCTACTATACCCAATATATGATTTCGAGATATTAGATAGATAAGGACTATAGATATATGGTAATTGAGGACGAGATAAGTTCGATAAATTATATCCTCCTGCATGCAGTCTGGGACTATGGCGTAGTGGCCTGAATACGTCCATAGTCGATGAGTCGAGTGAATTATTATGGAGATAATAATTCACTATATCGAAAAGGTGTTCGAGTCGTAATAAGTTCTAACAGAGCGACTCACGGCCGGCTCGGTATCGGGCCTGAGAGGGTCACACACATAAGGTGGATGTTACAGCGAGTAGAGGTGCGTATATGAGATATCTGAAGCCCCTAGTTTAGATCTGTGGATGAGATCCAATTAAATGATTGGATAAGATCCAATTGGATGAGATCAAATTTGATCCTGTGGATAAGATCTAATGAGATGTAATCGGATAGAGATCCAAAGTGTGAACATGATTCGTTAAGGATAAGCTTCCTCCATCTCTATAAATAGGAGGAACCTTGTGGTTCATGTCGAGAGCCCTTGGTAGTTATCCTCCTATTCTCCTCGGTCTCCTCTCCTCCTCCTTGGCTCAAAGCTGACCTTATGGTGCATGTGGAGAGAGATCCCGGTGATCTCGAGGAGCGCGTCATTTGCATCCGCTATGTGGATTACCCCTAGAGAGGAGTACGCTAGTGCTCCTTCATCCTCTTCATCGGATCTAGAATTTTTGAGATATATGATCTCCCAGGATAACGCTTTTGACATGATATATGTGGATTTTTGGATTTATAATTTTGCATGCACCAATCGTCTCACGACGACCAAGTACGTAACTATGGGAAATCCGATCTTTTTTTTATTTTTCACTATGCATGAGATGCCGAATCTCTTGATTTTCTAGTAGTGGTATTAGAGCTAGATTCGTCATGCGATGATTGGCTTATAAAGCTGCATGTGTTGTGTTTAATCGCATAGAATTGTTTTATGCATTCTTGCGGTGTTTGACGTGGTTTTCAGATCCGAAAAGCGCTTCATCTTACTGATGAAAGGTGCTTTAGAGTGATCTTTCTATGTCAAATTTGTTAACGTAAATGAAAGCGGTAAAGGCAGTAATTGTTACTGCTCGTGAATCAATCGGAGGTGGTGCACATGGCAGCAGCCTCTGCGTGTGCGAGGCGACGGCCACAATGGTTGCGGCTGCCGATGCACAGCAAGCTGCGGCCACTGTGTGTTGCGTACAGGCCATCGGTGCATAAGCAAGGCGGTTGCCTCGCTGCTGGGCAATGATAACTACTGCTTGTGCGCCAGGGTGGTGCACAAGGTGCGCTTATTTGAACTACCCACTACTTGTGCGACACAACCGCTTGTGCAAGAGTGAAAATGGCAATGACTACCCATCGCTTTAAGCGAATCGCCTCTACACGAGGTGACAAGTGCGTTTGCGCCTACCGACCATTGATGGCAAGGCGACAACACCTGTAGTACTACACGTCTTCCAAGGACTACCAGCAAGACACCTACCAAGAGCCACAAGAGGGAGGTGACCGTCGTAACTTCTTGTGGCCGTCGACTCTGTTTGGGGGAGATCTGGGGCAAAATATAATTTTAACCCTGTTAATTTTGAAAATTCCGGGGCATGTCTCGAAAAAATTATGAAAATACCTTTGACATTTATGAAAATTCCTACATGTCCCTAATTTTAGAATTTTAGTTATTTAAAAGGTTTAAGTAACTATTATTATTTATTTAGTAATCCTACATGATGTATACATGTGATGTGTGATGTGGGAAGATGATCATGGACTTTGTGATGTGTGTATGTGATTATTGGGGCTCATGAGCCTTCATTTTTTATTGATTATCAGTGTCAGTGTGCCTGTAATTATGTTGTAATTATCCTAGAGGCATGGTGGAAGCCTGGAGGTGGTAGTGGGACCCTTGAGGCTAATTCGAGGCGATTGTGATGCATGGAGATGCGTCGAGGTGCCGGCAGATCCGACGATGACGAGATGGATGATCACCGTGCATAGAGATGCACTAATATACACAGATCTGATGTAAGTGATTAGGCCTCTTGGCTCATGCCTAATCATATTAGGTTGAAGTCCATGATCATCGGTGTACTTGTGCATGTAAATGCTATACACCTACTAGATAAGTATATATATTTGCATGCAATGTAAATATATTAAAATATGTATGAGTGTGACACGTCATATCATGAGACCGAACCTAAAAGCCCTCCTATGATAATATTAAGTCAATAAGCGTGAGGCAATAAGATTTACCCACGTGGCCTTCCATCGTTAAGGGAGGAACCGATTCCCGACGAGGTCGAGTTGGTCGAGTCCCTTGATGCTCACCTATTTTGCGTCTCGCTATCTTGTCTTCAATATAGAGATGTCACCGGTGACCTGAGGATATGGTATGCTAGGTCGAGTCCCTCGAGGGCATATCATCGAATCATACTCATCTTATAACGATGGTGATGACTTAACTAGACATCATGGTTGGTCGAGTCCCTCGAGGCCATGGTGGTTCGAAGGCCAAATATGACGAGAATCACAAGGAGTTATGATTGGCAAGAGTTATCTACCTTTTGGGCTTAGTGTGATTAGTCGAGTCCCTTGAGGTTGCACTAAGATGTCGATTGGAGCCTGATCCCTACTAGAAGTCTGCCGGAGACTTTCGTTTCACGTGCATGAGGGTGTCATGTGACTCACTAGAAAACTTAGTGGGAGTATATTAAGATAGAAGTCTATATCTTGATTATTTATTTTTACGAAATCTGTGTATTATTTATACTATATCTCTTGTTTATCAAAAATATATCGTCATCAAACCCTCTACGTGGCATACTTCATGCCAACCATCTCGCTGGTCCAAATTATACGGATTGGCTCTGCAACCTAAGAATAGTTCTTCACAGCAGAGAAAATCGCATATGTCTTAGATACTGGCCATGCCCCAACTTGAAGTAATTCCTCAAGAAGAGTTTGCCCAATATGTGAAGTATATAGATGATTCCACTCTCGCCTAATGTTACATGTTAGCCTCTATGACTCTTAGTTATAGAGATAACATGAAAACATGGATGCTCATTTTATACTCCTGCACCTCTACAAATTGTTTAAGGAGGAAGATAAGAACTCAATAATATGAGATATCTAAGAGTCCTCCGTGCTTGGATGATGAGGGGACACCGATTCAGAACCATGTCTTGAAGATGATAGAGTGGATTGAAAAACTCAGTTCTAGGAATGGTTCTAAATGATAACCTGTGTGTTGATCTTATACTTGATCCCTACCCGATTCCTTTCTCGCCATCATAAATTTCAATATGAACAAACTTGAGGTATCTCTCCTGAGCTCCTCAATATATTGAGGGAGGTAGAGAGCACTATCAAGAAAGAGAAATTAGTTCTCTATGTTGGTGAGACTAAAAGGAAAAGGAAGGCTGGGAAGACCCTTGAGAAGGGTAAGGATAAGGGCAAACGGGGTAAGACAAAGGTTGCTAAAATTGACCTAGCAAAGGACAAAGGCCAATGCTTCCACTATGATCAAGATGGGTATTGGAAGAGGAATTACAAAGCATATCTTGCAGAAAAAGCAAAACAGAAGCTTGGAAAAGCTTCAGATACATTTATGATCAGTCTTCATGTATTAGATATTTGTGATAATGCATAAGTATTGGATATCGGTAATGCTTATCACATCTATAATTCATTGTAGGTTCTGACAAGGCATAAGACATTGGCAAAAGGCGAGATGGACCTCAAGATGGGCAATGAAGCAAAAGTTGCTGCTGTTGCTATCGGCAAGGTCACTCTACACCTGCCTGATGGAGCTATATTGCATTAGATGCATGTTATTTTGTTTTCTCTATTATTAAAAATGTTATTTCCAATTCATGTTTGATATTAAATAGTTATAAACTACTTTTGAGAATAATTATTGTTCAATCAGTAAGAATAATAAGATCATTACTAGAGGACATTGCAGAATGGTTTGTTTATGCTAAATCATTTGCTTCACACATCATGAATGTAAGCACGGCCAAGAAAAATGAGAAGAGGTGAATAATGCATATTTGTGGCATTATAGGCTAAGTCATATCCATGAGGAATGATTTAAAAGTTATTGAAAAATGGATACTTAGATCCATTTGACTATGAGTCATATACAACTTGAGCCTTACCTTCATGGAAAATTGACCAACTCTTAATTTAGTGAAACTGGAGAGAGAGCCATTGAGTTACTAGAACTCATACATAGTGATGTATGTGGTCCTATGTCAACTTATGCTATAGGTGGTTATTCCTACTTCATTACTTTCACCGATGATTTCTCTAGGTATGGACATGTGTACTTGATGAAGTATAAGTCTAAAGCCTTAGAAATTCAGAGAGTATAAGAATGAAGTAGAGAACAGGATGAAAAGAGTATTAAAACTCTTCGATCAGATCGAGGAGCAGAATACTTGAGTATAGAATTCACCCAGTTCCTCAAGGACCATGGGATTCTATCCCAATGGACGCCTCCTTATACACCACAGCTCAATGGTGTATCAGAAAGGAGGAATCACACACTATTAGATATGGTGCGGTCCATGATGAGTTTCATTGACTTACCCATCTCATTTTGGGGATATGCCCTATAAACTATAATTTACCTTATGAACAGAGTTTTATCTAGATCGGTAGTGTCTACACCATATGAGATATGGAGAGGAAGAAGCTCGATCTTAACGTTGTTAAGATTTAGAGCTGCCCTACCCACGTTAAAAGACATGACCTCGATAAGTTGAAATCCAGGACGGAATGGTACAAGTTTGTGGGATACCCTAAGGAAACTTGTGGTTATTATTTCTATCACCCTAAGGACCAAAAGGTCTTTATTGCTAAGAGAGCAGTGTTTCTTGAGAAGGAACACATTCTTGGCGGAAATAGTGGGAGCATGATAGAATTAAGCGAGGTTGGAGAACCTAGCTCAAGCACCATTCTAGAGATCGAGTCTGTTTAGGTACCTAATACACAAGTTTCAATTTTACGTAGGACTAGTAGAGTGTCACACTCTTCTGAAAGATATATGAGACATATTAGTGGAGAGGATATTCAGGACATTGATTCTCAAACCTACGAGGAGACTATTATGAGTATAGACTCCGGGAAGTGACAAGAAGCCATGAATTCTAAGATGAAATCTATGTACTCCAACAAGGTTTGGAACCTTGTTGATGCACCTAAGGGTATCGTACCTATCAGTTGCAAATGGTTCTTCAAGAAGAAGATCGGGGTAGATGGAAAGGTGGAGACTTCTAAGGTAAGGCTAGTGGCTAAGGGGTATCATCAGAAGCAAGGTGTTGACTATGACGAAACCTTTGCACCCGTAGCTATGCTAAAATTCATTCGAATTCTATTTACATTTTGTAGCATATTATGACTATGAGATATGGTAGATGGATGTGAAACTGTATTCTCAATGGCAACCTCAAAGAGGAAGTTTATATGATACAGCCTTAGGGGTTCATGTCCAAGCACAGTCCAAATTAGGTGTGTAGATTGCATAAGTCCATTTATGGACTAAAGCAAGCTTTCCGAAGTTGGAATATAAGATTTGATGAGGCGATCAGATCTTATAACTTCGTTAAGAATGAAGATGAGCCTTATGTATACAGGAAGATAAGTGGGAGCACTATCACCTTTTTAGTGTTATATGTGGATGACATCCTGATCATTGATAATGATATAGGAATGCTCTCCACAGTAAAGGCTTGGCTATCTAGACACTTCTCCATGAAGGACTTAGGGGAAGCATCCTACTTATTGGGGATTCAGATTTATAGAGATAGATCTAAATAGATGCTTCGCTTATCCTAATCCAGGTACATAGACACCATTATCAAAAGGTTTGACATAGAAAATTCCAAGAGAGGTCTCATACCTATGAGACATAGAATATCACTTTCTAGGAGTATATCCCCAAAGACTCCTGAAGAAAGGGCATACATAGATAGAATACCATATGCCTCAATGATAGGGTCTATTATATATGCTATGCTATGTACCAGGCTTGATGTAGTGCATGCTCCAAGTGTCACGAGTAGGTATTAAGCAGATCCAGGCTTGGAGCACTAAAAAATAGTAAAGTGTATCCTTAAGTACTTGAGAAGGACTAAGGATCTTTTATTGGTATATGGAGACAGTAGCCTTAGAGTTGAGGGCTACACAGACTCGAGCTTCTAGTCTGATGTCGATGATAGCAAGTCAAATTCAAGATATGTCTTCACCCTGAATAGAATAGTATACTGGAAAAATTCCAAGCAAGATACTACTATTGACTCAAACATAGAGGCAGAATATATGCTACAACAGAAGCAGCAAAAGAGGGTGTCTGGATGAATAAGTTCATCATAGATTTGGGAATCGTATCGAACAACGTGAAGTTGATTCCCATATAGGGCGACAATAATAGGGCGATCAATCAAGCTGGGGAACCCAAGTCTCGTTAGAAGTGTTCTGAGGAGGTTCCACCTGATCAATGACATCGCAGCCCGTGGAGATGTAACAGTGAAAAGAGTTCTATCCGAAGATAATATTGTAGATCCACTAACAAAGCCATTGACTTAAATTATATTTGAGCATCACAGAGGTCTTATGGGGATCATACACGTAGGTGATTGGCTTTAGGTCAAGTGGGAGATTATTGGTTATAGGTGCCCTACAACCTAATCATATGAGTGGTGACATCTGTGACATGTTACGTCGATCTCTTCACTTATTATTATTGATATTTTCTCACATTATTTGGATGAATATTATGATGTCCATGGATCTGTGCAATGGGAATCGGATCGTGATGAGATCATGATAATGAGACCGATATACCTTTAAACATAGATCTTAAATCATCCTGGTTATAGGTTATTCGATGAGGACATCGAGATAACTGGATAGACTGTTACACTATATACTCATCTATATAATGGAGGCGATTGGCCTCATAGTCACTTGTGTAGGGACACTAGAGGTACAATGTAGGTGCTCATTGGAGAATAAGTTCACTGATTGATCCACTTACAGAATGTTGTATGGTTAATGATAGCTAATGTCAGACAATGATTCTATAGTCCTAGTAGTGTGTTTAGTCCTTAAACTTGAGGCACTAAAGATGCCTTGTTTAAGTACTCCATTCTTTGACATCAGACTTATAGGTTTGGAGAGCTCCAATCTGATATAGTCGGTTCTAAGGAATGGCAGCCAACCTTATGAAGGCAATTGTGTGTCAATAGAGGATCATCCACTCTCGATATCGTGAGAGATATATCCCACGTGTGCTCGCCAGGCAAAATCCTTGGCCGGTCGTTCGAATTGAGAGAAGGAGTTCTCGGGAGAATCCGATTAGAGTGAGACTCAGATAGGATTCCGTATGAGCCTAACTCTACCATGCCCATTATATGGTCTCTAGGATATTAGATGGATGAGAAATGATAGATACATGATAATTGAGGATAGACAGGTTCGATGGATTATATCCCCCTGTACCGTCTGGGGACTATGGCGTAGTGGCCTAGTACGTCCATAGTCGATGAGTCAGTGAATTATTATAGAGATAATAATTCACTATATCAGAAGATGTTTTGAGTTAGAAGGAGTTCTGACAGGAGCGATTCACGACTAGCTCAGTATCGGGCCTAGAGGATCACACCCATAAGGTGGATGTTGCGACGAGTAGAGGTGCAGATATGAGATATCTACGAAGCCCCTAGTTTGGATCCTGTGGATGAGATCCAATTAGGTAATTAGATGAGATCCAATTAAATGATTGGATAAGATCTAATTGGATGAGATCAAATTGGATCCTGTAGATAAGATCCAATGAGATCCAACTAGATAGAGATCCAGTGTGAACATGATCTGTTAAGGATAAGCTTCCTCCACCTCTATAAATAGGAGGAATCTCGTGGTTCATAGGCTGAGAGCTCTTGGTAGTCATCCTCCTATTCTCCTCAATCTCCTCTCCTCCTCTTTGGCTCCGACAGCCTTGTGGTGCACGTGGAGAGTGATCCCACGATGATCTGAGGAGCATTATTGCTGCATCTACTTTGTGGATTACCGCTAAAGAGGAGTATGCTAGTGCTCCTTCATCCTCTTTATCGGATCTAGAATTTTCGGAGATATACGATCTCCCCACGTAATGCTTCTGACATGATACATGCGGATTTTTCCGATTTACGATTTTTGTGCACCAATCGTCGTATGATGACCAAGTATGTAACTATAGGAAATTTGATCTTGTTTTTATTTTTCGCTACGCATGAGATGCCGAATCTCCTGATTTTCTAACATCAAGAGAAGTGCGCAACGATTTATAGTGGTTTGGTCAAATGACCTACGTCCACTTTCAAAACCTCCTCCGATGAGATTCTAAGCTTCCACTATTAATCCTTCTTGAAGGGGAAGGACCAAACACTCTTCTTACAGACTTTTATAAGTGGTTCACACTCACTTATAGAACTTTTACAAGTGAGGCTTTGGGAGGTGAACACTTAAGCTTTCGAATATAATTTTGCTAGAGTTTTAACTCAGTTTTTATCATTTCTCAATGTGCTTAGCCAATTGAAAAGTAAGGGGTATTTATAGGCTCAAGCGGCTTTAGAATTAGAGCAAAAAGAGTCGCATCTTGGAATTTGGAGCGGTACCACCAGCCTTTGGCGGTACCAGCATGCTGGCACTAGTGGTACCATCGCTAGTTGACCTTGCTCTATTAGTGTATCTTTGGATAGTACCACCACCTAATCTGATGGTACTACCACCTGATAGGGTTCTTGGACTTTGTGGAGGGGCGATACCACCTCCTGTCAAGCGGTACCACCATTGATAAGTAATAACTATCAGTGGTACCACTGCTGACCTAGGGTAGTAGCATTTCCCAGACCACCTGGGAACCTATTCTTAGGGTGGTGCCACCACCTCTGATGCAGCGGTGCCATCGTCAAACAAGTTCAAACCAATCTGGATGTGTCTTGAATCTGACCCAATCTAATCCAATTAAGGCCTAGTTAGACCCTGAAGTGTTGATTAGGATTATCACCTAATCCTAACTCTAATTACATGCTAACTATAAAATTGAAGCATATTTATAAGCAAATTATAATCTAGTAATGTCGAGTCTTTTTCCGGCAAGCTTCTGGCAGACTTCGAACATACCCTCGGATATCTTCCAACTGACTCCCAACAGGCTCCCGGACTTTATGGTGAGTTTCGATGAATCTTTTGGCAAGCTTTCAATCTTTCTCAGTGAGCTCTGTGAACCTTCGATGAATCCTCCAACAAACTTCTGAAACCTTCTACAAGTCTCTGATTCATTCTCGGCTAGTTTCGGCAGCACTTCCGATGATCCTTCGGACTTCCGATGGACTCTCGAACTTTCAACGTACTTGACTCCGATAATTTGCTTTATGTCTTCATTACTATCATAATTAATCCTGCACACTTATCTCAATAATATGTATTAGATCAAATAACCTATCAATTGACTTCATCATCAAAATCCGAGATTCAATAATCTCCCCCTTTTTTATAATGACAATCAATTGATGACGAAGTTAATCTCAACTCCCCCTATCTATATACCATATTTTGAGAAGGGAAACACATGAATTCAAACCCCTTAAATTCAAGCCAAAACCGATAAGTTGCATTCATTAAACTTATTGTCATGCTCAACAAGTATGATCTTTCATAAATATAAAACTTTATATTTTTCTCAGTTTGAAAATGATGTCAAGACATGACATTCATTTTCTAGTTCAATGTCGAATGATAATGGACAATCATTATTTCGACACATGATACTAACTATAATTTTAAAATATAGCAAGGATCAAATGATAACAAAATAAAATGCACAAATCCAAATCATGATATCATTTTACGATACATCATCAAATGAAATGATAACTTATCATATCAATGAAAGATACCAAATTTAAATATGATATGATGACAATCTTACAAAAATTAACATTTTAAACATGTATGAGCCATTTGCGATGCGTGCGATACATTTCATACAATTGCGATACGCTATAGTCATTTGCGATACACTACATATAATTGTGATACATTGCGATGCTTTTAATGATAGCAAGCATTTTACGATACAAAGCATGGCAATTGCGATACATTGGAATATGATACAAACAAAGTATTTATTATTCTATCAAGTCATCAATTCAACTTGCCACATTTTTCTCCCCCTTTGTCATCAATAGAAAGGAAATGGGTCTTGATGCCAAATATTATGATTGGAGTTTTTGTGAAAAATGGCAAAAAGAGAATGATAAAGCCATCAAGAAGAATAACGAAAAGTGATTCGTTCATTCTTAATGAAAATTCATGTCTATAAAATCGTAAGATAGATCATTGAGGCCAAAATTCACAAGAATTTCTAAGAGCTCATGAAAGATTCATACATGAAAAATTTAGCATTAAGAGTTAATTCTGCATAATAATTCTTTAATCATAAAAGTGAACAATTCAAGTCATTAAAAAGCTTACAAGAATCACTTCTACCAAATGAAATTAATGAGGTAGAAAAGAGATCATTTGAACATAAAATTCATAAAACTCATGATAAGAATTATGAATGTTTGTTCAAGAAAGATTGAGATGAAAAGTTCATGAGGCAATTTGATCAAAAATTCAAGCCTTAGAAATAAAATTGTAAAGTGGAAAAGATAGATCATTGAAGCCAAAATTCATACCATCAAAAGCTCATGACATTTATACAAGAGAAATTCGTAAGAAAGAAAAGAGAGATCATTCAAATACAAAACTCATGAAAAGAGTCATGATGATGTTTTCATACTTAAAAGTTCAACTTGGCATTTCCACAACAAATTTATGAAATGAAATACACCTAAACACATCATCATCAAAAATTTCATAAAGGGCTAACTTGGCATTCTCATAAGAATTCATGAGGTGGAAAATAATCAATTAAGTCATAAAAGATCAAGACATAGAAATTAGCACAAGAGTTAAGAATTCATGAATGAAGTCCAAAGAGAGTATTAGAAAAAAAAATGAGAGCTTCTCCTTTTCATGCAAAGTTCATGACATAAATATATGTATAGTTGCACGTGTCCTGAAGGCAAAATTATCAAACTTCAAATGATACGAAAGTGTGGAAAATCATGAAATCCATTCATTCATGCTAATAGAAGTAGAGGAAGTATAAAATTGATAGAATCAATTTTATCAAGTCATTAAAAGGGTATGATAAAAGATCATCAACTGAGAATCATATATATGATGCTAAAAATCATTAATCGAAGGAGGAGTATCAATGTAAGATCGAAGAAAGATAAAAATGAGATCTCCATTCAAAATACAATATCGAAAAGATGTCATTTGAAATCTAAAAAGATAATATCAAGATGAGTTCATGAAAACTGAAGTTAAAAAATTTCGGAAAAGAAACATACAACAACCTCATGCAATAGGATCAACACATATGAAACTTTAAAGTGTATCAAAAAAAACATAGAGATTTACAAAATGAGAGTTAAAAGCTCCATTACAACTTATGAAGTCAATATAAAGTTTTTACAACTATTCCTTGGGTGGAATACTGAAATGCCTATACAAATTATCCAACTTCCAATTCATTTGATGCATTTCGTTTAGGATTTCAGCTTGCTATGATTTAATTTGATTTATCTCAGTTATGATCGGATCTTCAGAAGATGGAGCATGAGCTGGATTTGATGGTGCTGCACCAAAGGGACTAGGAAAAGAAGATGCATTACCCCTAAATACTAGTGTTTCGGGTTCTTCTATTGGAGGGCGAGCTGGATTGGTCATTCTAGGCTGCCTAGTTCATATTTCATTCCTAAATATGCACCTTAATCTCTTAAGTATGTTTTTATTTATAGCATATTACTTCTTCGTTGGATGGTATTCTAATATTGTATGCATGTAGTAATCTAGTGATTAACTCTCCATATAGTAACATTAAATCCTTAGATGCTATGTCCATCATATTTTGTTATATTAAGTATCCAAAATAATTATCTTGTCTGGTCATTATCTAGTACCTAGTATCTAACTCTATTTGACTAATTTTATCGTGATGATATTGTTTAGGGATTAGGATACTAATAATGATATGATAGAGGACCTTAGAACTAAATGATAATAAATTCTCACAGCTTTTAAGGACTATGGCTAAGTTAGGATTTTTAAAAATGGTCTCTAAAGCCTCGGAGTTGGTTACTCCGATTGCATCAAAATCCCATTGTCCTCTAAAATAACAACTACTTCTCTTCTCTAAGATTCTAATTAGTCACAAATGTGTTATTTGTAATTGAAATTTGGTTCCCTAGAAGGTAGGTTGATACGTAGTCATCTTCACCTATACTTAGATTAGTGTAAAACAACCGAACTAGTCTAGGGTATATTGGTTCATTGATTTATAAAATAGGAAAGATATCTAAATTGGTAAACTAACTAATGGGCTCTAGGTCTCCTAATTCACTTAAATCAACATGTTTACCCTTATGCATGTTTCTTATTTCAAAACTAGGGTACCTAAGGGCATTTTCGCTAGAGTTAAAAAGAGATGGGTCATATGAATCTTCTTCCCTCCTCTTTTCTTTGTCCTTAGATGATTTCCTAGAAGCCATTTATCTAAAAATGATGATAGTGAAAGTGAATTACAAAAGGGCAGTCATGTATCAAGAAATCAAAGAGGGAGTGTTAAAGATTACCTTTGTAAAGGTTTCTTGAGAAATAGTGACCTTGATCCAAGATTTGAGGGGATAGCAGTCTCTCTAGGTCTTCTTGAGGAGAAAGATGGAGATTTGAGAGGTCGGAGAGTGTCTTTAGAGGGAGCAACAATAGTTAGGGTCAGTTCCACTATCGGCCCTAAAGCCCCTTTATATAAGGGGGCTCTCGGGCGGTGCCACCGCCTGGGAATAGAATGCCCAGGCGGTGCTATCGCCAGTTCTGGTGGTGCCATTACTGGCACACAGACTTAGACAGTTTTAGGCGGGGCTACAACACTTGATCATTTGATCAATTTGTTTTGTTATTTTATTTTAACATCTATCTCACAGATGTCTAATTTAATCATCATGTATTTGATTGAGATAAAATGATGTCATTGAATCTCTTCTGATCTCATATTAATGATGAGGTAATTTTAATTAAGCACAATGACTTATCAAATCATTTAAACAATTAATTATTATAAAATATTATAATCAAGAGACATCGAAATTTTTATCCTTGAGAGAATCGAGAGAGAATAATAATGTAAAGATAAGAAAACTCAAATGATAAAGGAGAGGTGATCTTCGAAGGTTATGAAAACTTATGTATCAACGATCAATTCGTGAAATCATGAAGGAAGTAAAATTCAACCAAAAGATGTCTTCATCATATTATCTCAAGTTATACATCCGAGATAAGGAGATCAAGGGAAGTAAATTTTTAAGTTGGGAATAAAAATAAATTATCAATTCATGCATTACTCATCATATATAATTTCAGGATAAGTAAAAGATCGTCAAACATGATTCAAAGCATACATCACTAAGAATCATACCTGAAAAATATTTCAAGGAGAATATATTACAATCGTAACTATCGATAAGTGACTCATTTGAATGCATCATCAAATGAGAATGTGATTTATACATTAGGAGAATCGAGTCATCAAGTTCAAAAGAAAATTTGAGTATCAAATGCATTCAAGCCATCAATGCACAATAAGTCATGATTTTAATCAAAATAAAGTTGTGATTCCAAAAAAATTTAAAGTCATGAATCATTTTGAGGAATCTCATTCTAGCTTAATTCATCAACTCCAAATTTATCATTAAAATCATATACAATATTCACAAAATGAATTTATAGATCTTAGATAGATGGAAAAAACATTTTCTTTTAGATATTTTAATTTAAGTGATTTGACTTCTCATAGGAATGTTCAAAGAGAAAAATAATTTTTTTTATATAAAAGCTTAGTATCATCATATAGTTCTGAAATAAGATTTCGTAAAAAAACATCACAACTAAAACCATATCATTTCAAAACATAGGATTCCAAATTGTAAAATCAAGCGTGATGCACTTTTTCATTGAAATCATTTTTAAGAGACTTAGTGCTAGCATATTTTAGTCTTAATAATTTTGGTGCATAAACAATATATAACTCTCAAAAGTCTTTTATTACCAAAGCTAGTGACTTAATCATGTATCATAGAGGTATCATTACTCACTGCAAGCTTGTGATGGCTAAGATTCCTACATAAGAAGATTTTTGGGTACCCATTTGACCTTGGGTGTCTCAAAAATTGATCTACTCGATTTGTCATTTTGCATTGAATTAATTATGATCCATTTAGGAACTCATATCAA
This sequence comes from Musa beccarii, assembly GCA_024322285.1. Classification (NCBI taxonomy): domain Eukaryota; kingdom Viridiplantae; phylum Streptophyta; class Magnoliopsida; order Zingiberales; family Musaceae; genus Musa; species Musa beccarii. The sequence goes on from CM044394.1 coordinate 8,339,123, forward strand.
CTTATGTGAGCTAAGTTTCTTATATGGATATTTGTAAATAACATGTCCGTGTTTGCAATAAAAGTTACACTTTGAGTAAGATGATACATGTAGTGTAGGTCCTTTAATGAAGGTAGTTGGATTTCGGTGAGATCCACTCACAAATCCAATTCCACTTCTTTTTTCGACATGACCCTTGTTTGCAAGGATCATGTCTAAGCCCTTGCTACCAACCTTGAATTTATTTAAGGTCACTTTAAGTAGCAAGTTCTTCTTCTTAATTACCTCTAAGTATTTACACTTAGAGCATGGAGGTAAAGAGGGAGTATCAAGTTTAAGACTATCAAGTTTATCAACTAAGAGAGCATGCTCCTTTCTCAACAAATTAAACTTTTTATTAATAGTTCTACATTCATCAAATAATTCATGAAAGACATTTGAAAGCTCATCAAAGGTTAAATTTTTATTAACTAAATCACATACCTCTTCTCCAAAAGTCATTAAAGTGAAGTTAACCACCTCCTTGTTGCTTGCTTCTTCATCTTCGGAGCTACTTGAGTCATCCCATGTTGCCTTTAGAGTCTTCTTCTTCTTTGGTTGCTTCTTCTTGGCTTGGGGGTATTCACTTTTAAAGTGCCACAGTTTCTTACATTCATAGCATATTATTTGTTCCTTTTTAAGTTCAAGTTTGTTTTTAGAATCGTTTTTAAGTTTATTCCTTTTTATAATTTTTTTTGAATTTCTGAGTCAAGAGTGCAAGTTCATCATCAAGGTTCTCATCACTTGAAAATTCTTTCAAGTAGTCTTCTTATGTTCTCAATGTCATATCCTTCTTGTTCTTTAGAAGGGGATTCTCGAGCTCATCATGAGTATGACATATCATCTCGTAGGTCATTAATGACCCAATGAGTTCATCAAGAGGAAAATATTTTAGGTCCTTGGCTTCTTGAATGACCGTAACTTTTGGATCCTAACTTTTTGGGAAGGATCTTAAGATTTTAGTTACAAGTTTGAAATTAGAAAAACCTTTCCCAAGTGTTTTGAGTTCATTGATGACATCAGTAGAACGGGTGTACATGTCTTCGATGGGCTCACTTGGTTTCATCCGAAATAATTCATAAGAATGCGTCAAAAGGTTGATTTTGGACTCTTTCACTCGACTAGTGCCTTCATGAGTAATTTCAATAGTATACAAAATATCAAAAGTCGATTCATAGATCGAGACACGATTAAATTCATTTTTATCAAGAGTACAAAATAAGGCATTCATAGCCTTTACATTAAGAGCAAAAACCTCCTTCTTCGATTCATTCCAATCGTTCATCTGAAGAAAAGATTTTTGGAAATTATTTTCAACAATATTCCAAAGTTCAAAATCCACAGAAATAAGAAAAATCTTCATGCGAGTCTTCTAGTAGGTGTAATCCGACCCATTAAACATAGACGGACATGTAATTGAATGACCCTCTTGCATGTCGGAATACGCCATCTCTATTAGGTTTTAAACCAAATGAGAGTGATCTAGCTCTGATACCAACTGTTAGGATCTAGAGTGGCACTAAAAGGGGACGGGGGGCGGAGGGGGGGGGGGTGAATTAGTGCAACAGATAAAAATCGTAAATTCAAAATATTTCGAAAAAGAGTTGTGCATTGAGAAGTTTTGGTCCGACGAAAATGATTTCGACATAGTGAGTGTTTCGAGTGAATATGAAAGAAAGTCGAGAGAAGGAGATCGTGAGATTGTAGCTAAGTAAAGATTGAAATGCAATAATTTAAAACTTACACATCAAGAGAAGTACGTATCGATTTATAGTGGTCCGATCAAATAACCTGCGTCCACTTTTGAAACCTCCTCCGATGAGATTCCCAACTTCCACTATTAATCCTTCTTGAAGGGGAAGGACCAAACACCCCTTTTACAGACTTTTACAAGTGGTTCACACTCTCTTACGGAACTTTTATAAGTGAGGCTTTGGGAGGTGAACACTCAAGCTTTCAAATGTAATTTTGCTAGAGTTTTGACTCAGTTTTTATCACTTCTCAATGTGCATAGCCAACTGAGAAGTAAGGGATATTTATAGGCTCAATTAGCTTTAGAATTGAAGCAAAAAAGAGTCACATCTCGGATTTTTATGTATTAGCGGTACCACCGCTTGGTACTGGCAGTATCACTACCATTTAACCCTGCTCTGTCAGTGTACTGGGCGGTACCACCACCTAGTCTGATGGTACTATCACCTGACAGGGTCCTTGGGCTTTATGGAGAGGTGGTACCACTTCCTGTCAGGCGGTACCATCGTTGATAGGTAATAACTATCAACGGTACCACCACTGACCTGGGGCGGTACCACCGCGCAAACCACCTAAGAACCTATTCTTAGGGTGATGCCACTGCCCTAGTCTGACGGTACTACCACCCTAGTCTGGTGGTGCCATTGCCAGATAGGTTCAAACCAATTTGGATGGGCCTTGAATCCGACCCAATCCAATCCAATCCAATTACGGCCCAATTAGCCCCTACAGGGGTTGATTAGGATTATTACCTAATCCTAATCCTAATTATATGCTAACTATAAAATTAAAATATATTTCTAAGCAAATTATAATCTGATAATGTCAAGTATTTTTCTGACGAACTTCCGGTGGACATCCGACACACCCTCGGATATCTTCCGATGGACTCCCAATAGGCTCTCAGACTTTATGGCGAGTTCCGATGAATCTTTTGGCAAGCTTTTGAACTTTCTCAGTGAGCTCCGTAAACCTCCGATGAACCTTCTAACGAACTTTCGAAACCTTCGACCAGTCCCTGATTCATTCTCGGCCTGTTTCGACAACACTTACGACGATCCTTCAGACTTCCAATGGACTCTCAAACTCCCAACGTACTTGACTCTAGTAATTTGCTTTATGTCTTCATTACTATTGTAGTTAATCTTACACACTTATCTCAATATTATGGATTAGATCAAATAACCTATCAATTGACTTCATCATCAAAATTCGAGATTCAATTGGATATGAACAAATACTATTGCTTTTGTTACGATCGTAAATGCACTAAGAGGGGTAAATTAGTGCTTTTGAAATAAAGTTTTGATTTAAAAAATTTTAATTGATAAAACTCATATCGAAAATATGTTTAACTTAAAATATGAGTAAGGGAGTGAGTAACTAAATCAATTAGTAATAGTAAGGAAAAGTATAAAAAGAAATATAAACCAGATTTATAGTGGTTTGGTCATCTCGACCTACGTCCACACTGGATTTCTCTTCCTTCGAGGCCACCAGCTTTCACTATCGATCTTCTTTTTAACAAGCGAAAATCAACTACCCTTGTTACAACCCTTCTCCTTTCACAAGCTTAGGAGAGAACCTTTACACCTCTCTTCTCCTTTTAACAAACTTGGGAGAGAAACTTTATATCTCTCTTTTACACAAGACCTCACACCTTAATAGTATAATCTCTACACTTAATGAGAAAAAGACAACATTTTTCAAGAGAGTTTCCAACACTTTTATACTTAAGAATTTCTACTCCATCAAGCAAGTATGAGTGGGGTATTTATAAACCCCAAATAGTTTAAAAAATGAGCCAAAAATTTAAATCCTTGAGTTTTGGGGGTATTAGCGATACTACCACTGAACAGAGCCCAGGAATTTGGGCTCTAGTGGTACCATCGTCGACCTAGGTGATACCACTATCGGCATTAGGTGGTACTACAGTCGAGGTTCCCAGAAAAGCATAACCCGTGCTTTTTGGCTCTCTAGCGGTACCACCGCTTGAGCCTAGGAGTGCCACCACCTAGCCCAACACTAGGTTACTGAATTGGACTTCCAACAGGCCCAATTCAATCTTGGTTCAGGCCCAATGGGCTCTTAATCAAGTTAGCATAGTTATGCCGCAAAATCAACTCAATTAGATTATAAATGACTTTGATCAAGACTTAACAACTCTAATTACAATCATAAAGCCTTTAGTATATTATCTGGTATGTCATCTGTTCATTCGACATTTCGTTCGTGTTAGGATTGTAGTGGCACTTGTTGGGAAATCCTTCAGGGGAGTGACATCATATGCGCAACGGAAGAACAGAAAACAAAACCCTAGATTTTCCGTAGAAAGTTTCTATTATCGTGCGAAGATCGGTGCGTCAAAAACAAATCCGTAAAACTGCACGTGTAAAAGAAGATACCTAGGGAGATCGTATATCCCTGGATTCCTGTAGATCTGTGGGAGAGAATGAAGGAGGTCAAGCGTCCTCCTCTCTAGCGGTATCCATATGGCAGGGATTGCGACGATGCACCTCTCTCTCTGTGGAGAGGAGAACAGGAGGCGACTACCAAAAGAAACCCTCAACCTATATAGCTTTGGTTCCCTCCTATTTATAAAGGCCCCCTGAAAACCCTAATAGATATTTTACCCTATTAGGTATTGGATCTCCATCCAATTACCCAAGCCTCTTGGATTAGTGGGTCTCTACCCAATAATCTCTTATTAGCAATTATTGGATCTCATCCCAAGATCCAATAATTCAGGGGCTTAATGGATATCCAATAAGATAGGGGGTTCAGCGGATATCTCATATCTGAACCTCTACTCGTCGTAATACCTACCATATGTGTGTGACCCTCTAGGTCCAATATCGAGCTGGTCGTGAGTCATACTTATCAGAACTCCTTCTGACTTAGTGAATTATTATCTCTATAATAATTCACCCAACTTATCGATTACGGACGTACTAGGCCACGAAGTCATGATATCTGTCCTCAGTTATCATGTATCTATAGTCCCTCATCCATCCAATAACCCAGAGATCCTATACCGAGCATGGTGCTGTCAGGCCCACACGGTCTCTCCTCGAGTCTTGCTCTTATTGGATTCTCTCGGAGAACCCTTTCTCTCTCAATCCGAATAACCTTGGCCAAGGATTTGTTCGAGCAAGAATACATGAGATATTCCTCTCATGATACCGAGAGTGGATGATCCTCTATTGATACTCAATAGCCCTCGTAAAGTTGGCTACCACTCCCAATGGCCGATTGTACTAGATCTGAAACTTTCCAAACCTATAAGTCCAGTATCAAAGAGTGGAGTACTCATACAGGACATCCTTGGTGTCTCAAGTTTAAGGACTAGATACACTACTAGGACTACGGAATCACTGTCTGACGTGAGGTATCAATAACCATCCAGCAGTCCGTAGGCAGATCAATCAGTGAACTCATTCCCTAATGAGTACCTGCACTGTATCTTTAGTGTCCCTACATGAGTAGCTATGAGACCAGCTGCCTCCATCATATGGATGGGTATACAGCACACTAGTCTATCCGGTTATCTCGATGTCCTTCTCGAGTAACCTATGGCCAAGATAATTCAGAGTATGTGTTTAAAGGTGAATCGGTCTCATTATCGTGATCTTATCACAATCCGATTCCCATTGCACAGATCCAAGAACATCACAATATATACAACACGCAAGATAAAGTGATAAAATGCCTAATAATAAGCAAAGAGAAAAAGTATATATCAAGTCACAAGTGCCATGACTCATGTGGTTGGCTTGTAGGGCACATATGACTAGCAATCTCCCACTTGACCTAATGCCAATCACCTATGTGTCTGATCCCTATCAGACCTCTGTGACGCTCAAAGATAATTTGAGACAATAGCTTGGTCAGTGGATCTGTAATGTTATCTTCGGATGGAACTCTTTCGACTACTACATCTCTTCGGGCCACGATCTCTCTAATAAGTTAAAACCTCCTCAAAACACTTCTGATAAGACCCGGGTTCCCTTATTTGAGTAATCGCCCCGTAGTTGTTGTAATATAAGGGAATCAGCTCTTCGCTGCTTGACATGACTCCCAAATTTGTGATGAACTTTTTCATCCAGACTCTCTCTTTTGCTACGTCTATCACAGCAATGTATTCCGCCTCTATGGTCGAGTTAGCAGTAGTGTCTTGCTTAGAACTCTTCCAGCATACTGCTCCTCCTTCAGGGTGAACACATACCCTGAATTAGACTTGCTATCATTGACATCGGACTGGAAGCTTGAGTCTGTGTAGCCCTCAACTCTGAGGCTACCACCTCCATATACCAGTAAAAGATCCTTAGTCCTTCTTAAGTACTTAAGGATACTTTTTACTGCTTTTTAGTGCTCCAAGCTTGGATCTGCTTGATATCTGCTCGTGACACTTAGAGCATGCGCTATATCAGGCCTGGTACATAGCATAGCATACATGATAGATCATATCACTGATGCATATGGTATCATATCCATGTGTGTCCTTTCTTTAGGAGTCTTTGGGGACATACTCCTAGAAAGTGATATTCCATATCTCATTGGTATGAGACCTCTCTTGAAATTTTCCATGCCAAACCTTTTGACAATGGTGTCTATGTACCTGGACTAGGACAAGCTAAGCATCCTCTTGGATCTATCTCTATATATCCGTATCCTCAATATGTAGGATGCTTCCCCTAAGTCCTTCATGGAGAAGTGCCTAGATAACTAAGTCTTTATTGTGAAGAGCATTCCTACATCATTCCTAATGATCAGAATGTCATCCACATATAATACCAAAAAGGTGATAGTGCTCCCACTTACTTTCCTGTACACACAAGGCTCATCTTCGTTCTTAAAGAAGTCATAAGATCTGATCACCTCATCAAATCTTATGTTCCAACTTTGGGAAGCTTGCTTCAATCCATAAATGGACCTAAGCAACCTACATACCTTATCTAGGTTATCCCTAGATATGAATCCCTTAGGCTGTTTCATATACACCTCCTCCTCGAGGTTACCATTGAGGAATGCGGTTTTGACGTCCATCTGCCAGATCTCATAATCATAGTGTGTTGCAATAGCCAATAGAATTCGAATGGATTTTAGCATGGCTATAGGTGAGAAAGTTACGTCATAGTCAACACCTTGCCTCTGACGATACCCTTTAGCCACTAGCCTTGCTTTATAGGTCTCTACCTTTCCATCTACTCCAATCTTCTTTTTGAAGATCTACTTGCAGCCAATGGGTACAATACCCTTGAGTGCGTTAACTAGGTTTTAAACCTTATTGGAGTACATGGAATCTATTTCTAAATTCATGGCTTCTTGCCATTTTTCCGAGTCTATGCTCATAAATGCCTCCTCGTAGGTCTGAGGATCAATATCCTCAATATCCTCTCTTCTGATATGTCCCACATATCTCTCAAGAGGATGGGATACTCTATCGGACCTACGTAAAGTTGGAACTTGTGTGCTAGGTATCTGAACAGACTCTGGCTATGGAATGGTGCTTGAGCTAGGTTTTCCAACCTCACTCAATTCTATCATGCTCCCACTATCTCCACTAAGAATGTGTTCCTTCTCAAGGAACACTGCTCTCTTAGCTACAAAGACCTTTTAGTCCTCAGGGTGATAGAAATAATACCCACAAGTTTCCTTGGGGTATCCCACGAACTTGCACCATTCCGTTATGGATTCCAACTTGTCAGAGTTGTGTCTCTTAACGTGGGCAGGACAGCCTCAAATCTTAACAATCTTAGGATCAGGCATCTTCCCATTCCATATCTCATATGGAGTAGACATCACCGACTTAGTTGGAATTCTATTCAAAAGATAAGCTGCGGTCTCTAGGGTACATCCCTAGAATAAAATGGGTAGGTCAGCGAAACACATCATGGAACGCACCATGTCTAATAGTGTGCGATTCCTCCTTTCTGATACATCATTAAGCTGTGGTATATAAGGAGGTATCCATTGGGATAAGATCCCATAGTCTTTGAGGAATTAGGTGAATTTTGTACTCAAGTACTCACCTCCTCGATCTGATCGAAGGGCTTTAATACTCTTTCCTGTTTGGTTCTCCACTTCATTTTTATATTCCTTAAATTTCTCAAAAGCTTCAGACTTGTACTTCATCAAGTACACATGTTCGTATCTTGAGAAATCATCAGTGAAAGTAATGAAGTAGGAGTAACCACCTATGGCATGAATCGACATGGGACTGCATACATCACTATGTATGAGTTCTAGTAACTCAGTGGTTCTCTCTCCAGTTCCACTAAATAGAGAGTTAATCATCTTTCCCCGAATGCAAGGTTCACATGTTGCATATGACTCGTAGTTAAATGGATCTAGATATCCATCTTTTAACAACTTTTGAATCCTTCCCTCGTGGATGTGACCTAGCCTACAATGACAAAGATATGCATTGTTCACCTCTTCTCATTTCCTCTTAGACTCACTTACACTCATGATATGTGGAGCTATATCTAGCATAAATAAACTATTATGCAATGTTCCTCTCGTAATGATCTGATCATCTAATATTATTGAACAACCATTGTTCTCAAAAACTAATTTATATCCAATAACTGTCAAACATGAAATAGAAATAATATTTTTGATAATAGAAGGAACATAATAGCATGTATCTAATACAATAATAGCTCCACCAAGCAGATGTAAAGTGACCTTGCCAATAGCTACTATAGCAGCCTTTGCTCTGTTACCCATTTTAAGGTCCATCTTGCCTCTGTTCAATCTCCTAGGTCCTACCAAAACCTATAACAAATTACAAATATGATAAGAACTCCCGGTATCCAATACTCATGTGTTAGCAAGCTTCTGTTTCACCCTCTCTACAAGGTACTCTTTGTAGTTCCTCTTCCAGTGCCCATCTTTGTCATAGTGGAAGCACTAGACTTTGTCCTTTGTTGGGTTTTTCTTGGCAACCTTTGCCTTACCCATTTTACCTTTACCCTTGCCCTTGTTAAGGGTCTTCTCAACCGTCCTTTTCTTCCTGGTCTCACTAGTGTAGAGAACCGACTTCTCTTTCTTGATGGTGCTCTCTGCTTCTCTCAACATATTGAGAAGCTTTGGGAGGGTCACCTCAAGTTTGTTCATATTAAAATTCATTATGAACTGAGAAAAGGAATTTGGTAGGGATTGAAGCATAAGATCCGCGCACTAGTTATCCTCTAGGACCATTCCTAGACCTGTGAGTTTCTTGATCCACTCAATCATCTTAAGGACATAGTTTTGAATCGGTGTCCCCTCAGTCATCCTGGCATGGAAAAGACTTTTTGATATCTCATATCGCTGAGTTCTTCCCTGTTCCTCAAACAGTTTACGGAGATGCAGGAGTATGGAATTAGCATCCATATTTTCATGCTATCTTTGTAACTCAGTAGTCATAGAGGCCAACATATAATACTGAGCAAGAGTGGAATCATCTAAGTCCTTCACATAATGAGTGATCTCATCCTCGCTTGCCCCTTCGTCGGGCGTAGGGATCACTATATCAAGGACATATGCGATTTTCTCCGTCGTGAGAACGATTCTTAGATTGCGAAGCCAATCCGTATAATTTGGACCAGTGAGACGGTTGGCATCAAGTATGCCACGTAAAGAATTTGAAAGTGACATTTTTCTGAAATAAAATTTATAGCAGAAATAAATAACATGCAGACTTTACAAAAATTTAAACAATTAAGATAAGGACTTCTATCTTAATATATTCCCACTAATTTTTCGCGAGACACACAACACCCTCCGGTTTGTGAATCGGAGACCCCCGGCGGATCTCTAGTGGGGATCAGGATCCAATCGGCATCTTAACATAACCTCGAGGGACTCGACCAATCACGTTAAGCCCGTAAAGGTGGGCAACTCTTGCCAATCATAACTTCTTGTGATTTCCGTCTTGTTCGGTCTCCGAACCACCATGGCCTCAAGGGACTCGACCAACCATGATGTTCGGTTAAGTCATCACTATCGTTACAAGATGAGTCTGATTCGGTGATATACTCTCGAGAGACTCGACCAAGCATAGCATGTCCTCAGGTCACCGGTGACATCTCTATGTCATAGATAAGATAGTGAGACGCGATAAAGGTGAGTCTCGAGGGACTTGACCAACTTAACCTACACTGGGAATTGGTTCCTACCTATAACGATGGAAGGCCACATGGGTCAATCTAATTGCCTTATGTTTACCGACTTAATATTATTAATGAAGGATTTTTGATTTAGTCTCCTAATATAATGTGTCACACACATACGTATTTAATATATATATTATATATATATATATATATATATATATATATACATCGCATGCAAATATATATACACACATCACATGAGCAATCACACAAGATAATCATGGATCACATCCTAATATGATCAGGCCCGAGCTAGTGGGCCCAATCACTCACATCAAGATCTATATGTACTTTGACACATCTCTATGCCCTGTTATCATCCATCTCGCTTCGTCGGATCCGTCAGCATCTCAATGCATCTCCATGCATCGGATCGTCCGTCTCGGCCTCGTGAGTCACGGTACCGCTGCGCCTCCTCATGTAATTACAACATAATTACAGGCACGCAGGCCCAATAATAAATGAGAAAAGAATAGAGGCTCGCAGGCCGCCTCAATAATAATAATCATATGTACACACATCATATCACATGTCCATGATCATCTGTCCACATCATACATCACATGTATATGTTATTTTGTAGGCTACTAGATAAAAAAATAATAGTTAATTAAACTATTTAATTAACATATTTATTTTTCTGAAATCAGGGAGAATTTTTAAATTCCTAGAGGTATTTTGGTAATTCGACCAAAAGAGTATTTTGGTAATTCTGTCAAAAGGGATAGAATTTGAAATTTTTAAAATTACGAGGGGTATTTTAGTAATTCTGTCAAAAGGGACAGAATCTGAAATTTCTAAAATTTTGAGGGGTAAAATCATCTTTTGCCCTAAAACCCTAATCCCTCACCCTTATTGCGTCTCACGGCACGTGCCCGGGTGCAGACACTGCCGGCGCCCTCTAGCGGGATGCAAACCGCCGGCGTAAGGGACTGCTGCGCCGACAACTCATTGGCCGGCGATCGCTGCTGTCGGCGAGCAAGAACGTTAGCAGCAAGACCTTGCGGCCTGCCGAAGCGGCAAGGGCAACAATAGTTGCTGCCCTTCTTGGCCCTTTTGCGCCAACGATTTTGGCGTCAAAAGCAGATCCAAAACACAACACACGCTATTTTAGATCCGATCTTCACACGAACAACCTGGCTCTGATACCACTGTTGGGAAATCCTTCAGGGGAGTGACATCACATGCGCAGCTGAAGAACAGAAAACAAAACCCCAGATTTCCCGTAGAAAGTTTTCATTGTCGTGCGAAGATCGGTGCGTCAAAAACAAATCTGTAAAATTGCATGTGTAAAAGAAGATACCTAGGGAGATCGTATATCCCTGAATTTCTGCAGAACTGTGGGAGAGGATGAAGGAGGTCAAGCGTCCTCCTCTCTAGTGGCATCCACACGGCAGGGATTGCGACGATGCACCTCTCTCTCCGGGGAGAGGAGAACAGGAGGTGGCTACCAAAAGAAACCCTCAGCCTATAGAGCTTTGGTTCCCTCCTATTTATAGAGGCCCCCTGAAAACCCTAATGGATATTTTGCCCTATTGGGTATTGGATCTCCATCCAATTACTCGAGCCTCTTGGATTCGTGGGTCTCTACCCAATGATCTCTTATTAGCAATTATTGGATCTCATCTTAGGATCCAATAATTCAGGGGCTTAATGGATATCCAATAAGATAGGGGGTTCAGCGGATATCTCATATCCGAATCTCTACTCGTCGTAACACCTACCATATGTGTGTGACCCCCTAGAACCAATATCGAGCTGGCCGTGAGTCATACTTGTTAGAACTCCTTCTGACTTAGTAAATTATTATCTCTATAATAATTCACCCAATTCATCGACTGCAGATGTACCAGGCCACTACGCCACGGCCCCTAGACGATATAGGGGAATCCAATCCTTTGGACCTATATGTCCTTAGTTACCATGTATCTATAGTCCCTCATCCATCCAATATCCCAAAGATCCTATACCGGGTATGGTACTGTCAGGCCCATACGGTCTCTCCTCGAGTCTTGCTCTTATCGAATTCTCCCGGAGAACCCTTTCTCTCTCAATCCGAATAACCTTGGCCAAGAATTTATTTGAGCAAGAACACATGGGATATTCCTCTCATGATACCGAGAGCGGATGATTATCTATTGACACTCAATAGCCCTCATAAGGTTGGCTACCACTCCCAATGACCGGCTGTACTAGATCTAGAACTTTCCAAACCTATAAGTCCGGTATCAAAGAGTGGAGTACTCATACAGGACATCCTTGGTGTCTCAAGTCTAAGGACCAGATACACTACTGAGACTACGGAATCATTGTTTGATGTGAGATATCAATAACCATCCAGCATTCCATAGGTGGATCAATCAGTGAACTCATTCCCCAATGAGCACCTGCACTGTACCCTTAGTGTCCCCACCCGAGTAACTATGAGACCAGCTACCTCCATCATATGGACAAGTATACAGCACACCAGTCTATCTGGTTATCTTGATGTCCTTCTCGAGTAACCTATGACCAGGATAATTTAGGGTCTGTGTTTAAAGGTAAATCGATCTTATTATCGTGATCTCATCACGATCCGATTCCTATTGCACAGATCTAAGGACATCACAATATATGCAACACAAGATAAAGTGATAAAACGCCTAATAATAAGCAAAGAGAAAAAGTGCATATCAAGTCACAAGTGCCATCACTCATGTGATTGGCTTACAGGGCACCTATGACCAGCAGCACTAAGAGGGAGGTGGGGGGGGGGGGTGGGGGGTGAGTTAATGCTTTTACAAAGTTGAAACGATTCAAAAAATTTATTCGATCAAACCCGTATCAGAAATATGTTAAACTTAGAATATGAGTAAAATAGTGAGCAACTAAATTAGTAAGCAATAAGAATGAAAAGCATAAAGAAAATGTATATTAGATTTATAGTGGTTCGGTCATCGTAATCTATGTCTACTCCCGATTCTTCCTCCGTCGAGGCCACCAACTTCCACTAACGATCTTCTTTCAATGAGCGAAGATTAATTACCCTTTTTATAACTCTTTTCTCCTTTTCATAGGTTTAGGAGAGAACCTTTACAACTCTTTTTACAAGTAGTCCTCACAACTCCCTTAGTATGACTTAGAGGATTTGAAAAGGAAGGACTCAACTCTTTTAACATAAATTACACACTTAGAATCATAAGTTTTTCGAGCTCTTTTCATGCTTTCTCAAGAAAGAATGGGTGGGATATTTATAGGCCCCAAATCGCTTCAAAAAATAGAGTTAAAAAATTTCATCCCCAAGTTTTCGGGGTACTAACGGTACTACCTCCAGTGCGAGGCGGTACCACCACCTACAACACTGAGCACTAGCGATACCACTACCTAGTCTAGGTGGTACTATCACTTGACACTCTAGAAGTTCATATACTAATGGTACTACCATCAGTCTGGGTAGTACTACCACCTGACACTAGCGGTACCACTGTCAGGTTTTCTGAAAAATGTACACTTTATACGTTCCAACTCATAGGTAGTTTCACCACCTATTCTGGCAATGCCACCACTTGACCCAACTGCAGGTCACTGAATAGGCCTTCCAATAAGCCCAAATCAACCCTGATTCAGGCCCAATGGGCTCCTGATTGAGTTATCATGGTTACACACAAAACTAACTCAATTAAGACCTAAACTATGATGATCAAGACATAAACGATTACAAAACATGAATCTTATATTGTCTGGCATATTATTGGTTCATTCGAACTCTCGACACATCATGCTTTCCTTCAATGTATTACTCAATCGATTGACATATTGACTCCCATAACATCTGATCTTGGCACAATGTCCAATTCTTCCGGCCTGATGCCCGATCTCTAACTCTAGCCCAATATCTAATTCTTCTACTTTAATTAATTTGCCTTTCCATGATCGAAGTTAGTCCTGCATTACTTTTTTCAAACATAGATTAGATCATAAATTCATCAATTGATTTCATCATCAAAATCCGAGATTTAACAATCTCCTCCTTTTTTATGATGAAAACCAATTGATGATGGAGTTTTAATAAAACTTCCCTATCTATATGTCATATCGAAATAAACTTAAGTTCAGAAAATGATAACCTTAGAATTCAAGTCGAAATGATTTTAATCATGAATCATAATGATCATATGCAACACATCATATCAAAGTAATCATTTCTTACTTCATATGCATATCATTGCATACATCATCATCATAACATCAAAGTATGAGTTAAGATTCCTAATCATCAAGCATAATTCCAAAACATCAAAATTTCAAATCATCATTACTTCTCCCCCTTTGTCATCAACAAAAAGGAGAAAAGTATAAGTATTTTATTTCTCTTTGAAGAATGTAAGTTAGCAATTCTTTTGAGATATGCAAGTTAGTAATTTGTTTGCTTCTTTTGAGATGTACAAGCTAGCAATTTTTGCTTCTTAAGATATACAAGCTAGTAGTTTTTGCTTCTCTTTTTGCAATATGTAAACTAGTAATTTTTACTTCTCTTTGTAAGCTAGTACGTATCTTTCTCCCCCTTTATTGTCATTAAAAAGAAAAGAAGGATATTATGAATAAGAAGGAGTCAAAATAAATAGATCTCAAGTTATAAATATTGAGAAATTAAGAGAAGGATCATGATTCACTTGAAAGAAAATCTCCTCTTTAGCAAATAGCAAAAGGAAGAATTATAGTAAACGATTTTAATTCGAAAGAAAGCTTAAGTCATAAAAATCAAGAAATCAAGATAGAATATATGAGAAGAATTCATACATTCGGAAGATTCAACATGCCTAACTCTTTTCTAATAAAATCAAATTATTCCTTATTGAAAGTTTTTGTAAATATAAATGCTAATTGATGTTTTATGTCAATAAAATCTAAAGATATATCATGATTATTAACATAATTCCTAATAAAATGATGTCTAATATCATTGTGTTTAATCCTAGAGCGTTGAATGAGATTCTTTGTTAAACAAATTGCATTAGTATTATCACATTTTATAGGGATATTTTTTAAGTAAAGTCCATAGTCTTCTAAGGTTTTTTTATCCATATTATTTGTGCACAGCATACACTTGCTGTTACATACTCAGCCTTAGCTGTAGATAATATAATAGAATTTTATTTTTTAGAAGACCAAAAAATAAGTGCATGACCTAGAAGTTGATATGTTCCATAGGTATTTTTTCTATCTATTCTACATATAACAAAGTCAACATTAGCATAAGTAATCAAATTAAAGTTATTAGATTTAGGATACCATAATCCTAGAGTTGATGTTCCTTTTAAGTACATAAAAATTCTTTTTACTACTTTAAAGTGAGATTGTTTGGGATTAGATTGAAATCTTGTACAAAGACCAATACTAAATATTATATCAAGTCTAGTGAGGTATAGTAAACTATCTATCATACTTCTATAAGTTTTTTTATCAAACCATTCTTCTTCATTGTCCATATCTAATTTTATAGAAGTGCTCATTGGTATATTAATAGCCTTAGTATTATCTATATGAAATCATTTTAATAGATCTAAAACATACTTAGTTTGACTAATAAAAGTTTCATCACTTAATTGTTTAATTTGTAGTCTTAAGAAGAATGTCAATTCACCCATTAAACTCATTTCAAATTCTTGGCTCTAGTAAATGACTCATACAAAGATTCATTTGTAAAATCAAAAATAATATCATCAACATAAATTTGAATAATAAAAAAATTATTTTAAAAATATTTAATAAATAATGTGGTATCGACCTTGTTTTTCAAGAAGTTATTTTGAATAAGAAAGGAACTAAACTTATCATACCAAGCCCTAGGGGCTTGCTTCAAATCATAGAAAGCCTTAGATAATTTATAAACATGATTTAGAAAAAAAAATTTAAATCCGAGTAGTTGCTCAATAGAAACTTTTTTAAAAATAAAGTCATTAAGAAAAATACTTTTGACATCCATTTCAAATAACTTAAAATTTTTACAATAGGCATAGGCAAGGAGTATCCTTATGACTCCAAGTCTTGCCACATGAGTGAAGGTTTCTTTATTGTCAATACCTTCTTCTTGATTGAAACTTTTGGCCACTAATCTAGTCTAGTTTCGAACCATGATACCAAGTTCATCTTACTTATTCCTAAAGACCCATTTAGTGTTAATTACAATATGATCACTAAGTCTAAGAACAAGTGTCCAAGTTTTATTTCTCTCAAATTTATTTAATTCTTCATACATTATAAAAACCCATGAATTATCTTTAAGAGCATCGTCAATGCATTTAGGTTCAATTTAAGACAAAAAAGTTATATTCGTATAAAATTTTTTAAAAGAAAAATGAGTTTGAATACCTTTTGATATATCATCAATGATTAGTTCCTTAGGATGTGCATCTATATACTTCTATTCCTTGGGTAAGAATTCTTTGGAAGTAGATGCATCTAAGTTACTTAGGAGAGGAGGATTCAAATTTAATGTATCAAATTCAAAATCATTATTAAAATCATTTTTCTTAAATTTGAAAATCTCATTAAAAATAATATGGATAGATTCCTTAATGACTAAATTTCTTTTATTGAAAACACAAGCTTTAGAAATAGAGGAATATCCAAGAAAAATACCTTCATCAGATTTTGCATCAAATTTTCTTAAGGCATCCTTTTCATTTAAAATAAAATATTTACAGCTAAAAACTTTAAAATATAAAATAATGGATCTTTTATTATTTCATAATTCATAGGGAGTTTTAGATATGAAAAGTCTTATGAGAACCCTATTCATGATATAGCATGTCGTGTTAACGGTTTTGGCCCAAAAATATTTGGGTAGACTATGTTTATTTAGTATGGTTCTTACCATCTCTTGTAAACTCCTATTTTTTCTCTCAACAACTCCATTTTATTATGGATTTCTTAGAGTAAAGAAGTTATGGTAATACCTATTTGATTCATAAAATTATTAAAAATCATGATTTTTAAATTCACCACCATGATCACTATAAATAAAAGAAATCATAAAACCTTTTTTATTTTGAATTTATTTATAAAACTTCATAAAACATTTAAAATAATTATTTTATATGCTTAGAAATATGTCTAAGTATATCTACTATAATCATCAATAATTATAAATGTATATTTACTACCTCTTAGACTTGTCGTATCAATTGATCTAACTAAATCTATATGAATTAATTGTAGTGGCCTAGAGGCACTTGATTTTTAGATTTAAAGCTATGCTTTGTTTGTTTACCTAGTTGATATACATCACAAACTTTATCTCTGACAAATTAAATTCTAAGTATACTAGTTCTTTAGTTGTAATTTATGAAATTAATTTTATACATGCATGACCTAA
This sequence comes from Musa beccarii, assembly GCA_024322285.1. Lineage (NCBI taxonomy): Eukaryota > Viridiplantae > Streptophyta > Magnoliopsida > Zingiberales > Musaceae > Musa > Musa beccarii. Next base: position 8,356,412 of record CM044394.1, read on the forward strand.
TCTCCTATGTCAAAGCCATGCATCATCATTTAAAATCAAAAAATAAGTTTCATCACAAAAATCATCAAGGTCAATAGTATACACATTATTATTTCTTAAAGTAATCATAGATTTATTTTTGTATGGTATCTCTATAATACAAGCATTAGATTTAAATTTGATGTTATATCATTTATCACACAATTGATTAATGCTTAGTAGATTGTGTTTTAAATTATCTACTAATAAAATATCTTTAATCAAGAGGTTTGATTTCTTACCTATATTTCCTTTGCCAATAATTTTGCCCTTATTGTTGTCTCTAAATATGACATATCCTTTGTCTTGGTTAGTGAGCTTAGAGAAATGTGTTGGATCTCCGGTCATGTGTCTTGAGCATCCATTATCAAGATATCATCTCTTGCTCCTAGCTTTTGATTATAGACATATCTACAAGAAAGGGGGTTTGCTTTTAGGTACCCATTTAACTTTGGGTCCTTCATAATTAGATCTACCTATCTTGACTTTGGTATTTAGTCATTTATGGTTTCTTTAGAAACCCAAATTAATTTATATGAGCTATATTTTTAAATGATCATGTGTAAGCATAATGATCAAATCTCTCACAAAAATTATATTTAATTCTAGGGGGAACATGTAACGTGAGTCCTTTAACAAATTGAGTTGGCTTTTGTTGAGTGTTACTACTCATAAAGCCGATTCCTTCTTTTCTATGAATATGATCCTTATTGTCAAGAATCATGTTTAATAATTTGTTACCACTTTTAAATTTTTTTAATATTTGTTGTAGTAATATCTTTTTCTTCTTAAGTGAATCTAACTTTTCACACTTAGTGCAAAAAGTTAACAAGCATTTATCATACCCATTTTTTAATTTATCAAATTCATTAGAGAGAGATATATGATCCCTTTTTAACAAATTGTATTTCTTACCAATTATTTTAAGCTCATTGTACAAATCATGAAATGCATCAAATAATTCATTATAAGATAAAAAAAGATTCATTTGAGTCACATACCTCATTGCCAAAAGCCATCAATCCATAGTTCACCATTTTATCTTTGTTGGTTTGTTCTTCATCTTCAGATACACTAAATGCATCCTAAGTTGCCTTGAGTACTTTCTTTTTCTTTTGTGCTAATAACTTCTTTAGTTTTGGACACTCATTTTTATAGTGTCTAAGGTTTTTATATTCATAGCAAGTTAGTGTCTTTTTTAAATTCATTTTTATTTTTAGATTCTTGTTTTATAGAGTTTGTTTTGTTTTTTTTTAAAAAAATTTAAATTTTCTTGTGAGGAGTGCCAAGTCACCATCATCATCATCGTCATTACTTGAGTATTCACTGAAGCAATCTTTTTTGGTTCTCAGTGTAATATCATTTATATTCTTTGGAAGATTGTTCTCATGTGTCATACAAGTCATTTTATATGTCATTAATAATACTATAAGTTCTTCAAGAGGAAAATTGTTTAAGTCCTTTGCTTCTTGCATTACAATTATTTTTGTATCCCAGCTTTTTGTACCTATATTTTAAAATTTTTTTAACAAGTTTAAAATTAGTAAAACATTTACTAAGAGCTTTAAATCATTGATAACATTTATAAAATGGGTGTACATGTCACCAATGGTTTCACTATATACCAATAATTTGTACCTATATACCAAAAGATTTCTCTTAGATTCTTTTACTTTACTTGTGCCTTCATGAGTAACTTCAAGTGTATGCCAAATATCATGTGCAGTTTCATATATAGAAATATGATTAAATTCATTTTTGTCTAAAGTACAAAACTATTAGGATTGAGTCCGGCACTAAGAGGGGGTGAATTAGTGCAACACTAAAACATGACGATTTATGCGATTTTGAAAAACTCATATGATAAAAGAATTATTTCGATGAAAGCATATTGAAAAGATGTTTAACTTTGAAAGCATTTGTAAGTGAGCCAAGTGATTGCAATAAAGTGAAATGGTTTGCAGCAAGAATAAATAGCATAATAGAAATGCAAACTGATTTATAGTGGTTCGGTCGTCTGACCTATGTCCACTCCCAATTCCTCCTTCATTGAGGCCACCGGCTTTCACTATCAGTCTTCCTTCAATAGGCGAAGACTAACTCCCCTTACAAAGTCTTTCTTTTACAAGTCTTCCCTCAACCACCTCTCTTTGGAACTACTTTTATGATTTCAGTGGAGAGATTTCTACACTAAGAATCATAGAGTTTTCCCTTAGTTTTCTTACTCAATTCTTACTATCCTAAGCAAGAATAGTTGAGATATTTATAGACGCTAAGTGGATTCAAATTTGAAGCCCAAATTTGAATCACCTCGGTTTTTAATGTGTTGGTAGTACCACCGCAAGTGCTGGGCGGTATCACCGCCTGGCATACTAACATTGGACGATACCACAGCTCAGACTGTTTGACACTAAGCGGTACCACTGCTTAGTTTGGTGATACCATCACCCAGGCAAAGCCTCGGCTAGTGGACTTGGGCGGTACCACCACCCAAATCACTTGGGAGACTAAACCCTAGGTGGTTCTACCACCCCAGTCTAGCAGTGCCACTGTCAGACAAGGTTTAACAACACTGTTTAGGCCCTGAGTCCGGCCCAAACAAGTCTAGGTATGGGCCCGGTTGGCCCCTAACTGAGTTGGCTCAATTTCAACCTAATTAGACCTAGTCCTACTTCGATCTAGATAATTTATTATAAAGCTTAATCAAATTTGTTGCTCGGTATATCATTGGTCCATCGATGCTTTATTCGATTCTTCGGCGCATCATCCTCTTTTGTGGCTTATTGCCCAATCGACTATTGTCCTCCGTTACTTTGATATTCTTGGCACAAATCCGCTCTTCTTGGCTCGATGCCTAAATCCCTTGTTCAAAGCCTTCTGTTGATACATTGATTGATCCTTCACTCGACATCCAATCTTTTGACATGTACTTCTCCAACGCAACATCGATTCTTCCTTCTTCAATTGTCTAATCCTGATCGAAAGTAGTCCTACATCATTCAAAGCACAGTTAGATCATTAATCATAATCAATTAGTTTTATCATTAAAATTTGAGATTCAATAATCTCTCCCTTTTTGATGATGATAACTAATTGATGATGAAGTTTAGACAAACTCCCGAAGTTTAAACAAACTCCCCCTATCAATATGCCATATTGATAGAACTTTTGGATTTCAAAAAATCCAAGCAACATGTCATTAAAAGATCATGCAATAGTTTGAAATATTCAATACATCATACAATGCATGAAATCATCAATATCCTTCTCCCCCTTTGTCATCAACAAAAAGGAAAAGTTGTATCTAGCTAGTTTTAAGGATATGCAAGTTTTTACAACATACAAGCTAGATTTACATCACTTTACAGCATGCATGATCACCAAATCATTATTTTAAGGATGTGCGAGATTGCAAATTTTCAAGTTTGCACTTTTTCTTCTTGAGTTTGTAAACTAGCAATTCTTAGCGTTGTTTCAAGATGACAAGTTCTTTCTTCTCTTTTGAGAAGTGCAAGCTAGCAAGTTTTGCTTCTTAGCAATTTTTTCTTCCTTTGTAGTAAGCAAGCTAGGAATACAATTTTTCTTTTACATCAATGCTTTAATCATGACAAAAGTTCATAAATTTACAACATAAATTTTCATCATGTCATGAGGTTTATAAATCACAAATACAAAAGAGTATTAAAACATAGGAGAAAACTTAATTTATGCATATAATGTTTCAATCATCAAAGCACATTTTCTTAAATTGTGAGTATGAAAAAATCAAGAGAAAACAACTTATGATGCATTTGGATAGATTTTTCTCTTTATTAATATCGAAGATAAAAATTCAAGTCATAATTATCAAGATGTCAAGTGACATGGCATGAATGAAGGATCTTCACCATTTTTAGGATAAGTTTCCTCTTTAGTGAGTAACAAGAAGAGACATAGGAGATAAAATAGCAATGATACCAATCATGATTCATTTTGATCATTCTCTTCTTTAGTAAATAGCACAAGAAACTCAAGAGATCAAATAGGAGATCTTGATTTATAAAAAATCTCAAGTATCAAATATCGAGAAATCAAGATCATAACTTGGATTGTTTTCCTCTTTAATAAGTGATAAAAAAAAGAATCATAGAGGAAAAAGATTTTGATTCCCATAAAAGATATCTCAAGTCAAGAAATCAAAATAAAGTTTATGATTCACTTTTAAAAAAAATCTCATTCAAATCAATTCGTTAACTCCAAACTCATCATCAAAATTACTTTCATAGAGATTCATAAAATATCATAAATAGATTCATGAAAAATTAATAAGATGGGGACAGAAAATGTACTTCGTTTTTGTGTGTTTCTATTTATGTGATTTGCTTCTTATAAACATGTCTTTGCCTTTAATGCTAAATAAAAATAAGTATCAATGTTCAAGAGCGAAAGGCAAACTTCGTCATAAAGATCATCAAGGCCAAAAACACATCGTCTTAAAAGAAAATTTCATCATAAAAATGATTAAGACCAAAAACATATATAACACATTAGTCCAAAACATAAGATTCACTCATCATGCATAGTTTAAAATGTAAAATCATCAAGCATGATACAAGCATTTATTGTCAAAATATTTATCATTTTTAACTCATTCAATCTGACAAATCACTTTCAAGATTACTCATTTAATTTGAAAAATTCATCAAAACTTTAAACATAGATAATTTTTACAAAAACATTTATCTTTTTATGTGTTTCAATTCATGCAATTTAATCTCATATAATCATGTTTAAAATTTTCATACGAAAGCCAAGAATCATGTCAAAAGCTAAAATCTTCACATATATTTAATATTTTCATTATTAACCATGATTTCATATAAGCATGCTTAAGTCTTTTAAACAAAGACATGAATCATTTTTAAAATCAAAAAGTAATATAAAATTATCAAGATACACATACATGGATTAATCCTATTAGGTGTACAAGCGTTATCACAAATCATGCAAGTATCATTTTAATTTTCAAAAACACTAGAAAGAAAAGCATGATATATTTTTGTAAAATAATTTTTATATCCTATAAACTAAATTAAGTAACTCATGAAAAGATTAAGTAATTTCATAACAATATAAAAATATTTCGGGTGAGTTTCTTACCTTGTTGTCGAAAGTCGTCAAAGCACAATTTGTCATTTCACTATTTCGCCTTCATATGCACTTGATTCTTCTTGGAGTGTCTCCTTCTTCTTTGGCCTCTTCTTCTTTTCAAGTTTATTTTTGTTCTTTAATTCTTGTTTTATAAACTTTTTAAATTTCATAGTCAAAAGTTCAAAAGTCATAATCATTATTGTCCTCATCACTTGAGTCATCACTCAAGTGGTATTCTTTTATTCGAAGTGTCAAATCCTTCTTTGGAAGGTAGTTCTCATGTTCATCATATTCTAAGCATGTCATCTCATAAGTCATTAATGACCCGATAAGTTCTTCAATAGAAAAATTATTTAAATCTTTAGTCTCTTGTATAGCGGTTTCTTTTAGATCCCACCTTTTTAGAAGGGATCTTAGAATCTTGTTTACAAGTTCAAAACTCAAAAAATATTTATCAAGACTTTTCAAACTATTGACAACATCCGTAAAATGGGTTTAAATGTCACCAATATTTCACTTGGTGTCATTTGAAAAAGTCAAAATCATGCATCAAAATGTTTACTTTCGAGTCTTTGACTCTACTTGTGCTTTCGTGCATGATTTCAAGTATGTGTCAAATGTCAAAAGCCGTTTTACAAGTCAAAATTTGATTAAACTCATTTTTATTCAAAGTACAAAATAAGGTATTCATAGCCTTTGCATTTAAAGAAAATATTTTTTTTCTTAAATTCATTCCATTCATTCCTAGGTTTAAAGTGTGTTTGAAATCTGTTTTCAAAGATGTTCCATAAATCCAAATCAAAGAAAGTAAGAAAACTCTCATTTGAGTTTTCTAATAAGTGTAGTCCGGCCTAATAAACATAGGAAAACGAATGATAGAAAAGTCCTCTTGAAATCTGAAAGAGTCATTTCTCTTGGGTGTTAATCCAAACGAGAAATACCATACTTTGATACCAATTATTAGGATTGAGTCTGACACTAGGGAGGGGGGGGGGCATGAATTAGTATAGCGGTAAAACATGATGATTTATGCGATTTTGAAAACTCGTATGATAAAAGAATTGTTTCGATAAAAGCGTATCGGAAAGATGTTTAACTTTGAAAGCATTTGTAAGTGGATATAGAAGAAGCCGAGTGATTGCAGTAAAGTGAAATGGTTTGTAGCGAAACTAAATAGCATAATAGAAATGCAAACTAATTTATAGTTGTTCAGTCATCCGACCTACGTTCACTCGCGATTCCTCTTTCGTCGTGGCTACTTTTACTATCAATTGATTCCTCTTGGACTCCCAACATATTTGACTATGGTAATTTGCTTTATATCTTTATTATTATTATAGCTAATCCTACACACTTATCTTAATAATATGGATTAGATTAAATAACCTATCAATTGATTTTATCATCAAAATCCAAGATTCAACAATCTCCCCTTTTTGATGATGATAATCAATTGATGACAGAGTTAACCTTAATTCCCCCTATCTAAATGCCATATTTTGAGAAAGGAATCACTTGAATTCAATCTCCTTGAATTCAAGCCGAAATCAATAAGTTACATACATTCGAACTTATTGACATGCTCAACAAGCATGATTTTTCATCCCTAAATATGAAACTTCATATTTTTCAAAAATGATGTCAATGCATGACATCTAATTTTAAGTTCAATGCTGAATGATGATAGACAATCATCATTTCGACAAATGAAACCAACTATAATTTTGAAATACAGCAAGAATCAACTGATATCAAAATAAAATGTACAACTCCTAGGCATGATATCATTTTACGATACATCATTCAAACAAAATGATAACTTATCATATCAATGGAAGATACCAAATTTAAACATGATACGATAACGATCTTACAAAATTAACATTTTAAGCATGCATGAGCCATTTGCAATGCATGCGATACATTTCAATACAATTGCGATATGCTACATATAATTGTGATACATTACGATGCTTTTAAAGATAGCAATCAATTTTTGATACAAAGCATGGTAATTGTGATACATTGCAATATGATATATACAAGGCATTTATCATTCCATCAAGTCATCAATTTAACTTGCCACATTTTTCTCCCCCTTTGTCATCAACAAAAAAGAAATGGGCCTTGATGCCATAAATCCATCAAGGAAATGGGCATTCTATTGAAAAATTCATGCCATAAAATCGTAAAGTAGAAGGGATGGAGTATTGAAGCAAAACATTCATGAGAATTTCTAAGAGCTCATGAAAAATTCATACATAAAAAATTCAGCATTAAGAGTTAATTCTGAATAATAATTATTGAAGTATAAAAGTGAATCATTCAAGTCATTAAAAATGGCATACAAGAATCGTTTCTACCAAATGAAATTAGTAAGGTAGAAAAGAGATCATTTGAACATAAAATTCATAAAAATTTCATCAATAGCTCATAACATTCATTCAAGAAAAATTTGTGAGGAAGAAAAGAGAGATCTTTTAAGCACAAGATACTCAAAAAACTCATGGTATGATTCTAGCAATAATAGCTAACAATAATAGTTTTTGTTTGAATTCAAGAGTCATGAGAAGTTTATAAATGTTTCTCACTAAAAGTTTATACAAGAGTTAAGAATTCATCAAATTCATATGAATGAAATCCGAAGAGAGTATTCATAGAAGCTTTATCTTTTCACATAAAATTCATGACATAAAATTATGTATAAAAGAATAGTTTTGAGTGTCATGAAAATAAAATTATCAAACTTCAAATTTCATGATACGAAAGTGTGAAAATTAAATAATGAAATCCATTCATTCATGCCAATAGAAGTAGAGGGAAGATAAAAATGATAAAATTAATTTGACCAAGATATTACATGGGCATGTTATCAATTCAAAACTTCATCAACCGAGAGTCATGCATATGATGCTAAAAGTCTTCAATAGATGAAACAAGAGAATCAATCCAAGATAAAATGAAAGCTCTGTCTTTAGAAATACGAAATTGAAATGATGTCATAAGATAGTATGAAATCCGAAAAGATGATGTCAAGTCCATGAAAATCGAAAAGATAATACGAAGTTGAAAATTTTTGGAAAAGAAACATACAACAACCTCATGCATTAGGTTCAACACATGAAACTTTAAAATGTGTCAAAATAACATAAAGAGTACAAAATGGCAGTTTAAGCTCCATTACAACTCATGGAGTCAACATAGAGTTTTTTACAACTATTCCTCGGGTGGAATACCAAAATGTCTATACAAATTATCCAACTTCCGATTCATTTGTTGTACTTCATTTAGGATTTCAGCTTGCTGTGATTTGAGTTGATTTATTTCAATCATGATCGGATCTTCAGAATTGGAGCAGGAGCTGGATCTATCGGTGCCGCACTAAAGGAACTAGGAAGAGGAGATTCATTACCCCTAAATATAGGTGTTACTAGTTCTACTGGAGGGGGAGGATCGGTCCTTCTAGGCTATCTAATCCATATTTCATTCATAAATATGTACCTTAATCGCTTAAATAGGTTTCTGTTTATGGTATTGTATCTATCTACTTTAATTACTTTTTCGTTAGGTGGTATTCTAATATTGTATGCATGTAATAATCTAGTGATTAACCCCCTATATAGTAGCATTAAATTCTTAGATGCTATGTCCATCATGTTTTGTCAGATTAGGTATCCAAAATAATTTTCTTGTCTGGTTATTATCCAATACATAGTTCCTAATTCCATTTGACTAACTTCATCATAATGATATTGTTTAAGGATTAGGATACTAATAATGATGTGATGGAGAACCTTAGAAATAAATGGTAGCAAATGCTCACAACTTTTAGGGACTATAGCTAGGTTAGGATTTTCAAAAATGGTCCCTAAAACCTCAGAGTAGGTTACTCCGATTGAGTCTAAATCCTACTATCCTCTAAAATAACAACTCTTTTTTTTAATTCCTATTAAATCGCAAATCGTGCTATCCATAATTGAGATTTTGTTTCCTAAAAGGTAAGTTGATACATTGTTGTCTTCATCTACGCTTAGGTTGGTATAAAATAACCTAACTAGCCTAAAGTAAATTGGTTCACTAATTTGTAAAATAAGCAAGACATCTAAACTGGCAAACCAACTAATAGGTTCTAGGTCTCCTAATTCACTTAGATCAACATGCTTATCCTTATGCGCATTTCTTATTTCAAAACTAGGGTACATAAGGGCATTTTTACCAGTGTTAAAAAGGGATAGGCCGTATGAATCTCTTTTCCTCCTCTTCCCTTTGTCCCTAGATGATCTCCTAGGAGCCATTTATCTAAAAATGATGATAGTGAAAGAAAATTATAAAAGGATAGCCATGTATTAAGAAATCAAAAGAGTGTCAAAGATTACCTTAGTAGATGAAAAATAGTAACCTTGATCCAAGATTTGAGAGGATGGAAGTCTCTCTTGGTCTTCTTGAGAAGGATGGAGATTTGAGAGGTGCGGGTGTGTTTTCGGAGGCAGCAACAAGGGTTAGGATCAGTTCTACCATCGGCCCTAAAGCCTCTTTATATAAGGGGGCTCTTGGGCAATGCCACCGCCTAGGAACAGAATGCCCAAGCAGTGCTATCGTCAGTTCTGGCGGTACCACCGCTAGCACCTTGACTTAGATAATTTTTCAAGGTTAGCAACACCTTGACTATTTGATTAATTAGACATTTATATTTAACATCTATCTCACAGATGTTTAATCTGATCATCATGTATTTGATTGAGATGAAATAATGTCATTGAATTACTTCCAATCTCATATTAATCATGATGTAATTTTTATCAAGCACGATAACTTATCAAATCATTTAAATAATTAATCATAATAAAATATTATAATCAAGAGACATCAGAAACTTTATCCGATAGAGAACGATAAAGTAAAGAGAAGAAAACTCGAATGATAAAAGAAGAGTGAATTTCGAAGGTTACGAAAACTTGCGTATCATAATCAAAATTGACAACGATCAATTTATGAAATCATGAAGGATGTAAAATTCAACTAAAAAATGTTATTCATAGTTCTTAAATATCAAAATCATGAATCACATTATCTCAAGTTATAAGTTCGAGATATAAAGATCAAGGAAAGAAAATTTCGAGTCAGGAATAAAAATAAATTATCGGTTCATGCACATCATATGTCATTTCAAAATAAAAGATCATCAAACATGATTCAAAAAAGATATATTGTAGTCGCAACTATCGATAAGTATCTCATTTGAATGTATCATCAAATGAGAACATGATTCATGCATTAGGAGAATCGAGTCATCGAATTCAAAAGAAAATCCGAGTATCAAATACATTCAAGCCATCAATGCACAATAAGTCATGATTTTAATCAAAATAAAGTTGTGATTCTAGAAATTGAGAAGTTATGAATCATTTGAAGAATCTCATTCTAGCTCAATTTATTAACTCCAAATTCATCATTAAAATCATATATGAGATTCACAAAATAAATGAATTTATAGATCTTGAATAGATTAAAAAAATATTTTAAGTATAAAGTGAATTTGACTTTTCATAGGAATGTTCAAAGAAGATATATTTATTATTTTTTTTATAGAAAAGCCTAATATCATCATATAGTTTCCAAACAAAGTTTCGCTAAATCCATTAAGACCACATCATTTCAAAAACATAAGATTTCAAATTGTAAAATCAAGCATGATACAAACGTTTTCATTTAAATCATTTTTCAAGAGAGTTAGTGCTAGTATGTTTTAGCCTTAATAATTATGGTGTATAAATAATTAATGTATGACTCTCAAGGATCCAAGCTAGTGAGCTTAATCATGTATCATAGAGGTATCATTACTTGCTCCTAGATTACAATGGTGAATATGTTTACAAATGAGGATGGTGTTTAGGTACCCATTTAAACTTGGGAGCCTCAAAAATTGATCTACTAATCTTGTCATTATTCATTGAGTTCCTTATAGTTCCTTTAGGAACCCATATCAAGTTATGTGACCTAAGTTTCTTAAGCGGATATTTATAAACAATATATCTGGGTTTACAACAAAAGTTGCACTTTGACTGAGATGATACATGTAGTATAGGTCCTTTAATGAAAGTGGTTGGATTTCGGTAAGAACTACTCACGAATTTGATTCCACTTCTCTTTCCAACATGACCCTTGTTTGTAAGGATCATGTCCAAACCCTTGCAACTGACTTTAAATTTATCTAAGATCTCTTTGAGTAGCAAGTTCTCCTTCTTAATTATCTCTAAGTGTTCACACTTAAAGCATGGAGGTAAAGAGGGAATATCAAGTTTAAGACTATCAAGTTTATTAACTAAGAGGGCATGCTCCTTTTTTAACAAATTAAACTTTTTACTAATAATTCTACACTCATCAAATAATTCATAAAAGGCATTTGAAAGCTCATCTAAAGTTAAATTTTCATTAACTAACTCACATACCTCTTATCCGAAAGCCATTAAAGCGAAGTTAGCCATCTCCTTATTGCTTGCTTCTTCATCTTTAGAGCTATTTGAGTCATCCCATTTGCCTTTAGTGTCTTCTTCTTCTTAAGTTGCTTCTTCTTTGCTAGGAGGCATTCACTTTTGAAATGCCTTGGCTTCTTGCATTCATAATATATCACTTGTTCCTTTTTGGGTTTAAGTTTATTTTTAGTGTCATTTTTAAATTTATTCCTTCTTATAAATTTTTTGAATTTTCGAGTTAAGAGTATAAGTTCGTCATCAAGGTCCCTATCACTTGAAGATTCTTTTAAATGATTTTTTTTGTATTCTCAATGACATATCCTTCCTGTTCTTTAGAAATGGGTTCTCAAGCTTATCATGAGCATGACATGTCATCTCGTAGGTCATTAATGACCCAATTAGTTTTTCGAGAGGAAAGTTTTTTAGGTCCTTGATCTCTTGAATTGTCATAATTTTTGGATCTCAACTCTTTAGAAGGGATCTTAAAATTTTAGTTACAAGTTCGAAATTAGAAAAACTATTCCCAAGTGTTTTTAGTCCATTGATGATATCCATAAAATGGGTGTATATGTCTCTGATGGACTCATTTGGTTTCATCCGAAATAATTCATAAAAATATATCAAAAGGTTGATTTTGGACTCTTTCACTTGGCTAGTGTCTTCATGAGTGATTTCAAGAGTATGCCAAATATCAAAAGCCGATTCGTAAATTGAAATACAATTAAATTTATTTTTATCAAGAGCACAAAACAAGGCATTCATAGCCTTGGCATTAAGAGCGAAAACCTTCTTTTCTAATTTATTCCATTCATTTATCGGAAGAGAAGATTTTTGAAAGTCATTTTTAATAATATTTCAAAGTTCAAAATCCATAGAAATAAGAAAAATTCTCATACGAGTCTTTCAATAAGTATAATCCAACCCATTAAACATAGGCGGGTATGTGATTGAACGACCCTCTTGCATGCCGGAAAACGCTCTCTCTCTTGGATTTTAAACCAAATGAGAGTGACCTCGCTCTGATACCAACTGTTTGGATCTAGAGTGGTACTAAGAGGGGGGGGGGTGAATTAGTACAGCAGATTACCATCAATTCAAATCAATTCCGAAAAGAGTTGTGCGTCGAGAAGTTTTTGTCCGACTAAAATAATTTCGGCAAAGTGAATGTTTTGATTGAATACGAAAGAGAGTTGAGAGAAGGAGATTGAGAGATTGCAGTTAAGAAAAAAATGAAATGTAGTAATTTAAAAACTCACACTAAGAGAAGTACGCAATCATTTATAGTGGTTTGGTCAAATGACCTATATCCATTTCTGAAACCTCCTCCAATGAGGTTCCCGACTTCCACTATTAATTCTTCTTGAAGGGGAAGGACCAAGCACCTCTCTTATAGACTTTTACAAGTGGTTCACACTTTCTTACAAAACTTTTACAAATGAGACTTTGGGAGGTGAACACTCAAACTTTTAAAAGCAATTTTGATAGAGTTTTGGCTCAATTCTTATCACTTCTTAATATACTTAGCTAGTTAAGAATTAAGGGGTATTTATAGGCTTAATTGGCTTTAGAATTGGATCAAAAAAGAGTCATATCTCGGATTTTCAAGTACTAGCAGTACCACCACCTGCCACTAGTGGTACCACTGCTAGTTGACCCTACTCTGTCAGTGTACTGGGCGATACCACTGCCCAGTCTAGAAGTACTACTACTTGATAGAGTCCTCGGGCTCTATTGAGGGGTAGTACCACCGTTGACAAGTAATAACTATCAACGGTACCACCACTGACTTGGGGCGGTACCACCACCCAGACCACCTGGGAACCTATTCCCGGGGTGGTGCCACCGCCAGATAGGTCTAGCAAACTTGGATGGACCTTGAATCCGGCCCAATCTACTTAAATTATGGACCCAATTGGCACCTATCAGGGTTAAAGGATTATTACCTAATCCTAACCCTAATTACATACTAACTACAAAATTGAAAACATATTCTAAACAAAATACAATATGGCGATGTCGAGTCTTCTTCCAGCGAGCTTCCAACGAACTTCCAACGAACTTCTGATGAACCCTTGGACAGTCTTCCGATAGACTCCTAGCAGGCTCCCAGACTTTATGGTGAGTTCCGACAAGTCTATTTGGCAAGCTTCTGACTATCTCGGTGAGCTCCATGAACCTCCAACAAACCTTCTGGTGAACTTTCGACACTCCTTCAGCAAGTCCCCGATTCATTTTCAGCCAATTCTGGCTGCACTTCCGATGAACCTTCGGACTTTCGATGGACTCTCGGACTCTCAACATATTTGACTCCAGTAATTTGCTTTATGTCTTCATTGCTATCATAGTTAATCCTGCATACTTATCTCAATAGTATAGATTAGATCAAATAACCTATCAATTGATTTCATCATCAAAATCTGAAATTCAATAGACCTTACCTTTTAAAAAATTATTTTGAATAAGAAAAGAACTAAGCCTCTCATATCAAGCCCTATAGGTTTGCTTCAACCTATAGAGTGCCTTAGATAACTTATAAATATGGTTTAAAAAAGAATATTTTTAAATCTAAGTGGTTGCTCAACATAAATTTCTTCAAAAATAAAACCATTAATAAAAGCAGTTTTGACATCCATTTGAAATAACTTAAAATTTTTAAAATATGCATAGGCAAGGAGTATCCTTATGGCTTCAAGTATTACCATATGAGCAAATGTTTCTTCATAGTCTATACCTTCTTCTTGGTTGAAACTTTTCGTCACTAATTTAGTCTTATTTTGAACCATGATACCTTGTTCATCTTGCTTATTCCTAAAGACCCATTTAGTGTCAATCACAAGATGATCACTAGGTCTAGGAGCAAGCATCTAAATCTTATTTCTTTCAGATTGATTTAATTGTTCATGCATTGCAAAAACCCATGAGTCATCTTTGAGAGCATTGTCAATACATTTAAGTTTAGATTGAGACAAAAATTCAACATTTGCACAAAAAATTTTAAATGAAGAATGAGTTTAAACACCTTTTGATATATCTCCAATGATTAGCTCCTTAGGATGTGCATCTACATACTTTCATTCTTTGGGTAAAGATTTTTTGGAAGTAAATGTATCCAAGTTGCTTTGGAGAGAAGAATTCTCATTCAAATTCAATATATCAAATTTAAAATCATCATCAAAATTATTTTTCTTAAATTTAGGAGACTCATTTAAAACATGGATAGATTCCTCGATAACTAAAGTTCTTTTATTGAAAACTTGATAAGCTTTACAAATAAAAAAATATCTAAGAAAAATACCTTTATCGGATTTTGCATCAAATTTTTCTAAGGCATCCTTTCTATTAAAAATAAAATATTTATAATAAAAAATTTTAAAATATAAAATATTGGGTCTTTTATTATTCTACAATTTATAAGGAGTTTTAGATAGTCGTGGTCTTATGAGAACCATGTTCATGACATAGCATGTCGTGTTAACAACTTTAACTCAAAATATTTGGATAGACTATGTTTATTTAGCATAGCTCTTGCCATCTCTTGTAAACTCCTATTTTTTCTTTCAACAACTCTATTTTTTTATAGATTTTTTGGAGTAAAAAAATTATGGTCATACCCATTTGAATCATAAAATTATTAAAAATCATGATTTTTAAATTCACCTCTATGATCACTACGAATAGAAGAAATCATAAAATATTTTTTATTTTGAACTTGTTTGTAAAACTTTGTAAAACATTTAAAGTAATCACTTTTATGTGCCAAGAAGTATGTCTAAGTATATCTATTAAAATCATCAATAATCATAAAAATATATTTATTACCTCCTAGATTTTATGATATCAATTAGTCCAAATAAATCTATATGAATTAATTGTAACAGTTTAGAGGTACTCATTTGATTTTTAGGTTTAAAGTTACTCTTTATTTATTTACCTAATTGGTATGCATCACAAACTTTATCTTTGACAAATTTAATTCTAAGTATTCCTCTTACAAGTTTTTTAGTTATAATTTATGAGATCAATTTCATACTTGCATGACCTAATCTCCTATGCCAAAGTCATGCATCATTGATTAAAATTGAAAAATAAGATTCATTATAAAAATCATCAAGATCAATAATATACACATTATTGCCCCTTAAGACAATCATAGATTTATTTTTATGTAGTATCTCTATAATGCAAGCATGAGATTCAAATTTAATATTATATCCCTCATCACATAATTGACTAGTGCTTAGTAAGTTATGTTTTAAACTATCTACTAATATAATATCTTCAATCAAAAGATTTGATTTGTTACCTTTTTTCTTTTACCGATAATTTTTCTTTTATTATTTTCTCCGAACATGACATATCCTCCATCCTAGCTAGTGAACTTTGAGAAATATGTTGGATCTCCAATCATATGTCTTGAATATCCACTATCAAGTAATTATCTCTTGCTCCTAGCTTTTGATTGAAGACATACCTACAAAAAAGAGGGATTTGCTTTAGGTCTTTTATGGTTAGATCTACCTTTCTTGACTTTTAGTATTACATCATTTATGGTTCCTTTAGGAACCCAAACTAATTTATGAGAGCTATATTTTTTAAATGAACATATATAAGCATAATGACCACATCTTTCATAAAAATTACATTTAACTTTCAGGGAAACATGTAATGTGGGTCCTTTTATAAATATAGTTAGCTTTTGTTGAGTGTTACTGCTCATAAAGTCAATTCCTTCCTTTCTATATACACAACATTTATTAGCAAAAATTATATTTAATAATTTATTTTTAATTTTAAAATTTTCTAATGTTTGTCATAATAACATATTTTCCTTTTCAATGAGTCTATTTCTTTACATTTAGTGCAAGATGTTAACATGCAATTATCATACTTATTTTTCAATTCATCAAATTCATCAGAGAGAGATACATGATCCTTTTTTAGTAATTTATATTTCTTACTGATTGTTTAAGTTTATCATATAAATCATGAAATACATCAAGTAATTCATTATAAAGTAAAAAAATTTCAATTGAGTCACATACCTCATCGAGGAAAGCCATCAATGCATAGTTTGATACTTCATCTTTATTGGTTTGCTCTTCATCTTCTAATGCACTTGATTCATCCTAAGTTACATTGAGTGTTTTCTTCTTCTTTTGTGCTAGTAGCTCTTCTTTAATTATGGACACTCATTTTTTAAGTGCCCTAGCTTTTTATATTTATAATAAATTATTGTATCCTTTTTAAGTTTATTTTTATTTTTAGATTCTTGCCTTATAGAATTTGTTTTGTTTCTTTTATAAACTTTTTAAATTTTCTTGTGAGGAGTGCTAAGTCATCATCACCATCACTTGAGCTTTCACTCGAGTAGTCTTCTTTGGTTCTAAGTGCAATATCCTTCCTGTTCTTTGGAAGGTTTTCCTCTTACTCATCATGTGCCTTGCAAGCCATTTCCTAGGTTATTAATAATCCTATGAGTTCTTCAAGATGAAAGTTATTCAAGTCCTTCTTGAATTGTAGTTATCTTTAGATTCCTACTTTTGGAAGAGATCTTAAAATTTTATTAATCAATTCAAGATTGGTATAACATTTACCAAGAGCTTTCAAACCATTGATAATATCCGTAAAACGAGTGTACATGTCACCAATGGTTTCGCTTGGCTTCATTCTAAATAATTCATAACTAATACCAAAAGATTAATCTTAGATTCTTTTACTCTATTTATGCCTTCATGAGTAACTTCAAGTGTATGTCAAATATCATATACAGTTTCACATAAAGAAATATGATTAAATTCATTTTTATCTAAAGTACAAAATAAAACGTTCATAGCTTTAGCATTTAAAAAAAATATTTTCTTCTCAAGATCATTACATTCATTCATTGATTTAGAAGGTTTTTGAAAACCATATTCAATGACATTCCACAAATCAAAATCTATAGAAATTATAAAAATCTGCATTCGTGTCTTCCAATAAGTGAAGTTCATCCCACTAAACATAGGAGGACGAGTAATAGAGTGACCCTCTTGATTGCAAGAAAAAGTCTTTTAATCTTTTTTAGGTATTAAAGAAATTGAGGGAACTAAGCTCTGATACCAATTGTTAGGCACTAAGAGGGGGGAGGGGCTGTAAATTAGAACTTTTGAAATAAAGTTTCAATTTAAAAAATTTTAATCGATAAAACCCATATCAAAAATGTATTTAATTTAGAATGTGAGTAAGGGTAGTGAGCAACTAAATTAGTTAGTAATAGTAAGGAAAAATATAAAGAGAAATGCAAATGAGATTTATAATGGTTCAGTCATCCTAACCTATGTTCACTCTTGATTCCTCTTCCCTTAAGGCCATCGACATTCACTACCAATCTTCTTTTCAACAGGCAAAGATCAACTATCCTTATTACAGCCCTTCTCCTTTTCACAAGCTTAGGAGAAAAACTTTATATCTCTTTTACACAAGATCTCACACCTCCTTAGTATAACCTCTACACTCAAGGAGGAAGAAGCTTAATACTTTTTAAGATAGATTATAACACTTTTATGCTCAAGAATTTTTGTTCTATCAAGCAAGCATGAGTGGGCTATTTACAGACCCCAAATGGCTTCAAAATTAGAACCAAAAAAATTTAAATCCTTGAACTTTCAAGATACTGGTGGTACTACCATCGACATCAAATAGTACTACCACTGAATAGAGCCAAGGAATCTAGGCTCTAGCGGGATCATCATCGGCTTGGGCGGTACTACTGTTGGACTTCCCGGAAAAGCAAAACTCATGCATTCTGACTCTCTGATGGTACCACTGCTTGAGCTTGACAGTGCCACCACCTAGCCTAACCCTAGGTCACTGAATTGACCTTCCAATGAGCCCAATTCAACCCTAGTTCAAGCCTAATGGGCTCCTAATCAAATTAACATAGTTACACCTCAAAACTTACTTAATTAGACTCTAAACAACTTTAATCAAGACTTAACAACTCTAATTACAATCATGGAACCTTCAGCATGTTATCTGGCATGTCATCTATTCATCTGATACTTCATCCAAACATCTGGCACATCATCTTTTCCTTTGGCGTATTACTTGATCCATCGGCATGTTGACATCCTACAATATCTGATCTTTTTGGCATAATACCCAATCCTTCCAGCCTGATGCCTAAACTCATAACACGAAGTCCACCCTCCAGCATGTCAACCAATCCTCTAACCTGATGTCCAAACTTTGACATGAGACTCTTTGACTTAATATTTGATTCTCCTACTTCAATGATTTATTTTTTGATGGTTTATGTCCATGATCGAATTTTCTCCTATGTCATTTATCTCAAATACTTATTAGTCCATAAAATTATTAATTGATTTCTGCTAGTTATAGGTGCCCTACAAGCCAATCACGTTAGTGATTGCACTTGTAACACACTGCCTCAATCTCTTTGCTTATAATTATTGGCATTATCTCACATTATCTAGATGAATATTGTGATGTCCTTGGATCTGTGCAATGGGAATTGGATCATGATGAGATTACGATAATGAGACCGATTCACCTTTAAACATAGACCCTAAATTTTTTTGGTCATAGGTTACTCGAGAAGGACATTGTTACGAACCTTTTATTTTCTAAGCTTTGGATAATGTTTTAGATAATGTTATGAAATTGTCTAATAGGGAGTCGGTTACTAATTTGGTTAGGAGTCGGTTACTGATTCGATTAGGAGTCGGTTATGGAGTCAGTTAATAAGAGTCCAAGTCTTGGGGGACTCTATGTGGGACTTTATAAATATGGATGTAACTGTTTCTTTCGAGGAATCATGAATGAGAAAGGGATGAAGAATTATTTAATCTTTTGAGTAAACTAAGGAGGTCGATCCCCTCGAAGCAATCAAAGGAGGCCGATCCCCTTGAAGCGATCAAGGAGGCTGATCCCCTCGAAGCGATCATTTATCCCCTTTTCCCTCACTTCTTCGGCTTCTCCTCTGCTTCTTTCGCCTTTTCCAGGATAAAACCCTAAGGGGTCTTATCATTTGGTATCAGAGCGATGATCCTTGGCGTTTTTACTACAACTTCGTATCAACCTTGTCGCTGCCCTCTCCATCGTCGTCGCTGTCCTCTCGGCCAACAACTAATGTCGCCACTACTCCTCGGCCGTGACTCATCTCTGCCGCCATCCCTGCTTCGTGGGAGCAACCATCGTCGCTGCCCTCTTCACTGCCCGCCTCAACAGGACTATGCTACCCTCTTCGCTGCTAGCCTCAGCAGCAACCGCTGCAGCCCCAACCTTGCTTCTCGGCCGTGACCACCCTCGTCGCTGCCCTCTTTGCTGCCAGCCTTAGTAGCAACCGCCGCAGCTCCAACCTTGCTTCTCGGCCGCGGCCACCATTGTTGTTGCCCTCTTCACTGCTGACCTCAAGAGCAACTACCGCGGCCCAACCATCTCCGTTGTCGCTCCCGCTTGTCATCGCAACAGCACGGATGCCCTTGACTAGACATCAGAAACAAGAATTGGGAATTACCGATCTACAATCGTACGCAATGACCACCGATAAACCAGTGAAAGCTCAAATGGAGGCATTAGAATCTCGAATTGAGGATCAAATGGAGGCATTAGAATTTCGAATTGGGAACCAAATGGATTCCCAAATGGAGGCATTAGAAATTCGAATTAGGAATCAAATGGAAGCATTAGAAACCCGAATTGACAACCGACTACAGGAGACCTTTAATGAGTTTAAAAGAAGCCTATTGGGAAATTTTGGCAAATCACAACAAGATGAAAGTTCAAACTATACGTTAAACAGATCAAGAGATACAGGAAGGGTGCACCGAGAATATGACTCTAGCTACCCACGTATTTAGGTAGAATTTCCAAAATGGGAAGATGGAGACCCAATCAGTTGGATTTTGAGGGCAGAGAAATTCTTTCGTTTCCACAGAACCCCAGAGGAGTCTAAGGTGGAAATAGCCTCAATCTAGTTAGACAGTGATGCAATTCAGTGGTATAACTGGTATGAAACCTGCCACGGAGTTTCCTCATGGGAGCAATTCAAGAAGGGACTTCTTGTTCAATTTGGACCTTCAGAGTACGAAAATGTAGATGGACAACTTGCAAAAATTCGTCAGACTTCTACAGTATTAGAATATCAAGGCAGAATCGAGCGATTATCGAATCAAGCTAGAGATTGGTTTGAGCGATAATTAGTTGGTACCTTTATTGAAGGGCTTACTCTGGAGATCAGATGTGAAGTTAAGACACGACAACCCCGTACTATGATAGCTGCAATTTCATTTACACGTCTATATGAGAAAAAAATCAATCGAGAAAATCGTCGACATAGAGTGACTACAAATAAATGATCAATGAGCCACCTAGTAAGGAGCACCAATGTAAACAAGAGCAACCTCTAGTGATTGAACCAATTAGAGAGAAACCAAAAGCTGATAAAGTTGACTTTGATAATGAAGGTATGAATTTTTATAAAGATGTTGAACCTAATATACATACAGTACATGCATTAGCTGACTATTCTAAACCATAAACAATGAAAGCTGAAGGAATTTTGGAACATCAACCTGTTACAGTTCTGATTGATACCGATAGCACTAACAATTTCATGGACAATAAGGTTGCTGACCGATTAGCCTATCATATTGAAGACTGTGACAAATTCGAAGTAAAAGTCACTGATGGACGAACTTTGACTTGTGACAGCAAATGTTCAAAGATAAAATTGTTTATACAATGCCAAAAATTGTTGTGGGATTTCTTTTTGCTACCCTTAGAAGACTTCGAAATGGTGATCCTAAAGGGAAGACAAAGAAGTAAGGCCACAACTACTGCTAGTCATTGGATGAAGAGGGTTCTCCAAAGGACTTTAAAGACTACTATACTAAAAGGATGACCTGTTGCTCACACCATCATGTGGAGGTCATACTTACTTGATCAACGAGTTATGATGCACAGGAGATACCTTGTGCCGAATTTGATGCCGCTCAACCTTGAGGACAAGACTGATTTGATGAGGGCGGAACTATTACGAAACTTTTATTTTCTAAGCTTTGGATAATGTTTTGGATAATATTATGGAATTGTCTAATAGGGAGTCGGTTACTAATTCGGTTAAGAGTCAGTTACTGAGAGGGAGTCGGTTATGGAGTCGGTTAATAAGAGTCCAAGTCTTGGGGGACTCTATGTGGGACTCTATAAATAGGGATGTAACTGTTTCTTTTGGGGAATCATGAATGAGAAAGGGATGAAGAATTATTTAGTCTTTTGACTAAACTAAGGAGGTCGATCCCCTCGAAGCGATCAAAGGAGGCCGATCCCCTCGAAGCGATCAAGGAGGCTGATCCCCTTGAAGCGATCATTTATCCCCTTTTCCCTCATTTCTTCCACTTCTCCTCCATCCCTTTCGGCTTTCCCATAATAAAATCCTAAGCGGTCTTATCATTTGGTATCAGAGCGATAATCCTTGGCGTTTTCACTGCAACTTCGCATCAACCTTGTCGCTACCCTCTCCACCGTCATCGCTGCCCTCTCGGCCAACAATTGCTGTCGCCACTACTCCTCGGCCGTGACTCATCTCCGCTGCTGCCCCTGCTTCGTGGGAGTGACCATCGTCGCTGCCCTCTTCGCTGCCTGCCTCAATAGGACTATGCTACCATCTTCGCTGCCAGCCTCAGCAGCAACCGCTGCAGCCCCAACCTTGCTTCTCGGCCGCGACCACCCTCGTCACTGCCCTCTTCGCTGCTAGTTATGGAATTATCTAGTATGGAGTCGGCTACTGATTCAGTTAGAGTCGGTTATGGAGTCGGTTGCAGACTCGGTTAATAAGAGTTTAAGTCCTGGGGGACTCTATAAATAGGGATGTAACTATTTCTTTCAAACAATCATGAATAAGAAAGGAATTAAGAATTATTTAGTCTATTGGCTAAACCCAAGGAGGTCGATCCCCTTTTCCCTCACTTCTTCCGCTTCTCCTCCGCTTCTTTCACCTTTTCTAGGATAAAACCCTAAGGAGTCTTATCAGACATTGAGATAACCGGATAGACTGGTGTGCTGTATACCCATTCATATGATGGAGGTAGCTGGTCTCATAGCTACTCGTGCGGGGACACTAAGGGTACAGTATAGGTGCTCATTAGAGAATGAGTTCATTGATTGATCCACCTACGGAATGCTAGATGGTTATTGATACCTCACGTCAAACAGCGATTCCGTAGTCCCAGTAGTGTATCTGGTCCTTAGACTTGAGACATTAAGGATGTCCTGTATGAGTACTCCACTCTTTGATACTGGACTTATAAGTTTAGAAAGCTCCATGTCTAGTACAGCTGGTCATTGGGAGAGGTACCTAACCATACGAGGGCTATTAAGTGTTAATAGAGGATCATCCGATCTTGGTATCATGAGAGGAATATCCCATGTGTTCTTGCTCGAACAAATCCTTGGCCATGGTTATTCGGATTGAGAGAGAAAGAGTTCTCCGGGAGAATCTGACAAGAGCAAGACTCGAGGAGAGACCGTATGGGCCTGACAGCACCATGCCCAATATAGGATCTCTGGGATATTAGATGGATGAGAGATTATAGATATATGGTAACTAAGGACAGATAGGTCCAATGGATTGGATTCCCCTGTATTGTCTAGGGGCCGCGGTGTAGTAGCCTAGTACGTCCGCGGTCGATGAGTTGGGTGAATTATTATAGAGATAATAATTCACTAAGTCAGAAGGAGTTCTGACAAGTATGACTCACGGCCAGCTCGATATTGGGCCTAGAGGGTCACATACATATGGTAGGTATTGTGACGAGTAGAGGTTCGGATATGAGATATCCGCTAAACCCCCTATCTTATTGGATATCCATTAAGCCTCTAAATTATTAGATCCTGAGATGAGATTCAATAATTACTAATAAGAGACTATTGGGTAGAAATCCACTAATCCAAGAGGCTTTGGTAATTGGATGGAGATCCAATACCCAATAGAGCAAAAGATCTATTAGGGTTTTCAGGGGGGGCTCTATAAATAAGAGGGGACCAAAGCTCTATATGCTAAGGGTTTCCTTTGGTAGCCACCTCCTGTTCTCCTCCCCCCAGAGAGAGAGGAGCATCGTCGCAATCCTTGCTATGTGGATACCGCTAGAGAGGAGGACACTTGACTTCCTTCATCCTCTCCCACAGATCTGCAGGAATTTAGGGATATACGATCTCCCTAGGTATCTTCTTTTACATGTGCAGTTTTCGCGGATCTGCTTTTGATGCACCGATCTTCGCATGATAATAGAAACTTTCTAGGGGAAATCTAGGGTGTTTTGTTTTCTGTTCTTCCGCTGCACATGTGATGTCGCTCCCCCCTTGATGGATTTCCCAATAATTTCATCATCAAAATATAAGATTTAATAACTTTTACTAAGACCATAGACATGACAAAGAAATTTGCTCTATTATGAAGGAGCAAATCAAAGATTTGGTCCAAAAAGGATACCTCAATAAGTTCCTCCATCGAATTCAAAAATCTTTATTGAAACCCTAAGGCCTAATCTATTAAATCTTGAATTTTGATGATGAAACTAATTAATAAAGTTATGATCTAATCTGTGTTTTAAGTAATAAAAACTAGCTATAATCATGGAGAGATGATAAAAGCAAGAGGAATTGGACATTGGGCTGGAGTGGAACATATAAGAAAATTGGACGTCGAGCTAGAGGATCGGTCATCGTATCGGCAAAAGGCTTCATACCATGACTTCAGGCATCGCTCCAAGAAAAGCGGACATTGCACGAAGGAGATCGAAGTTGCAGAGGTCAACATATCGATTGAATAATAAGCTATAAGAGAGGACGATGCGTTAAAGGATCGGATGAAGAACCGATGAACCAATGACATACCAAATAATATATGATTCATGCTTTATAATAATTATCTAAATCAAAGTAGTTTTAGTTGTAATTGGGTTAAAATTAGGCCAACTCAATTAGGAGCCCATTGAGCCTATGTTAGGGTTGTTTTGGGCCAAGAGAATAGTCGAAATAGTGATCTAAAGCCACATCAGGTGGTGGAACCACTTGAGGCTCAGTCTTTGAGACTATATCAGGTGATGGTACTACCAGACTGGGTGGTGGTACCACCTAGTGTCAAAGAAAACTGGATAGTGGTATCGTCCAGCACTAGTGGTGGTACCGCCAATACCCCGAAATCTCGAGGTGTTTAAAATTTTGGCTCTAAGTTTAAATCCATTTGGGGCCTATAAATACCCCTCTCATCCCTACTTAGAATATATAAGAATTGAGAACAAAAATAAGAGAAAACTCTATTGTAATCTTATTAGAATTCCCCTTCTCTAGTTTAAGAGTTGAATTCAAATAAGAGAGGGGTGAGTGGGGTTGTAAAGGTTGTCTCCTAAACTTGTGAAAAAGAGAAAAGGTCTGTGAGAAGGTAGTTGGTCTTTGCCCATTGAAGAAAGACCATTAGTGGAAGCCGGTAGTCTCGACAAAAGAGGAATCAGGAGTGGATATAGGTCATGATGACCGAACCACTATAGACTCTGGTGTGCTCTTTTCTTTACTGTTTAATTTTGTTGCTTACTTAGCTACTCACTTCATTTTATACTTACTCTAAGTAAAGCATATTTTAATATTATTTCTGATATGACTTTTATTAAAACGAAATCTTTGAATCGAATGACGTTTTCTAAACTGACAATATTACATGCGCACTAATTCAACACCCCCCCTAGTGCTGATTTCAGTCCTAACAATTTGTATTAGAGTCATGTTTTTCTCATTTGGTTTAACACCCAAGAGAAATAGCTTTTTTTTAGCTTTCAAGAGGGTTACTCTATCATTCATCCTCCTATGTTCAATGGGACGGACTACATATATCGAAAAACTCGAATGAGAGTTTTCTTGCTTTCTTTGGATTTGAATTTATGGAATATCATCGAATATGATTCTCAATAACCCTCTAAACCTATGAATAAATGGAATGATTTTGAGAAAAAATTATTTTCTTTAAATGCTAAAGCGATAAATGCTTTGTTTTGCGCTCTTGATAAATATAAATTTAATTGGGTTTCTATTTGCTAAACTATGCATGACATTTGGTACATACTTGAAATCATACACGAAGGCACTAGTAGAGTTAAAGATTCCAAAATTAATCTTTTGATGCATGATTTTGAATTATTTCATATAAAACTAAGCGAAACCATTGGAGACTTGTACACCTGGTTTACGGATGTCTTTAATAGTTTAAAAAGTCTTAGTAAATATTTTTTAAAATTTTGAACTTGTTAATAAACTACTAAAATCCCTTTTAAAAAATTGGGATCCTAAAGTAACAGCAATACAAGAAACAAAGGACTTAAATAATTTTTCACTCGAATAACTTATCGGGTCGTTAATGACCTATGGGATGATATATATGACACAAGATGAATATGTAAACTACCTTCTAAAGAACATGAAGGATATGGCACTGAAAACTAAAAAATACCACTTGAGTGATAACTTAAGTGATGATGATGATGACCTTGAACTTCTCAGTATAAAATTTAAAAAGTTCATGAAACAAGAAATAAAAAATAAAA
Source organism: Musa beccarii (assembly GCA_024322285.1). Classification (NCBI taxonomy): domain Eukaryota; kingdom Viridiplantae; phylum Streptophyta; class Magnoliopsida; order Zingiberales; family Musaceae; genus Musa; species Musa beccarii. Next base: position 8,382,627 of record CM044394.1, read on the forward strand.
ATAAAGTTAAAATGAAGAAGCTGCCAAAGAAGAAGAAAGCACTCAAGGACAAATCGAGTGACGAAGTAGCGAACTACGCTCTAGTGGCCTTCAACAATGAGATAAGCGACTCAACCAAAACCCGGTTACTTTATTATGAAATTACTTGATGCATTTTATAAGTTATTTTTAAATTAATAAGAAATATAAAATAAAAAAATTATGCTTCTTTTTCTAGTGATTTTGAAAAATTAAAAATTTGATCATGAAAATTATATGTTTTAAGATAAAGGAACAAAATGTTAGATTTAAATCTAATGCTTGTACACCAAATATAATTCCATATATGTTTATCTTGATGATTTCTGTATCACTTTTTGGTTTCAAACATGATGCATGGTTTTGACATTTAAAAAAAAAACTTGAGCATGTTTATATGAAATCAATCACATGAATTAAATCACTAAAAGAAGAATGCATTTTTTTTCTTAAAAATTTCTCTATCTCTATCTTTTTTATTTTTCAACAAGTGATTCTTAGTGATGAATCTATATTTTTATTTATGAATCTCTTGAAAGTGATTTTGATGATTTGATGATTTAAATTTAAATGAGTTTTATTCGAATCATGAACTTAATACTTAAATTTTCTTTATGAATCAAGATCTTTGATCTCCTAAGATTTCTTTTCGTTATTTGCTAAAAATGAGATTTGTCAAAATGATTCATGGACTTTTGGATTCATAACTTGATCCTTCATTCGTTCATGTGATGGTTGAAATATTTGCACCCTTGAATTCTTCCCTTCTCCTTTCCTTTTTTCTTTAATTACAAAAGAGATAAAGAAAATTGCTGGCATCTCAAAGAGAACCTTAAGTGCTAGCTTGAATGTTAAACTTAGGCATGTTAAATCTCTCAAATGCATAAATTCTCCTTATTTATATACAATGAGTTTTCTTTTTGAATCAAGATTGTTTCCTTCTTCTTGTCATTTATAAAAGAAGAAATTCATCAACATGATTCATGGTCCTTTGGTATTCATGACTTAATCATCCATGGTCTTTGACATTATATCTTCCATAACATGATTTTTATTATGGTTGTGATTATAGCATTGATGTAAAAGAAAATTTGTATCATTATATTCTTTTTTATATTGACAAAGGGGGAGAAACTTTGCTAGCTTGCACAATTTCAATGAGAGAAAACTTGCTAGCTCGAACATTGCAAAGGAAGTAAAAAGTTACTATCTCAAGAGAAGCAAAAATTTTGCTAAACTTCACAACTTGCATTTCGTAAAAGGAAGCAAAGAATTTGCTAGCTTGCACATTTAGAGAAGAAGCAAAATTGATAGCTTGCACTTCTCAAAAGAGAAGAAAGAACTTATTAGCTTGCATGTTCTAAAATGATAAAAAAAAAAATTGCTAAACTGCTAAGCTTGCATATCTCTAAAAATTGCTAATTGTACTTCTTTTTTTTGTTGATGGCAAAGAGGGAGAAGATATGATGATGTATAAGTTATGATAATCATGCACAAGATGATGAACTTGAATATTTTAATTATGCATGATGCAATGATGTGATCAAATTGGTTCTTTCAATACTCATGATACATGCAATGATGAAATACTTATAATTTTCATCATTCAAAACTTTTTTTTCATTTCTATTAATATAGCATATTAATAAGGGGACTTAAGGTTAACTCCATCATCAATTAGTTGTCATCATAAAAAATGGGGAGATTGTTGAATCTCAGATTTTGATGATGAAACCAATTGATAAAATTATGATCTAATCTATGTTTTGAGTGACACAGGACTAGCTTCGACCATGGAGAGATAATTAAAATAGGAGGAATCGGATATTGAGCCGGAGTGGAATATGTCAGAAGATTGGACATCAAGCCGGAGGATCGGTTGACGTATCAGCAAAAGACTTTATGCCATGAGTTCAGGCATCGCACCAAGAAGAGCGAACATTATATCAAAGAGATCGGAGTTGTGGAGGTCAACATGCCAATTGGATAATAGACTGCAAAAGAGGATGATGCACCGAAGGATCGAACGAAGTGTCGATGAACCAATGACATGCCAAACAATATATGATTCATGCTTTGTAATAATTGTCTAGATCGAAGTAGTTTTAGTTATAATTAGGTTAAAATTAGGTCAACTCAATTAAAAGCCCATTGGGCCTAAGTTATGATTGTTTTGGGCCAAGAGAAAGGCCCAAAGAGTGACCTAGAGTCATGTCAAGCGATGGCACCACCAGGGCTAGCAGTGGAACTGCTTGAGGCTCAGTTTTCGAGACACAATCTCCGAGATTATGTCAGGCAGTGATACCACCCAATGTCAGGTAGTGGTACTTCTAGACTAGGTGATAGTACCACCTAGTGTTAAAGCAGACTGGGCGATGGTACCACCAAATTAGGTAGTGGTACCACCAAATTGGGTGATGGTACCAACTAGTGTTAGAGCAAACTAGGTGGTACCACCCCGAAATCTCAGGGTGTTTGAAATTTTGGCTCCAAGTTTAAATCCATTTAGGGCTTATAAATACCCCTCTTATCACTACTCAGAACATATAAGAACTAAGAAAAAAAATAAGGGAAAACTCTATTGTAATCTTGTAAGAATTCTCCTTCTCTAGTCTAAGAGTTGAATTCAGTTAAGAGAGGGGTGAGTGGGGTTGTAAAGGTTGTCTCCTAAACCTGTGAAAAGGAGAAAATGTCTGTAAGAAGGTAGTTGGTCTTTGCCCATTGAAGGAAGACCGTTAGTGGAAGCCGATGGCCTCGTCGGAAGAGGAATCGGGAATGGATGTAAGTCATAATGACCGAACCACTATAAACTCCGGTGTGCTCTTTTCTTTATTATTTAATTTTGCTACTTTCTTAGTTGCTCACTTTATTTTATACTTACTCTAAGTAAGTACATTTCGATATCATTTCCAATACAACTTTTATCGAAACGAAATCTTTGAATCAAATGATGTTTTCTAAACCGACGATTTTACATACACACTAATTCACACCCCCTCTTAGTACTGACTTGATCCTAACATGATCGAGCGATGGCTAGATGTGATAGTTAGTGGATTGACGGCTTTAGATAGTAGCTCGTCCACCTAAAAGATGTATGCAAGGGAACCACAGTTAAAAAGGTTATGCCCAAGTGGAGACCAATCCATTATGTTCTGAGAAGAGGTTGAGCACTTAAACTTAACATGATGATATGTTAGTAGTATCTCTCGAGATTACAAATGTATAAGTTAAAAGAATTCTAATCAATACAAGGAGCTCAACAAATATATTGTACTATGATGCCTTTAAGATGATTGGCTTATTGGCTAAAGACCTCCAACCTATCTCCTCTACTCTTACTAGTTTCACAAGAAAGTCAATTACCCCGATCCCCTATATCCTTGAGGGCTAACGATTTTACAAAAATAGTAAAAGCCAAGTTTCTAGTTGTCGATATTCCTTCGACCTATAATGCTATCATTGGGTGACCTACTCTTAATCAAATATGGGCAATGGTGTTGACCTATTATATGATACTCAAATTTTTAACCAGTTCAGGAGTTGGGGAGATCAAGAGTGACTCTAAAGAATTTCGACAAGGTTACCTAACATTGGTCACCCTTCCCAAGATAAAAACATTGTCGGTCCAACAAATAGACCCATGAGATCCCTCACCATTAACCCTACATCTTATGGTAGGGGAACCTCTAGAAGAAATTCCTCTAAACTTGGAATGACTAGGTTTCATGGTCAAGGTGGGGTTAGCTTTGACTTGAAAAAAGGAAGAGGGAGCTCATTAGCTTCTTGTCTTTGAATTTGGAGGTATTCATGTGGGCAACTAGTGATATGCTCAAAATAGACCTTGGTGTAGCCCAACATTGACTCAATATAAACCTAGAACACAAGGCAATTCATTAAAAACTTTAAAGGTTCACTCCCAACCACTAGGATGCCACAAAGGAGAGAGTTAGAATCCTCTTATAGGTCGACTTCATTCTTAAAGTCCATTGTCCAAAATGGCTTGCCAAGGTGGTCCTCATTAGGAAAAGTAATGTAAAATAGAGAATGTACATCAATTATACTGACTTGAATAAAGCCTGCCCAAAAGAAAGTTTTTTCCTTCCTCGAATTGATCAACTTATTAACTCCATCTTTGGACTAGCTGTTGACTTTCATGAATTCTTTCTTTAGGTACAACTAAATCAAAATGGCACTAGAAGATAAGGAACATAAGGAGCAATATATCAAAGGATAGTAAATAAAATATTTTAGTAGCAAGTCATGAGAAATATAAAGGTCTATATGGATGACATGTTGATAGAGAGTCACACTATTAACATGCACTTAGCTGACTTTAGAGAAATGTTTGCCACCATCAAAAAAATTTTGATGCACCTAAACTTGAGAAAGTGTACATTCAATGTAAGTTCTGTTAGGAACAAGTCCAGCACTAAGAGGGGGGATGAGTTAGTGCAGCGGTTAAAATGTTCGACAATTTCGATTTCGAAAAACTATTTCAATGAAAGATTCGTTCGACGATTAAATCTATATTGGAAAGATGCTTAACTTGAAAGCGATTGCAAGTAAGTAATGTAGAGCAAATAAAGTGATTTGTAGAAAAAAAATAGCAAGAAAGTAAAGGCAAACCAATTTATAGTGGTTCGAACATCCGACCTACGTCCTGTCACGGACAAAATTGTAAACGGCTTGTTCGGTGTAATGCTTATGCTTGTCCGTGTCCCTTTTGGTTTGTTATTACTTGTAAAGGGCTTGCCAAAGGCTAAACACCCCATTTGAGTGAGTTTGGCAGCCATTATCGGCTTGTACAGAAAGTTTGTGTCATGTGGACACTTGTACTAGAATTCGGTCTGTAGTGGACCAAATCTATACCTTTGTTGTGCAACTGTTCTGAGCTTGTGATACCCATTGTTGGAATGTGCATTGGCTATAAAGTGTTTACTAAAAGAGTGGCTTGCGGATCCCGTGTGAAGCGCTTTCTCTGTCCCGTCTTCTCTTTTGCAGGTCCTAAGGGATTGTAGGAGATTTCGGGGAGGCTGACCTTTGCGGTGATACGCATTGGTGCCGCACGGCTTAGGCAAAACCAGCTAAGTCCGTGACAGTTGGTATCAGAGCGGGACAAGCTCACTTAGAAACACTTAGCATGCAAACGTGGGGGACCTTGTCAGGCACCACGAGGACAACAAGCTAAGAAGAATTGCGGAGCGCACAAAGGTGGGGATGGCTGAGTTCGAGCAGTGGCTCGACATTGACACCCAAACTTGACGGTGCTCGAGGCAAGCGGGGTGCTTGGCAAAGGATGAGACCGTGCAAGTTGCAGTGGGTTGCTCAATGATCGAAAGAGTTGTGCAAAGCTCACAGAGGTGAGGAAAGTTGCAAACTCAAGGAATTCGATACTCATGCAAGGTCTTGCATGCGGACAATGGACTGTCCGTGGCCATCCCAAGGCGGCTGAAGGTCCGTGCATTGGAGCATTGAAACTTTCTCTTCGGCATGTGCAGGATACTTTCGTATGAAGCTGAAATGTGCAACAGGTGCAGCATGTTGCTAGACCCAGAGGGGTGCAGTGCGAGCTGTATTGGTGAGGTGTCACTATCTAGCAAGTGCATTTGCGAAGGCGAATTGGGGCACGATTTGTTCAGCAAAGGCGGAGTAGTCCAAAGGGATGGTGGTCTCCAAAACTTCCAGAGGGAAGGATGCGAAGAGAGATGTTGCTCCAACGGGCAGATATCCATGAGGATAAGTCCCGCTCTCCAGAATGTGAATCGGTGCAATGAACTGCTTGAGGAGTACCTCAAGACAGAGCTCGATGGATCGAGTGAGCGGTGAGGAGTCATCGCATGATCTCGCAAGTGGCAATGCGTTGGTGGACGCATAGTGAGATCAAGTGGGGAGCAACCCAGGGCAACACAAAGTGAAGGCACACTAAGAGCCGACAGTGAGTTCGGACTCAACAGAGGGCTGACCCGTGGAATGGTGGGCGTGAGGGCCACCATTAATCCAATGCTAATCGAGAAGCAGAGCAACTTGGGGAAAACTTGGTGAAGTACCCAAATCGCGTGAAGGGAGTTGGCTTTGAAGACGGAACATGGAGCGGAGGCTTGGTGCTTTCCTTACACGAGGTCAAGGACATGGACTCTTGCCGAGGCAAGAATCGGATCATGTCGTTCCATGGGTTTCATATTCAGATGGAGCAAACTCATCTTGCATGGTGCCAAAGACGAAGGGAGCTTCGAGGCACATACATCTTATCTCGATGAAGCACTTGGTGGAGATTCTAAGGTGACGCAGTTTGCTGAGGCAAAGTTGGTGTCAAAAGGCCTTAGCACGGGGCAAGAGGATGCAGAGACAGCTACTCTTGAAGAATATGCCACAGTGTTGCTATTCAAGTTGTCACGATGAAAGCGGTGCGCAGCGGAGATTGTGCTGGTAGAGGCAGAGTCCCAGGATCCAGACAGTGGTGCACCAATTTCAGCGAAGTCAGGGGACTTCAGAGGAGCTGCTAGGCGATGGACTGTCCTAGAGCTAGGCTTCGTCCGAGTGTGACCCGAGAGTGGGTGGACGAAGGTCGATTGCCACAGGAATCGAACAGAATCGAAGATGGCGAAGGCCCTGCGATGTGTTGGCGGAGTCCACACATGGAGATATCGCAGTTCGAGTTCATACCACAGGGATCAGTATGCAGGGAGATGTCACCAGGCGGCGACATGATGCAGCAGATTGTGGTGGAAAAGTTCGCGGCAAGTCGACACACACAGTGTGTCCCGTGAGGGACATGGTCATCTGGAGATATGACCGGGAGCGCGACAAGGAGCTCCAAGTTGGTGAACAACACGACGGTAAGAATGCCATGGTACCGCAGAGGCGGGTCTTCCGTGCGTGCACCGAATGTTGCATTGAATGGAAGCCTTGGACATCAGCTTATGGGGGCTGTGCCCTGTCGAGGAAGAAGTTCAGATGCAAGTACCAGTGAGTCCCATGTGGGGACTGGATCATGCCGAGGTATGATCGGAGCTGCTGAAGAGTGGAACTACTTCAGAGCTCACATTCGCTTAAGGGAGCCCGGCAAGTCAGAGGACAAGGCCGAGTAAGCGAACATTGCAGCCAATGAAGCTAAGGAGAACAGAATTGGTGCAAGTCCTACAACATGTGTGGCGGTGGCCATACATGGGAGTTGCAGTCTGTCTTTCCATCGACCAAGTAGAACTGCTCCGAGAACACAGAGGTGTCGAAGCAGGTGGTCGATATATGGCGTGGAAGCAATGATGAGTCCAAGAGGGACTCAGCTACCCAAGATCAATCATCGGTTAGATTGAAGGTGAACTCAGAGGAGTGTCACGATGCCGCAGAGGCAGATCTACCGATCACGAAGAAGGGATGCAGATGCGAGACAACGGATAGTAGTGCCATGGGCGTCGCAGTGCCATGGTACCGCTGAGGCGGGACTTCCGGGGAGTCATCCATCCCTTGCTCTCTTAGAGGGAGAGCACTTGGTCATGATATGGGCCGTGGAGGAGGAGAATGCTTTGGCAAACTCCATGTACCAAGACAAGGCTGAAGGGCAGAAGCCAGAGAACTTCGTAAGACCAGTGTCAACAGACTTTCCATCAAGATAGCCGTGAGTGAAGGACTTCGGGTCAATGCAAGAGTGCATGACCAAGGATCGGAGCAGCAAGACGTCTGTGTCTGTACCTTTGCTACTCGGAGGAGTCGGCGACAGAAATGATGGAGAATGCGGTACAATCCCAAAGGTGACCAAATCTATCGGAGACTTACTCCAAGTTGGAGTGATAACTTCTTGCATTCCGAAGTTCAATGGAAATGAGAAGGTGAATCACGATGGTGACTGGCGCAAGGATTGCAAACACTTCAAGTGCTTCGGAAGTGTGAGCTAAGAGCAGGCGAAGTCCAGTAACCGACTTCGACGCACGAAGTACAAACTCGAGGAGGCGGGCGAAGACAAGTAACCTTTGCCTTCTCAACTCCCAAGAGAATGGGCGGAACTCCAGTACCCAGCTCTCTTAGTTATCCAGCAGAGGAGCTCTGCACAGATGTGAAGACCCTTCGAAGACAACTAAGTGGAAGAAGATTCGATGGGCAAATTTTGCGGAGGAAGGACCTGAAAACTTCAAAGGTTGCGAGGTGATGCTCGTTAAAGCTCCAACAAAGCATCTATCCAGTTCAAGAGACAAGAAGAATTTGAAGACTGGCGCATATCAAAGATGGTCTTTTCCCTTCATCGATGAATCCGCAAGAACCACAAGGATCAGCACAACTTTGCCAACCCCACACCAAAGTCGAGTCATTGGCGAGTTGAAGCAGCACGGCGGATTAAAGTTCGACGACTCAACAACAAGCGGAGAACAAATGGGAGCCAAGGGGCGCATCGCAGCAGGAGCAGAAGATCGAAGATCCAACAAAGAAAAGAAGTTGCAGCGTCAGCAAAGGCTTCGACGAGGACGTCGAAGGATTAAGTGGGGGAGAATGTCACGGACAAAATTGTAAACGGCTTGTTCGGTGTAATGCTTATGCTTGTCCGTGTCCCTTTTGGTTTGTTATTACTTGTAAAGGGCTTGCCAAAGGCTAAACGCCCCATTTGAGTGAGTTTGGCAGCCATTATCGGCTTGTACAGAAAGTTTGTGTCATGTGGACACTTGTACTAGAATTCGGTCTGTAGTGGACCAAATTTATACCTTTGTTGTGCAACTGTTCTGAGCTTGTGATATCCATTGTTGGAATGTGCATTGGCTATAAAGTGTTTACTAAAAGAGTGGCTTGTGGATCCCGTGTGAAGCGCTTTCTCTGTCCCGTCTTCTCTTTTGCTGGTCCTAAGGGATTGTAGGAGATTTCGGGGAGGCTGACCTTTGCGGTGATACGCATTGGTGCCGCACGGCTTAGGCAAAACCAGCTAAGTCCGTGACAGTCCACTCCCGATTCCTCCTTCATCGAGGCCACTGGCTTTCACTATCATTCTTCTTTCAACTGGGCAAAGACTAACTACCCTTACAACCCTCTTTTCCTTTTACAGGTTTTGAAAAATAATTTTTACAAGACCTCTCACCCCTCTCTTAAACTTGACTAGGACTTAGAGCTAGAGGGGAGGATTTCTCAAGTGATTACAGTAGAATATTCCCTCTTTTTATTCTAAGTTAGTGTGTGTTTAACTAAGGATAAAAGGGATATTTATAAGCCTCAAGAAGCCTAAATTTGAACCACCCCAGTCTTCAGGGTATTGGTGGTACCACCGCTAGTGCTGGGCGATACCACCGCCTAGGCTTTCTGTTACTGGGCGGTACCACCGCCCAATCTGGCGGTACCACTACTTGGCACACTAGGCTGACAGTATATTAGGTGGTACTGTTATGATCTGAGTGGCACTAAGAGGGGGGGTGAATTAGTGTAACGGATTAAAACTCGTAAACTTGAAACCGATTTCGAAAATAGTTGATTCGTATGGAAATTTTGATCTAATGAAATTAAAGATTTAGCTAAAATGGTTCGAGTGAATGAATGCAATTGAGAGTAGGAAGAAAAAAATTGAGTGATTTTCAGCTAAGTAAAGATAAGATATAGAATATTTAACAACTCAACCAAAGTATGTAGTGATGTATAGTGGTTCGGTCGAAAGACCTACGTCAACTTCTGAAGCCTCCTCCGATGAGGCTCCCAACTTCCACTATCAAATCTCTTGAAGGCAAAGGACCAAATACCCCTCTTACAAACTTTTACAAGTGGTTCACTCTCTTGCAGATTTTTCACAAAGAAAGAGAGAGGTGAACACTTAAGCTATTGAAACAAGACTTTGCTATATCTTTGACTTAGTTTTCAACTTCTAAAGGTTCAATTCTCAGTTGAGAAAAGAAAGGTATTTATAGACTCAATTAACTTTTAAAAATGGAGCCAAAAGAGTCTCATCCCAGATTTACTGGGTACTAGTGGTACCATCGCTTGGCACTAACGGTACCACCGCTTGATAGAGTCCTTAGGCTCTGTGGTCTGGTGGTACCACCGCCTGCTAGGCGGTACCATCACTGGCAGGTAATAATTGCCAATGGTACTACCGCTAACCTGGGGTGGTACCACCACTTGCTAAGTATTAAAGTCGATGGTACCACCGCTGACCTAGGGTGGTACCACTGCCCAGAACACTTGGGAAGTTGTTCTCAGGGTGGTGCCACCACTAGACTATTCCAACAAGGCTGAATGGGCTCTAACTTTGGCCCAAATCAGCCCAAATAAGGCCCAATTGACCCCTACCAGGGTTAAACAGGATTATTACCTAATCCTTACCCTAATTATATGCTAACTACGAAATTGAAACATAATTCTAAGCAATTTTAAATTGGCAACATCAAGTCTTCTTCCGGTGAGCTTTCCGACGGACTTCCGATGCTCCCTCAGATTTCTTCTGGTGGACTCCCAATAGGCTCCTGGACTTTACGGCAAGTTCGACGAGTCTTTGGCAAGCTTCTGAACCTTCTCGGTGAGGTCCACGAACCTCCGACGATCTTTCCGATGAACTTTCAAAATATTCGACAAGTCCCCGATTCTTTCTCGATTGGTTCCAACAGCACTTTCGATGATCCTTTGGACTTCCGGTGGACTCTCGAACTCCCAACAACTTGACTCCGATAATTTGCTTTATGTCTTCAAGCTATCGTAGTTAATCCTACACACTTATCTAAATAATATGGATTAGATCAAATAACCTATCAATTGACTTCGTCATCAAAATCCGAGATTCAACAATCTCTCCCTTTTTATGATGACAATCAATTGATGTCGAAGTTAATCTTAACTCCCCATATTTATATACCATATTATGAGAAAGAAAACACTTGAATTCAATCTCTTTGAATTCAAACCGAAACTGATAAGTTTCATCTGTTGAACTTATCATCATGATTAACAAGCATGTTCTTTCATCCATAAATACGAAACTTCATATTTTTCACAATGTCATAACACCTATTTTCAAGTCGAATGATAGACATTCATCATTTCGACAAGAGACACCAATTATAGTTTGAAATACAATATGTATCAAATGATATCGATATAAAAACCATAAATACAAGGTAAGATATCATTAAGCGATACATCATCAAATGATAATTTATCATATTAATGAAAGATACCAATTATTAAACATGATATGATAGCAATTTTTTAAAGAAGCATTTGCGATACATGTGATACATTACGATACGATACAAATTTTATTACGATGCTTTTAAAGATATCAACCAATTTTCAATAATAAAACATGGCAAAAGCAATTAAATTGTAATATAAAACATATAAGATATTTTCATTTCATCATATTGCAATACTCAATATATAAGTCATTTGTTAATTTATTTATCATATTCTTCTCAATACTATGCATGTAAGACATTTTATATACGATACATGCAAGACGTTTTATCAAGTCATTTGCACATGTCATGAATTTATTTGCACATTCTTCTCCCCTTTTGTCATCAACAAAAAGGAGATGAAGTAGTCATCATAAGGTATCATATCACAAAAAAAAATATATAAGAGTGGTCATTTATTAAGAATATCAAACACATTTCATACATGAGGCTTAGAAAATAAAAATGTCACCCGATAAATCCGACAATGTTTTGATCATCATTTTAAATCATGTTTATAAAATCTGAAAAATGATCAATCATCATTTATTATGAAAGATTCATTCATGAAAGAGGATGAGAGGCTTAAGATTGCAATTTGAAAATCCAGGAATAAAATTATAAAGTAGAATGATAGATCATTAAAGTCATTCATCAAACATCTGATATCAATTTTAAGATAAAATCCGTGAGAAAGAGATGTTAAAGCTTTAACTTGGCATTTACGAATTCGTGAAGTGAAACATATCAACATCAAAAATTTCATAGAAAGATTCAACTTAGCATTCTCATAGAAAATATGAGGTAAAGGATATTAAGTCTTAAAACCTTGAATTGTAGAGATTAACACAATAAAAATCCGAGATGAACAATATAGAGCTTAATTTTTTAAGCAAAATTCATGACATTCGTTTATGCATATGTTAAGTTTCATATGAAATGTAAGTTACGAGATTTCTTTAGTCATGCTTGAAGAAGTTGGAGGGAGCATAAAATTAATTTTACTATATCATTAAGATACATCTTTCAAAGAAGGAGGAAAGCAACATCATGATACTAAATCATCCAAAACTTTTACAATATCATGAAGGCTTTAAAAATATTACGATCGAAAATGATAGCTTTATTAAAATATTACAATGGAAGGATAAAAATGAGAGTGTAAGTTTTGATGTCAGGGAATGTCAGAGGTTTATTGGTGGGTGTTTATTTGTCCGGGAAGAGTTTACCGACGGGGAATGTCTAGATTTTTTGTTACCGTTGAAGAGTGCATTTAACTGGAAGGATCAATTATATGAAAATGGTAGGCTTTTCATTTTCGATTTAGAAAGAAAGATCAAAATGTTGTCTCAAGCTTGTACTAGTTCTCTGAGCATACAAATTTATGCTTATATTGATTGTGTTGGACTGTTCTGTGATCTTGCCTCCTAATGACGCTATAATTCTCACCTTACCTTGTCTTATATTAGATTGGTACCAAGTGGCTAGTGTCATAGTTTCAGCAATCGGATTAATACATCACCAAATATAGTAGGTGGAACAGCAACCTGTATCATTAAAAAATAATAAAATAATTAAATTCTGATATGTACCAACTTACATTATCTGGCACCAATCCTTGGTCGGATCCATAAACATCACTCAATATGTATTGGTTCGGCCAACCACTGACCTCGCATGGATTGCCCACAATTTCTAGGAGAAAGATAATATCTTGTCAGTTAAAACTTATTCGTAAAATTATCTTAGATCTACTAGAGCTGATGGTTACTATGAAGTTTCTAGCAGGTGGATTCTGATAAGTAGATATGCAATTGCTTGATTTCTCAATGAAGTAAATTTATTGTTTGTAGGTTACTATGATCAGTTGGACCTAGTCATTAAGTAGCATGGTTTCTGAAATATATCTCAATAAAACCTACTGAAGCCTATTTGTTTTGCAATTTGCAATGGATCTATATTGGACCTAGTTGTGGTGGGCATTAGACGGGTAGCGCTTTTAACTGTTGGAACCAGTTCTATGGCCAGTTAAACAAGTTATTTTTTAGTTCTTTTAATACATACTTTATTATTATTGTTCCTGAGAAGCAAGGCCTACGCGATAAATAATATCAAGGTTGAGATTTATCAAAACCGATTTTACCATTTCATCAAAAGGCATGACATAATTCAAAATTTCATCAATCAAAGAGGAGAATCAAAATATTATGATCGAGGGATAAAAATGAGAACTCCGCTTAAAAGATGATATTGTAAAGATGTCATCTGAAAATAAGAAGATAATATCAAGATGAGACAATGAAAGCCGAAGTTGAAAATTTTCAGAAAAGAAACATACAACATCATGTATTAGAACAATTTAGTATGCCTAATTCTCTTCTAATGAAGTCAAATTATTCTTCATTTAGGGGTTTTATGAAGATGTCCACTAATTGGTGTTTTGTATCAATAAATTCTAGAGTGATATCATTATTATTGATATGATCTCATATAAAATGATGCCTAATATCAATATGCTTAGTTCTATAGTGTTAAATGGGACTCTTGGTTAAACAAATAGCATTTGTGTTATCACATTTTATGGGAATATTCTTTAAATGAATTCTATAGTCTTCTAAAGTGTTTTTCATCCAAACAACTTATGCACAACATGCACTTGTGACTATATATTCGGCTTCCACCGTGGATAATGCAACCGAATTTTATTTCTTGGAAGTCCAAGAAACAAGTGCATGTTCTAAAAATTGGCATATTCTGGATATACTTTTTCTATCTATTCTACATCTGTCAAAATCCGCATCTGCATAGGCTTTTAAATCAAAGTCATCAGATTTTAGATACTAAAATCCTAGGTTATGAGTTCCTTTCAGATATCTAAGGATTCTTTTAATAGCTTTAAGGTGAAATAACTTAGCATTAGCTTGGAATCTTGTACATAGACCTATACTAAACATGACATCTGGTCTAGTTGCGGTGAGGTAAAGTAAACTACCTATCATTCCTCTATATATTTTTTGATCAAAATTTTCTCCACTTTCAACCAAATCTAACTTAGTAGAAGTGCTCATAGGAGTGCTTATAACTTTTGAACCATCCATGTTAAATCGTTTTAATAATTCTAATGTATACTTTATTTGATTAAGAAATATATCATCACTAAGTTGTTTAATTTGCAATCCTAAAAATAAGGTTAATTCACCCATTAGACTCATTTCAAATTCATGACTCATACACTTGGCAAATGATTCACATAGTGATTCATTCGAAGAACCAAAAATAATATCATCGACATAGATTTGAATAATAAGAAAATTATTTTTAAAATATTTAAAAAATAATATAGTATTAACCTTGCCTTTAGTAAAATTATTTGAAATAAGAAAGGAACTAAGCATCTCATACCAAGCTCTAGGGGCTTGTTTTAATCCATAAAGAGCCTTAGTTAATTTAAACACATGATTATGATTAGGAAGAAGAGAGTTTTCAAATCCGGATGGTTGTTTGACATACACTTCTTCGGAAATAAAGCCATTTAAGAAAGCACTTTTGACATCCATTTGAAAAAGCTTAAAGTTATTACTACTAGCATAGGCAAGGAGTATTCTAATGGCATCTAATCTTGCTATAGGAGCGAAGATTTTTTCGTAATCGATACCTTCTTCTTAGTTGAAACCTTTGGCTACTAATCTAGCCTTGTTTCTAACCACGATACCACATTCATCTTGCTTGTTTCTAAAGACCCATTTAGTACCAATAACTAAATTGTCACTAGGTCTAGGAACAAGCTTCTATACATCAATCCTTTCAAATTGATTCAATTCTTCTTGCATTGCGATAACCCAAGAATTATCTTTCAAGGCATCATCAATGTATTTAGGTTCAATTTAAGAGAGAAAAGCGGCATGGGTATAAAAATTCATAAGAATGCACAAGATTGTTGATTTTAGACTCTTTCACTCGGCCAGTGCCTTCATGAGTGATTTCAAGAGTACGCCAAATATCGAAAGCCGATTCATAAATCAAAACACGATTAAACTCATTTTTATCAAGTGCACAAAATAAGGCATTCATAGCCTTTGCATTTAAAGCAAAACCTTCTTCTCCGATTCATTCCATTTGCTCATCAGAAGAGAAGATTTTTAAAATCCATTTTCAACGATATTCCAAAGCTCAAAATCCATGGAAATCAAAAAAATCCTCATACAAGTCTTCCAATAAGTATAATCTGACCAATTAAACATAGGTGGATGTGTAATAGAATGACCCTCTTGTATGTTGGAATAAGCCATCTCTCTTGGGTTTTAAATCAGATGAGAGTGACCAAGCTCTAATAGCAATTGTTAGGATCTGAGCGACACTAAGAGGGCGGGTGAATTAGTGTAGTAGATTAAAACTCGTAAACTTGAAACCGATTTCGGAGATAGTTGATTCGTATAAAAATTTTGATTCGATGAAAAAAAAGATTTAGCTAAAATAGTTCGAGTGAATAATGCAATTGAGAGTAGGGCGAAGAAAACAGAGTAATTTACAACTAAGTAAAGATAAGATGCAGAATATTTAATAACTCACAATCAAAGTATGCAGCGATGTATAGTGGTTCGATTGAAAGACCTACGTCCACTTCCGAAGCCTCCTCCGATGAGGCTCCCAACTTCCACTATCAAATCTCTTGAAGGGGAAGGACCAAATATCCCTCTTACAAACTTTTACAAGTGGTTCACTCTCTTACAAATTTTTCACAAAGAAAGAGGGAGGTGAATACTTAAGCTATTGAAATAAGACTTTGCCATAGCGTTGACTTAGTTT
Source organism: Musa beccarii (assembly GCA_024322285.1). NCBI lineage: Eukaryota > Viridiplantae > Streptophyta > Magnoliopsida > Zingiberales > Musaceae > Musa > Musa beccarii. The sequence continues at coordinate 8,398,589 of CM044394.1, forward strand.
TCAACTTCTCAAAAAGTTCAATTCTCAGTTAAGAAATGAGGGATATTTATAGACTTAATTGGCTTTTAAAAATGGAGCCAAAAAGAGTCCCATCCCAGGTTTACTGGGTATTGGCGGTACCACCACCTGGCACTGGCGGTACCACCGCCTAACAGAGTCCTCAGGCTCTATGGTCTGGCAGTACCACCGCCTGCCAGGCAGTACCACCATCGGTAGGTAATAACTGCCAACAGTACTATCGCTAACCTGAGGCAGTACCACTGCTTGCCAGGTATTAAAGTTGATGGTACCATCGCTAACCTGGGGTAGTACTACCACCCAGAACACTTGGGAAGTTGTTCTCGGGTGGTGCCACCACCAGACTATTCCAGCAAGGCTGAATGAGCCCTAACTTTGGCCCAAATCAGCCCAAATAAGGCCCAGTTGGCTCCTACCAGGTTAAACATGATTATTACCTAATCCTTACCCTAATTACATGCTAACTACGAAATTGAAACATAATTCTAAGTAATTTTAAACTGATAATGTCAAGTCTTCTTCCGGTGAGCTTTTCGGCGAACTTTCAATAGACTTCCAACACTCCCTCGGATTTCTTCCGGCGAACTCCCAATAGGCTCCTGGACTCTGTGGCGAATTCGACAAGTCTTTGGTAAGCTTTTGAACCTTCTCGGTGGGCTCCGCAAACCTACGATGATCTTTCTGATGAACTTTCGAAACCTTTGGCAAGTCCCTGATTCTTTCTCGGTTGGTTTCGGCAGCACTTTCGATGATCCTTTAGACTTCCAGTAAACTCTCGAACTCCCAACAACTTGACTCCGATAATTTGCTTTATGTCTTCAAGCTATCATAGTTAATCCTGCACACTTATCTCAATAATATGGATTAGATCAAATAACCTATCAATTGACTTCATCATCAAAATTCGAGATTCAACAGGTACCATCGCCTAGGCTTAGCCTTGGAGGCTAAGCCTTCAAGCGATTTCACCGCCCACCCTAGCAGTGCCACCGCCTAACGTGGCCTTAAGGCACTGTTTGGGTCTTTTATTCGAACCAACATAACTCTAATTTGGGCTCAGTTGGCCTAATTCCAACTCAATTACACCCTAATCCTAGTTCGATCTAGATAATTATTATAAAGTTTTAATTAAATTTGTTGCCCAACATGTCATTGGTCCATCGGCGCTTCATCCGATTCTTCGACGCATCGTCCTCTCTTGCAGTCTATTGCCCAATCGACAATTGTTCTTATTAGGATCTAGAGTAGCACTAAGAGGGGGGGTGAATTAATATAGCAGATAGAAAATCATAAATTCAAAATGATCACCGAAAAGAGTTGTGTGTTGAGAAGTTTTGGTTCGATGAAAATAATTTTAGCAAAGTGATTCGAGTGAATATGACATAACGTAGAGAGGAAGAGATCGAGAGATTGTAGCTTAGTAAAGATTGAAATGCAATAATTTAAAACTCATACATCAAGAGAAGTACGCAGCGATGTATAGTGGTTCGTGCTAGTTATAGGTACCCTACAAGCCAATCACGTGAGTGATGGCACTTGTAACACGCTGCGTCAATCTCGTTGCTTATGATTATTGGTATTTTCTCACATTATTCATATATATTGTGATATCCTTAGATCTATGCAATGGGAATCGGATCATGATGAGATCATGATAATGAGACCGATTTACCTTTAAACACAGACCCTAAATAATTCCGGTCATAGGTTTCTCGAGAGGGACATCGAGATAACCGGATAGACAGGTGTGTTGTATACTCATCCATATATTGGAGGTGGCTGGTCTCATAGCTACTCATGTGGAGATACTAAGGATACAATATAGGTACTAATTAGAGAATGAGTTCACTGATTGATCCGCTTACGGAATGTTGGATGGTTATTGATACCTCACATCAGATAACGATTCCGTAGTCCCAGTAGTATATCTAGTCCTTAGACTTGAGATGCCAAAGATGCCTTGTATGAGTACTCCATTCTTTGATGTCGAGCTTACAAGTTTGGAAAGTTTCAAATCTAGTACAACCGGTTCTCAGGAATGGTTGCCAACCTTACGAAGGCAATTGAGTGTCAATAGAGGATTATCTAATCTCGGTATCATGAGAGGAATATTTCATATGTTCTTGCTTAGGCAAATCCCTGGCTAGGGTCATTCGGATTGAGAGAGAAAGAGTTCTTCAAGAGAATCCAATTAGAGAAAGACTCGATTGGAAAACGTATGGGCCTGATAGCACCATGCCTAATATACGGTCTTTGGGATATTAGATAGATAAGGGACAATAGATACATGGGAACTGAGGATAGATAAGTCCAAAGGATTAGATTCCCCTGTATTATCTAGGAACTGAGGTGTAGTAGCCTAGTACGTCCGTAGTTGATGAGTCGAGTGAATTATTATAGAGATAGTAATTCACTGAGTCAGAAGGAGTTCTAACAAGTATGACTCACGGCCAACTCGATATTAGGCCTAGAGGGTCACACACATATGGTAGGTGTTACGATGAGTAGAGGTTCAGATATGAAATATTCGCTGGAGCCCCTATCTTATTGGATATCCAATAAGCCCTTATATTATTGGATCCCATGGATGAGATCTAATAAGAGCTAGATTATTGGGTAGAGACCCATTAATCTAAGAGGCTTAGATAATTGGATAGAGATCCAATAGGGTTAGATCCATTAGGATTGACAGGGGCCTCTATAAATATGAGAGAACCAAAGGCCCATAGATTGGGGTTCTTCTTGGTGGCCACCTCTTGTTCTCCTCTCTCAAGAGAGGAGCATCATTGCAGTCTCTACCATGTAGATACCATTAAAGAGGAGGACACTTGACCTCCTTCATCCTCCTTTATAGATCTGTAAAAACTCAAGGATATACAATCTCCCTAGGTACTTTCCTTTTACACACATAGTTTTTGGATTCGTAGATTTGTTTTTGCACAATGATCTTCGCATGATGACGGAACCTTCCGTGAAAATTTAGAATTTTATTTTTCTATTCTTCTGCTATGCATGTGATGTCGCCCCCTTGGATTTCTCAATAGTTCAGTCAAATGACCTACATCCACTTCCGAAACCTCCTCTGATGAGGTTCCCAACTTCCACTATCAATTCTTCTTGAAGGGGAAGGACCAAGCACCCCTCTTATAAACTTTTAAAAGTAGTTCATATTCTCTTATAGAACTTTTATAAATGATACTTGGGAGGTAAACACTCAAGCTATCGAATGTAATTTTGCTAGAGCTTTGACTTAGTTTTTATCACTTCTCAATATGCTTAGCTAACTGAGAAGTAAGGGGTATTTATAAGCTCAATTGGCTTTAGAATTATAGCCAAAAAGAGTCACATCCCAGATTTTCAAGTACTGGTGGTACTATCGCCTAGCACTGGTGGTACCACTATCAGTTGACCCTGCTCTGTTAGTGTACTAGGTGGCATCACCGCCTAATTGATAGAACCCCAAAGGAATTCTATGTAGATTTGATCTTTGAGGGGGATCAACCCTTGGAATGGTATAGGGGTTCCACCCTCCAAGTAGTCGACCTGGTGGCTGCAACTATAAATGAATCTTCTTTTCTTATTCCAAAGAGGTGAAGGCTACATACTTATATAGGACTCCAACTCAAGACCCCTAGTATAGCTAGAGTTCTCTATTGTTAGGACTCTTACTCAAGACTCCTACTTTTAATAAACTCTCCTACTCAAGACTCCTACTTTTAATAAACTCTTAATGTTTCTCTAAGAAGCAACCTCCCAACTAATCCTAACCCTAGCCGCCCTCTTCACTTCTTTAATAAGGGTCAACTTGATAGGATTTACATGAATATCCTTATCAATGAAACTCAATTAGGACTCTCCTAGCTAGAGTCCCAACAGATTAGGACTCTCCTAGCTAGAGTCCTAACAGACTTGCCCTCTTCAAATCAACCTTGTCCTCAAGGCTAAGGTTCCATGAACTCTGGGAACTGGGTCTTCGGCTCCTTATATGATTCCCATGTGGTGTGTTCGGGTGGTAAATTATTCCAATGCACTAGTACTTCAGTAAAGGGACGTCGACGACGTATCACGATTCTACTATCGAGGATAGCTTGTGGCTGGGCTTGAATATCTCTATCATCAGTGGTGTTGGGTAGTTGAATCTGGGGTGACTCGTGTAGAATGATTTTAATGCAAGGGGAGTCGGGTATAAGTACAATACGGCTTTTGTAGCGTAGATCCCTTGAATCCTAGGTATAGTGAGCTATTACGCCTAGATCCCCCTCTAATTTTTTAATGATGTTGCTGGTCTCTGGGTCCTTCTTCTATTCCTCCCTAATGTCTTCAAGGAAGCCAGTGGTAGGAAGAGAGACGACTGAAAATTCTGCTTGCTCAGGTAGCTGTGAGAGCACATCTGCAACAACATTTTCTTTTCCCTTTTTGTAAATAATTTCATAATCAAATCCTAGAAGTTTGGTTACCTATTTTTGCTGCTCTGAGGATGATATCTTCTGCTCCAAAAAGTACTTGAGGCTTCTATGGTCGGTTTTAATCTCAAATCGCCAGCTGATTAGGTAGGGTCTCCACTTTGTTATTGTGTGCACAATAATGAGCATCTCCTTATCATAGATAGACATTTTTTGATGGGAGGGAGACAACACCTTGCTGGTGTATGTGAGCAGTCGACTCTCTTGCATGAGAACAACTCCAATTCTGACTCCAAATGCGTCAGCCTCAATGATGAAGGGTTGGTTGAAATCTGGTAATGCTAGCACCGGCGTCGTCGTCATGGCTGCCTTAAGTTTATCGAAGGCAGTAGAGGCTTCGTCCGATCATTGGAAGGTATCTTTTTTCAGTAGAGAAGTGAGGGGTGCACTGATCTTCCCATAGTCCTTCATGAATTTTTGGTAGTAGCCCGTTAGTCCAAGGAACTCATGCAGCAATTTCACATTTGTAGGTTTCGGCTAGCTCTGCATTGCCTCGATTTTTGTTGGGTCTACTGCCACTCCTTCTTCTAATATTATATGCCCAAGGTACTCTACTTTTTACTGGAGAAAACTATACTTTGATAGTTTAACAAAAAGAATATTCTCTCGAAGGATCGTCAGAACAGACCGCAAGTGCTGAAAGTGAGTCTCAAGAGAAAGGCTATAAATGAGAATATCATCAAAAAATACCAACACAAATTTGTGAAGAAAGCTCCGAAAATATTGTTCATGAGACTTTGGAAGGTTGAAAGAGTATTAGTAAGTCCAAAAGGTATTACCAAGAATTCATAGTGGCCGTTATGAGTGCGAAAAGCTATTTTTGGGATATCGTCTTCACATACCCGAATTTGGTGGTAACCGGATCGAAGGTCCAACTTCGTAAAGACTCGAGCTCCTCTTAACTCATCAAGAAGTTCATCCGCCACTAGTATTGGATACTTATCCTTGATGGTGATGCCATTTAGAGCTCGGTAGTCGATGCACATCCATCAAGTTCTGTCCTTCTTGCGTACAAGTAGCACCGGTGAGGAATAGGGGCTGCAGCTTAGCCGAATCACCCCTGTTTCAAGCATCTCTTTTACGATCTTCTCAATCTCATCCTTCTGGAGGTGAGGATAGCAGTACAGCCGAGTGTTCATTGGTGGTTTGACCTAAAGAATTAGAATTCGGTAGTCATGTTGCCGAGTAGGAGGAAGATCACGCGGTTCAGTAAAAACATCATCAAATTTAGCAAGTAATTAGGTGAGATTTTGATCTTCAATTTCTATTTTCTTCCCCTCTGATTACTACTGGAGATGTATTAAAAAACTACCATTTATCTTGTGTAAAACTTTCTCCATTCGTTGGGTCGAAACGGTGGTTACGTTGCTTCCGCGCTTCCCGCATAGGGTGACCTATTTGTCCTTGCAGTAGAATTTTATAATTAATTTGGAAAGGTTCCAAGAGATGTTACCTAGCATCATTAGCTAGTCTATGCCTAGCATGGCCTCATAATCATCAATTGGTCGGAGAAAGAAGTCGGCAATAATTTCTTAGTCTTGCAGTAATAGTTTCACCTGCGGGCATCTTTGGTCGCACTTTAGGATTCGATCATCGACGACCTTTACATCGAACTTGATACAACCTTCAATGTGGAGCACCATCCAAGCAGCATCCTTACTATTTAAGAAGTTATTAGTGCTGCCCGTATCGATAAGAACAATGATCGGTTGTTGTTTGAGAAGGCCTCCAACTTTCATCGTCTGCGGATTTGAGTAGCTGGCTAACATATGTACCATAAAGTTGGTCGATCATGGCTCTTCTTTCACATATTCTTTCTCATATTCAAGGCTCTCTTCTGGCTGTTCGATTACCTCTTCTTCCACTGGTTCAATCACAAGAATTTTTCCTTTTTTACAGTGATGCTCGCGGCTCCACAGCTCATCATAATGCCAATATAGCCCCTTTGTTGATTGCTCCCGAAGCTCTTCTCTTGTCAACTTTTTTAGTGCAGGAGCTCAGCTGATAGTAAGGGGGGCTGAGGGCTTCAGTACTATTGGTCGGGGAGCAACCCTAGTCCTCCGAGCTTCATGGTTCAATCGCTCCTCTTGAAGTCATGCGAAAGAGATGGCTGCCATAAGCGTGTATGGCTATCGCACTTTAACTTCTCCCCGGATTTTCAGCTTCAAGCCCTCAATAAATATTCCCAATAGATATTTTTCAGACCAATCACAAGTTTGATTAGATAACCATTCAAACCTGGTTTGATACTCCTGAATGGTGGAGGTTTGTCGGATCTTCGCTAGTTGTCCATCGATGTTCTCATAATCGGTTGGTCCGAAGCGGATCAGTAGTCTTTCTTTAAATTATCACCATAAGAGGACTCCATGAGTATATTCAAACCAATCAAACCATTGTATGGCATCCCCTTCAAGATGTATAGCTGCAATTTCCACCATAGATGCGTCCGTGGTTTTGTGGTACCGAAAATATCGCTCCACGCGTGGGATCCAACCAATCGGGTCTCCTTCTTCCCATCTAGGGAAGTCCATCCTCATGCGTGGGTAGTAGGGATCAGTCATAGAGCCTCCCCTCTTCTAAAAGTCATCTCTTCAATCAGAGCTCTCTCCTTGATGTAATTTCTTTGGGCTCGGTGGTCGACCCAAACTGAGTTCGGCAAAGAGGGTCCGAATCTTCTCCTCCATCCACGTCTCAAAGGCTTCAAACTTAGCATTGATTGCCTCCTCAGATGCTATAGTATATGCCTCCAAATCTGTAATATTAAGATCTCTCTTTTGTTATCAAGTTAAAGGTATGTATTGTTTGAGGGAAGTGGTAACCGAAAGGGTTTGTGGATTGGTGGATATAGGCTATGGTTTAGGCTTATTTTGTGATTGCTTTGGGTGTGGTTTGGGGCTGCAATTTGATAGATTTTAGGGCTGTGATGATAGTGGATGAATGTTAGGGAAGAGGGTTTTAGATCTGTGGTAGATGGCAGCAGAGATTTGATAGAATTCAGTGGAAGTTGCTGTCGATATGCGCTATCTCGTAAGAGCAGAATTATCGTCGAAGAAATAACGGTTTCTCGATAAAATTTCCAACGAAAACCTAGAGATTTGAGGAGGGGATTTGATAGTAGAATCTCAATTTAGATATTAGTAAGGATGACAAATTGGATCAAGAAAATTTTGGTAGCAATACTGTAGAAGTTGCTGCAGATATGTGCTGTTTCATAAGAGCAAAATTGTTGTCGAAGAAACAGCGGTTTCTCGATGAAATTTCCAGCAAAAAATTTTGAGATTTGAGGAGGGAATTTGACAGCAAATTCTTGGTTTAGATAACAGTGATGATGACAAATTGGATCAAGAAAATTTTGATAGCAAAACAGCAAGAAAATTGGTGCAAGTTGCGATAGCAAAATTCTCATCGAAAAATTCCAACGGTTTACGACGAAAATTTACAGCAACACACAAATTTTTTTTTGAGATGAATTCCATGATAGATCAATCATGGATGGAATCCAAGATGATCTATGAGGTGCACAAGAAATTTTGTTCAAAAAGGATAGCAATTAGATCGGTTAAAGGCAGCAACATGCAGCTGAAATTTTTGGTAACAATCCTTCGTTCGCAAAGATGATAACTTTTGCGACGAAAGGAATTCATAGGCAAGGGATATATAGCAAGACTTATTTTTTGTATTTTGGATGAAAAATTACTACAGCAAAGGGTATTGGAGATAGAAGAATACCAGATCTCTGATACAATTGGAGGTGGTGGCAGTAGATTGATTTGATCTACGGTAGAAGGTGACGATGGAGACAACGATGTCAAGAGCAATTGTGAGAATTGCTTAGTTGATGGTGGGCGATAGGGATGGCAATAAAAGTAGCAAGATCGCAGCTCTGATACTAGAAGATAGAACCCTAGAGGAATTCTATATAGATTTGATTTTTGAGGGGGATCAACCCTTGAATGCTATAGGGGTTTCACCCTCTAAGTAGTTGGCCTGGTGGCTGCAACTATAGATGAATATTCTTTTCTTATTCCAAAGAGATGGAGGCTACATGCTTATATAGGACTCCAACTCAAGACACCTAGTATAGCTAGAGTTCTCTATTGTTAGGACTCTTACTCAAGACTCCTACTTTTAATAAACTCTCCTACTCAAGACTCCTACTTTTAATAAACTCTCCTACTCATGACTTCTACTTTTAATAAACTCTTAATGCTTCTCTAAGAAGCAACCTCCCAACTAATCCTAATCCTAGCCGCCCTCTTCACCTCTTTAATAAAGGTCGGCTAGATAGGATTTACATGAATGTTCTTATCAATGAAACTCAATTAGGACTCTCCTAGCTAGAGTTCCAACAGATTAGGACTCTCCTAGCTAGAGTCCGAACACTAGTCTGGCGGTACTATCGCCTGATAGAGTCCTCGGACTCTGCGGAGGGGCGGTACCACCACCTGTCAAGTGGTATCACCGTTGATAGGTAATAACTATCAATGGTACCACCGCTGACCTGGGGCGGTACCACCACCTAGACCACTTAGGAGCCTATTCCCAGGGCAGTGCCACTACCCTAGTCTGATGGTACCATCACTAGATATGATTCAGCACTGCTGAATGGGCCCTGAATCCGATCAAATTCAGTCCAATTAAGACCCAGTTAGCCGCTACTAGGGTTCATTATGATTATCATCTAATCCTAACCCTAATTATATGCTAACTATGAAATTAAAATAATTTCTAAGCAAATTCCAATCCAACAATGTCGAGTCTTCTTCCGACGAGCTTCCGGCGAACTTCCGATGGACTTCCGACACACTCTCGGATATCTTTCGGCGGACTCCCAGCAGCCTCTCAGACTTTATGGCAAGTTCGGTGAATCTTTTGACAAGCGTCCAAACTTTTCTTGGTGAGCTTCGCAAACCTCCGACGATTTTTCCAGCAAACTTTTGAAACCTTCGGCAAGTCCTCGATTCATTCTTGGCCAATTCTGATAGCACTTCCGATGATCCTTCGGACTTCCAACGGACTCTCAAACTCCCAACATACTTGACTTCGGTAATTTGCTTATGTCTTCATTTGCTATCATAGTTAATCCTGCACACTTATCTTAATAATATAGATTAGATCAAATAACCTATCAATTGACTTCATCATCAAAATTTGAGATTCAACAATCTTTCCCTTTTTTATGATGACAATCAATTGATGATGAAGTTAACCTTAGCTCCCCCTATCTATATGCCATATTTTAAGAAAGGAAACACTTGAATTCAATCTCCTTAAATTCAAGCCGAAACCGATAAGTTGCATCCATTGAACTTATCATCATGCTCAACAAGCATTAACTTTCATCCATAAATATAAAACTTCATTTTTTTCTCAATTAAAAATGACATCACACCCATTTTCATATTCAATGTCAAATGATGATAAACATTTATCACTTCGACAAATGATACCAATTATAATTTTGAAATGCAACAAAGAATCAAATGATATCAATATAAAATACACAAATGCAAGGCATGATATCATTTTACGATACATCATCAAATGAAATGATAACTTATTATATCAAAGAAAGATACCAAATTTAAACATAATATGACAATGATCTTTCAAAAGTTTACATTTTAAGCATGTATGAACCATTTGCAATGTATGTGATACATTCCAATATAATTACGATACTCTATATATTATCACGATATATTATGATACTTTTTTTTTTGGTAATTATGATACTTTTAAGGATAGCAATCAATTTTCGATACAAAGCATGGCAAATGCAATTACATTGCAATACGATACATATAAGACATTTATCATTCCATCAAGTCATTGCGATTCAATACGATACGATACGTATGAGATATTTATCAAGTCATTAATTCATTTTGCCACATTCTTCTTAATATGATACATACAAGGCATTTATCAAGTGATCAATTCATTTTGCCACATTCTTCTCCCCTTTTGTCATCAATAAAAGGAAGTGGGCCTTGATGCCAAATATTATGACTGGAGTTTTTAAAAAATAATAAAAAGAGAAGAATAAATCCATCAAGAAGAATAACGAAAAGCGATTCATTCATTGAAAATTCATGTCTATAAAATCAGCGAGGCCAAAATTCATAAGAATTTCTAAGAGCTTAGGAAAGTTTCATACATGAAAGAAAAATAAAGAGTAAATTCTACATAATAATTCTTGAAGCATAAAGGTAAATCATTCAAATCGTTAAAAGCCTTCCAAGAATCGTTTCTATCAAATGAAATTAGTGAAGTAGAAAAGAGATCATTTGAATATAAAATTCATAAAACTCATGATAAGAATTATGATTCCCATTACAAATTTATGAAGTGGAGCACATCAATCATCAAAAATTTCATAAAAGGTTCAACTTGGCATTCTCATAAGATTTCATGAGTTGGAAGATAAACAATCAAGTCATAAAAGCTCGAGACATAAGAAATTTAGCACAAGAGTTAAGAGTTCATCAAATTCACATGAATGAAGTCCGAAGAGAGTATTCAAGTAATAAATACTTGAGAGCTTCTTCTTTATCCAATGATCATGACAAAGATGTGTATAGTTGCATGTGTCAAGAAGATAAAGTCAACAAACTTCAAATAATACGAAAGTGTGGAAAAAATATGAAATTCATTTATTCATTCCAATAGGAATAGAGGGAGTATAAAATCATTAAGAGGGCATGATATTAATTTAAAGATCATTAATGAAGAATCATGTATATGATGATAAAAATCATTAAACAAAGAGGGAGTATCAATTGCACGATCGAAGGAAGATAAAAATGAGAGCTTTGTTCAAATTATGATACTGAAAAGATGTCATCCGAAATCCAAAAAGATAATATCAAGATGAGTTCATGAAAACAAAAGTTAAAAATTTTTGAAAAGAAACATACAACAACTTTATGTATTAGGACAATTTAGCATGCCTAACTCTCTTCTAATGAAGTCAAATTATTCTTCATTTAAAGGTTTTGTGAAGATGTCCGCTAATTGATGTTTTATATCAATAAATTCTAGAGTAACATCATTATTATTGACATGATCTCTTATAAAATGATGCCTAATGTCAATATGCTTAGTTCTAGAGTGTTGAATGGAATTTTTGATTAAACAAATAGCACTTGTGTTATCACATTTTATGGAAATATTCTTTAAATGAATTTCATAGTCTTCTAATGTGTTTTTCATCCAAACTATTTGTGCATAACATGCACTTGCAGCTATAAATTCAGCTTCAGTTATAGATAGTGCAACCAAGTTTTATTTCTTGGAAGTCCAAAAAACAAGTGCATGTCTTAAAAATTGGTATATTCCAAATATGCTTTTTCTATCTATTCTACATCCATCAGAATTCGCATCCGAATAGGCTATTAAATCAAAGTCATCGGATTTTGGATACCATAATCCTAGGTTATGAGTTCCTTAAGATTACCTAAGGATTCTTGTAATGGCTTTACGATGAGATAACTTAGGATTAGCTTGAAATCTAGCATAAAGTCCTACACTAAATATGATATCCGGTCTAGTTGTGGTGAGGTAAAGTAAACTGCCTATCATTCCCTTATATGTCTTTTGATCAAAATTTTCTTCACTTTCATCCATGTCTAGCTTAGTAGATGTACTCATAGGAGTATTTATGGCTTTTGAACTATCCATGTCAAATCGTTTCAATAATTTTAATGTATATTTAGTTTATTTGAGAAATATACAATCACTAAGTTGTTTAATTTGTAATCCTAAAAAGAAGATTAGTTCACCCATTAAACTCATTTCAAACTCATGACTCATACACTTGATAAATGATTCACATAGTGATTCATTTATAGAACCAAAGATAATATCATCAACATAAATTTGAGCAATAAGAAAATTATTTTTAAAATATTTAATAAATAATGTAGTATCAACCTTGCCTTTAGTAAAATTATTTGAAATTAGAAATGAGCTAAGTCTCTCATACCAAGCCCTTGGAGCTTATTTTAACCCATAGAGAGCCTTAGTTAATTTAAACACATGATTAGGAAAAAAAGAGTTTTCAAAACTGGGTGGTTGTTCAACAAACACTTCTTTATAAATAAAACTATTTAGAAAAGCACTTTTGATATCCATTTGAAATAACTTAAAATTATTACTACTAGCATATGCAAGGAGCATCCTAATGGCTTCTAATCTTGTCACAGGAGCAAAGGTCTCTTCATAATCGATACATTCTTCTTAGTTGAAACCCTTGGCCACTAATCTAGCCTTGTTTCTAACCATGATACTGAATTCATCTTGCTTATTTCTAAATACCTATTTAGTACCCGTAACTAAATGGTCACTAGGTCTAGGAACAAGCTTTCATACCTCATTCCTCTCAAATTAATTTATTTTCTCTTGTATTGTGATAACCCATGAATCATCTTTCAAGGCTTCGTCAATGCACTTAGGCTCAATTTGAGAAATAAAAGCAGTGTTGGCACAAAAATTCTTAAAAGAAGAATGAGTTTGAACTCCTTTTGATGTGTCTCCTATAATTAGCTCCTTTAAATGGGCATCTACATACTTTCATTCCTTAGGTAAGGAAATTTGGGAAGAAGATGTACCCAAGTTGCTATTTGGAGGAGAGGTTTCATTCAAATTTAAACTATCAAAATCAAGATCATCATGAAAATCATTTTTTATAAATTCGAAAACTTCATTAAAAACAACATGAATATACTTCTATAACCAAGGTTCTTATATTAAAAACACAAAAAGCTTTATCGGATTTTACATCAAACTAGAAAGATGCCTTCATCGAATTTTGCATCAAACTTTCCTAAAACATTCTTTTCATTCAAAATAAAGCATTTGCAATCGAAAACTTTAAAATAAGAAATGTTTATTTTTTTTGTTATTCCATAATTCATAAGGAGTTTTGAAGAGAGATAGTCTTATTAGAACCCTATTCATGACATAGCAAGTCGTATTAATGGCTTCGGCCCAAAAGTATTTGGGTAAACTATGTTCATTCAACATGGTTCTTATCATTTCTTATAAATTCCTATTCTTTCTTTCTACTACTCCATTTTGTTGAGGATTCCTCGGTATAGAAAAATTATGGTTATATCCATTAGATTCATAAAAATTTTGAAAGTCAGTTTTGAAATTCACCACTGTGATTACTCTGAATCGATGAAATCATAAAACCCTTTTCATTTTGAGCAAGTTTACAAAATTTAGAAAAACATTTAAAGCAATCACTTTTGTGAGCCAAGAAATAGGTCCAAGTGTATCTACTATAGTTATCTACGATTACAAAGACATATTTGCTACCTCTTAGGCTCGTTGTGTCAATTGATCAAAATAAATCCATATTGATCAATTGCAATAATCTATAATTGCTTATTTGATTCTTTAGTTTGAAACTACTTTTTATTTATTTTCCTAGTTGACAAGCATTACACATTTTGTCTTTAACGAACTTAATATTAGGAATGCCTCTTATAAGTTCTTTAGATATGATTTAAGAGATTAGTTTCATACTAGCATGACCTAATCTCCTATGCCAAAGCCAAGCATCATCATTCAAAGTCGAAAAGCACATTTCATTGCTAAGATCATAAATGTTTACAATGTAGATATTATTTTATTTTAATGTAATCATAGATATGTTGTTGTGTAATTTTTCAATAATGCAAGCATTAGATTCAAATTTTATGATATATCCTTTATCACACAATTGACTAATGCTCGAAAGATTATACTTTAATCCATCTACCAATAACACATCATCAATTAAAAAGCTTGATTTGTTACCTATGGTTCCTTTGCCAATTATTTTACCCTTGTTATTATCTCCGAAGGTGACATACCCTTCATCTTGGCTAGTGAGCTTAGAGAATTATGATGAATCTCCGGTTATATGCCTTAAGCATCCACTATCAAGTTACCATCTCTTGCGCCTAGCTTGTGTGGGTGAATATGTCTACAAAAGAGGATAGTTCTTAGGTACCCATTTGAACTTGGGTGCCTCAAAAATTGATCTACTAATCTTGTCATTGTGTATTGAATTCCTTATGGTTCCTTTAGGAACCCATATCAATTTATGTGGACTAACTTTCTTAAATGGACATTTGTAAACAACATGTCCGGGCTTACAACAAAAGTTACATTTTGAGTGAGATGATACATTTAGTGTAGGTCCTCTAATGAAGGTGGTTGGGTTTTGTTGAGATCCACTCAAAAATCTAATTCTACTTCTTTTTCTGACATGACTCTTGTTTGCAAGGATCAAGTCCAAGCTCGTGCTGTCGATCTTAAACTTATTTAAGTTCTCTTTATATAGTAGGTTCTCTTTCTTAATTGCCTCTAAGTGTTCACACTTAGAAAATAGACGTAAGAGGGAGTATCAAGTTTAAGACTATCAAGTTTATCGACTAAGAGAGCATGCTCTTTTTTTAATAAATTGAACTTTTTACTAATAGCTCTACACTCATCAAATAATTCATGAAAGGTAATTAAAAATTTATTAAAAGTTAAATCTTCATTAAATAACTCACATACCTCTTCTATGAAATCCATCAAGGCGAAGTTGGCCATCTCCTTGTTACTTACTTCTTTATCTTCAGAGCCACTTGAGTCGTCCCATGTTGCCTTTAGAGCCTTCTTCCTCTTTGGTTGCTTCTTCTTGGCTTGGGGGCATTCACTTTTGAAGTGCCATGACTTCTTGCATTCATAGCATATTACTTGTTCCTTTTTGGGTTCAAGTTTATTTTTAGAATTGTTTTTAAATTTATTCCTTCTTATAAATTTTTTGAATTTCTAAGTTATAAGTGCAAGTTCATCATAAAGGTCCTCATCACTTGAAGATTCTTTCAAATGATCTTCTTGTATTCTTAATATCATATCCTTCTTGTTCTTTGGAAGGGGGTTCTCGAGCTCTTCAAGAGCATGGCACATCATTTCGTAAGTCATCAATGACCCAATGAGTTCTTCGAGAGAAAAAATTTTTAGGTCCTTGGCCTCTTGAATGACCGTAACTTTTGGATCCCAACTCTTTGGAAGGAATCTTAAAATTTTAGTTATAAGTTCGAAATTAGAGAAACCTTTTCCAAGTGCTTTAAGTCCATTAACGACATCCGTGAAATGGGTGTACATGTCTCCGATGGACTCACTTGGTTTCATCCGAAATAATTCGTAAGAATGCACCAAAAGGTTGATTTTGGACTCTTTCACTCGGCTAGTGCCTTCATGAGTGATTTCAAGAGTATGCCAAAAATCAAAAGCTGATTTATAAATTAAAACATGATTAAATTTATTTTTATCAAGAGCGCAAAACAAGGCATTCATAGCCTTGGCATTAAGAGCAAAAACCTTCTTCTTTGATTCATTTCATTCATTCATCGAAAAAGAAGATTTTTAAAAGCCATTTACAATAATATTCTAAAGTTTAAAGTCCATAAAAATAAGAAAAATTCTCATACGAGTCTTCCAATAAGTATAATCCGACCCATTAAACATAGACGGGCGTGTGATTGAATCACCCTCTTGCATGTTGGAAAACGCCATCTCTCTTGGGTTTTAAACCAAATGAGAGTAACCTAGCTCTGATACTAATTGTTAGGACCTAGAGCGGCACTAAGAGGGGGGGTGAATTAGTGCAGTGGATAAAAAATAATAAATTCAAAACGATTACCAAAAAGAGTTATGCGTTGAGAAGTTTCGGTTCGACGAAAATGATTTCAGCAAAGTGATTTGAGTGAATACGATAGAAAGTATAGAGGAAGAGATTGAGAGATTGCAACTTAATAAAGATTGAAATGCAGCAATTTAAAACTTATACATCAAGAGAAGTACGCAGTGATGTATAGTGGTTCGATCAAATGACCTACGTCCACTTCCAAAATCTCCTCCAATGAGGTTCCCAACTTTCACTATCAATTTTTTTTGAAGGGGAAGGACCAAGCACCCTACTTACAAACTTTTACAAGTGGTTCACACTCTTTTACAAAACTCTTACAAATGAGACTTGGGAGATGAACACTCAAACTATCGAATGTAATTTTGCTAGAGCTTTGACTCAGTTTTTATCACTTCTCAATGTGCTTAGCCAGCTAAGAAGTAAGGGGTATTTATAGGCTCAACTGGCTTCAGAATTGGAGCCAAAAAGAGTCATATCCTGAATTTTTGGGTCCTAGCGATACCACCGCTAGTTAACCCTGCTCTGTCAATGTACTGGGCGATACTATTGCCCAGTCTGATGGTACTACCACCTGATAGGGTCCTCGGACTCTATAAAGGGGTGGTACTACTGCTTATCAAGTGGTATCACCATTGACAAGTAATAACTATCAACGGTACCACCGCCCAGACCACCTAGGAACTTGTTCCTGGGGCGATGCCGCCACCCCAGTCTGGTGGTGCCATTGTCAAACATGGTCCAGCATGACTAAATGGGCCTTGAATCCAGCCCAATTCAGTCCAATGAAGGTCTAATTGGCCCCTACTAGGGTTAATTAGGATTATCACCTAATCCTGATCCTAATCCTAATTATATGCTAACTATGAAATTAATATATTTCTAAGCAAATTTCAATTCGACAATGTCGAGTCTTCTTCCAGCAAGCTTCTGGTGAACTTTCGACGGACTTTCGACACACCCTCGGATATCTTTCGGCGGACTCCCAACTGCCTCCTAGACTTTATGGCGAGTTCGATGAATCTTTTGTCAAGCTTTTGAACTTTTCTCGGTGAGCTTTGTGAACCTTCAACGATTTTTTTGGTAAACTTTTGAAACCTTCGGTAAGTCCTTGATTCATTCTTAGCCAGTTCCGATAGCACTTCCGATGATCCTTCAGACTTCCGACGGACTCTCAAACTCTCAACATACTTGACTCTGATAATTTACTTTATGTCTTCATTTGCTATCGTAGTTAATTTTGCACACTTATCTCAATAATATGGATTAGATTAAATAACCTATCAATTGATTTCATCATCAAAATCTAAGATTCAATAGTCTTTCACAACCCCGATCTCCTTCGCACAATTCCGCTCTTCTTGACTCGATGCCTGAATCTCCCGAAGCCTTTTACCGATATGTCGACCAATCCTTTGGCTCGACGTCCAATCTTCTGACATGTTCTCCTCCGGCCCAATGTCAATTCTTCCTACTTCAATTGTCTAATCCTGATCGAAAATAGTCCTACGTCACTCAAAATGTAGTTAGATCACAAACATTATCAATTTGTTTCATCATCAAAATCTAAGATTCAACAATCTCTCCCTTTTTGATAATGACAACCAATTGATAATAGAGTTAATCTTAACTCCCCCTATCAATATTGTTATATTGATAGACAATTCAAAAGTCAAAAATTTTGAATAATTTATGCAAAATCAAAATATTCAATACATCATACAATGCATGATCATCATCATACTTCTCCCCTTTTGTCATCAACAAAAAGGAGAAGTTGTATCTATCAAGTGTTTTGAAGATATACAAATTTTACAACATACAAGCTAGCAATCACTTTACAACATTTAATCATAGCAAGTTTTAAAGACGTGTAAGATTGCATTTTCACTTCTTAAGATAGGCAAGATGGCACTTTGCTTTTCTTGAGATAGTAACTTTTTTCTTCTCTTTACGATATTCATGGTAGCAAATTTTTGTTTCTTCTCTTTTGAGAAGTGTAAGCAAGTTTTGCCTTTGTTTGCAAGCTAACAATTTTTACTTCCTTTTTGTAAAGTGTAAGCTAGTAATACTTTCTCCCATGAAACGTACAAGAAAGCTATTCTTACTCCCCCTTTGTCATCGTCAAAAGGAAGGGAGGAAAGAATACAAAGATATAAATTTCTTTTACATCAATTTTCAAATCATGACAAATGATATATCAAAAGTTTACATCAATATTTCAATCATCAAGTCATGTATATGAAGAACTATTAAAACATAGGAGAATAATAAATTTAAGCATTCAATGTTTCAATCATCAAAGTTAAATCATGAATACCAATGCTAGCATATTTTCTTTTTCCTTTTAGTCATTAAATGAAAAAAAATGAAAGGAGAGGGGAAGAATTCAAGGGTAGAAATATTTCTATCACATACACGAATGAAAAATCAAGTCATGAATCCAAAAGTCATAAATCAAAAAGTCCATGAATTATTCTGACAAGTCTCTTTTTTAGCAAATAACAAGAGAAAGTCTTAGGAGATCAAAGATTAAAAAGAATCACAAGCATAAGTATCGAGAAATAAAGATCATGATTTATAAATATAAGTCATGATTCCAAGAGATCAACAGAAGGGTCAAGAATCATTTTTAAAATCTCATTCAAATTCAATTCATCAACTCCAAGCTTTTCATCAAAATTACTTTCATAAATTCATAATATGAATAAAAGTTATTATCACATTATTAACTTTTTAGAGATTCAAAATGACAAATAGATTTTAGATAAAACTTATCATTACATCATCAAAATCTCTTTCATAATTCAAGATATTCACAAAAGATAATCTATATGGATTCATTAATCTTTTATCGAAAAGCTTAGAGAGCATTTTATGGAAAAAGAATGCATTCCCCTTTTTATGTGTTTCAATTTAAGTGATCATGTTCAAATTTTTCATGCAAAGGCCAAGCATCATATTTTGAACCGAAAGCATCATCAAAATCATTTTTCTTTCATTCAAAAAATTTATTGAAAACAATATGGGTTAAGTTATTTAGTTTTGTAATTGATTTCATATAAGTATGTTTAAGTCTTTTAAATAAAGACATCCATCAACGTTTAAAACTGATTCACAAACCATCAAGATTAAAAACGCATTATTCGAAAACATAGGATTTCAAATTATCAAATATGTTTATTACATCACTAAAATCATCAAGCATGATTTCATATAAGCATGCCCAAGTCTTTATGCCAAAATCATACATTATGAAAAGCGATACAAAAATCATCAAAATAAATAATCATGGAATTAATCTTGGTGTATAAGTATTATCACAAATCATCCACTTATCATTCATATTTTTTATTTTCAAAAATCACAAAGCATGATATATTTTTGTAAAATTTTTATTTCTTACAAACTAAATTAAGAAATTCATGAAAAGATCAAGTAATTTCATAATAAGGAAAAAAATATTAGATTGAGTCACTCACCTTGTTGTTAGGAATCGAGCGGCACTAAGAGGGGGGGGGTGAATTAGTGTAGCAAATAAAACGATAGATTTTTCAGTGATTTAAAACAAGCTTCGAAAACTTCGTACGATGAAAGCAACGTTTCGTTTGAACCCGGAAAGATTGCATTTTAACTTTAAAGCATGCGTACGAAGATGAAAAGGAAGTGGAGTAAGTAAAGTAAAGGCTTGCAGCAAAGTAAAGAGACAAAATAGAAATTTAAACACTCACACAATCAAGACGCAGTAATGTATAGTGGTTCGGTCAAAGAGACCTACATCCACTTCCGAAGCCTTCTCCGATGAGGCTCCCTTCTTCCACTACCAAATCCTTTGAAGGGGAAGGATCAAATACCCCTCTTACAACCCTTTACAAGTGGTTCACACTCTTACAAGATTTCACAAGAAGAATGAGGTGAACACTTAGCAAGAATAACACTTTACAAGACTTAAAACTAAGATTCTAACTTATCAAAAGGGTTATTCTTTCAGTTGAGAAAGAAGGGGTATTTATAAGCCTTAAAGTGATTCAAATTTGGAGCCCAAACTTGGAGCCAAAAATTTGAATCTTTTGAGTTTTTCAGTGTTGTCAGTCCTAGCAGACTGACACACCCAAGCGGTGCTATTGCCCTAGCCGAGCGCAGCTACGCTACCGCTGGTTTCAAAGTATTTGGCGGTAGCACCAGTGCTACCGCAGCTCACTCTGATGCGAGGCTACTGATACCAAGGTTACAGATCGGGCTACAACAAAGATGCACGTAGCATGCATGCATCTTCTTTGGCTTTGGCGGTGCTATGCTCTTGCCCGACCAAGCAAATTTGCTTTGGTTCTGTTGGTCTGCTTTGGTTCTGTTTGGCGGTAGCATGCGTAGCAAACATGCATCTTCTTTGGCGGTGCAACCGCCCATCATGCATGCACGTAGCCCAGCATGCATGCATGCATGCACACATGCTGCTGGGCACATTGGCTGTTGGGCTCCATCGCCCAGCACAAATCTACATTTGGTTTGGGCCGAAAACTTGGCCCAAACCGGTTTCGAACAAGGTCCAATGGGCCCATACTTAGGTTAAAGGATTAACCCCTAATCCTAACCCAAATTGATGTGCTAACTATGAAATTAAAGACATTCCTAAGCTATTACAAAGTCCGCAAGTCAAGTCTTCTTCCGGCGAGCTTCCGGCGAGCTTCCAGTGGTCTTCCGACGATCCCTCGGAAACTATCCTGCGGACTCCCGGCAAGCTCTCGGACTCCACGATGATTTTGACGAGTTCCCCCGAGCTTCTTTGGCAAGCTCCGATCTTTCTTGGCAAGCTCCGCGAACTTCCGACAAACCTCCTGGCGAACTTCCGAAAACCCTTCGGCAAGCTCCCTACTCATTCTCGGCCAGTTCCGGCAGCACTCCCAACAAATCTTCAGACTTCCATCGAACACTCGAACTCCCAATGATCCATCGCACTTGACTTCGACTCTTTGTTTCGCTTTATGTCTTCATCCTTATCGTAGTTACTCCTGCACACAAACAACAAACACTCTATTTTGATCTAGACAGTTATTACAACATGAATTGACATTCAATTGTCCGACACGTCATTGGTCGGCGCTTCGTCCAATCCTTCGGCACATCATCCTCTCTTGCGGTCCATTGCCCAATTGGTGATTGACCTCCATAATCCCGATATCCTTGGCACAACACGCTCTTCTTGGTCCGATGCCCGACGTACGAAGCCTCCTGCCGATAGTCGACCGAACCTCCGGCTCGACATCCAATATCCTAACGTGATCACCTCTGGTGTAACGTCAATTCCTCCAGTGTCAACTGTCTAATCCTGATCGATAGTAGACCTGCGTAACTCAACACGTAGTTAGACCACAAATCACACTCAATTAGTTTCATCATCAAAATCCAAGATTCAACAATCTCCCCCTTTTTGATGATGACAACTAATTGATGACTGACGGAATTAAACAAAACTCGCCGGAGTTTAACACAAACTCCCCCTATCAATATGCCATTGATAGAACACTTGGATTATCCCAAATCCAAGCAACATTCATTTATGTAATGAGAAAATAACAAACCATCATGCAAATATATAAAATATTCAATCAATGCATGAAGTCATCAATCTACTTCTCCCCCTATGTCATCAACAAAAAGGAGAAGTTGCATCATAGCTAGTTTAAAAGATATGCAAGTTTTACAACATACTAGCTATCAATCATATCATACAACATTTTTGCATAGCTTTGCATTACAACATCCAATCATACCATTCAATCATAGCAAGTTTCAAGGATGGGCAATGATAGTAATTTTTACTTGCTTCTTGAGATGTGCAAGTTGCACTTTCTTTGCTTCCTTTGCATGTTCTAGCTAGCCAAATTTTTCTTTACAATACATAAGCTAGTAATAATTCTTCTCCCCCTTTGTTTTGTCAAAAAGTGGAGTACAAATAGCCAATACTTTGATCATGACAAAATAACAAATTTACAATATGAATTTTTAGCATATTAAGTCATGAATTCAAGGGAGTCAAAAATCAAGATATGAGATAAAAAGATGATAAGCAAGCAATCAATAATGATAAGCAAGCTAACATACTTTGCGACATGCAAGTTAGCTTCCTTTCAATTCTTCTCTTTTGTAGCTAAGTTTCACCTTTGCAAGCTATCAACTTTTGTTTGCAATGAGCTAGCAATTATGTACGATCACTTTAAACATATATGCTAACTTTTCATTTAAACATACAAACATAAAGGCATGTAACATTTCAAATTTTTGAAGTTTTGCATTTTGCTTCTTTTGATATAGTCAAGATAGCAATACTTGCATCCTTTGAAATAGCAATCCTTCTTCTTCTTGTGAAATTGCAAGGTAGCAATTTTTCTCCCCCTTTGTCTTTATCAAAAAGAAGGGAGGACTAAATGGCTAAAAATTTCAATCAGTATACAAGTCATTTTTCATATCAATTAAAAGTTTGCATCAATAAAAATATACATCAATTGTTCAATCATTACATGATGCATATAAGACAACAATGCAAAGAAATCATATCATGACGGATATCAATATATAAATTCTGTTGAATCTCAGATTTTGATGATGAAACTAATTGATTGTGTTTTGTTGTTTAACTGCATTTTGAGTTATGCAGGTCTACTATCGATCAGGATTAGATAGTTGACGCTGGAGGAATTGACGTTGCGCCGGAGGTGATCACGTCAGGATATTGGATGTCGAGCCGGAGGTTCGGTCGACTATCGGCAGGAGGCTTCGTACGTCGGGCATCGGGCCAAGAAGTGCGGAGTTGCGCCATGGATATCGAGGTTGCGGAGGTCAACCGTCGATTGGGCAACAAGCCGCTAGAGAGGGCGATGTGCCGAAGGATCGGACGAAGCGCCGACCAATGATGTGCCGGGCAACTGAATGTCAATTCGCGTTGTAATAACTGTCTAGATCGAAGTAGAGTTTTTGGTGTTTGTTTGTGCAGGAGTGACTACGATAGGGATGAAGACGTAAAGCGAAACAAAGGGCCGAAGACAAGTGTGATGAATCGTTGGGAGTTCGAGTGTTCAACGGAAGTCCGAAGATTCGTTGGGAGCATTGCCGGAACCGGCCGAGAACGAGTAGGGAGCTTGCCGAAGGGTTTTCGGAAGTTCGCCAGGAGGTTCGTCGGAAGTTCGCGGAGCTTGCCAAGAAAGATCGGAGCTTGCCAAAGAAGCTCGGGGGAACTCGCCAAGATCATCGTGAAGTCCGAGAGCTTGCTGTGAGTCCGCGGAATGGTTTCCGAAGGTTCGTCGGAAGACCGTCGGAAGTTGACCGGAAGCTCGCCGGAAGAAGTTGTCATGTGGACTTTGTAATAGCTTAGGAAACGTCTTTAAAATTTGTAGTTAACACGTATTTTGGGTTAGGATTAGATAACCCAAAGTGGGGGCCCATTGGGCCTTGATTAGGATGAGTTTGGGCCAAAATTTTGACCCAAACCCAGCGGCTGCGTGTATGCATCTTTGGCGGTTGCACCGCCAAAGAACATGCATGCTTCTTTGTGTGCATGCATGCACGTTGCATGCATCTTTGGCGGTAGCACCGCCCAGAACCAGCAATCTTGGTCAAGCGGTAGCACCGCCAAAGAAGCCAGCTGGTCAAGGCGGTAGCTCCGCCAAAGCAGCCTGGTCGGGCGGTAGCACCGCCAAGATTGGTCGACGGTAGCTCCGCCAAGAAGAATGGTCGGGCGGTAGCACCGCCAAAGCGAACACCGATAGCGTGCATGCTAAGAGTCTGGCCATCTGATGGCCGATCGTAGGTGTGACGTAGCACGCTTTGCTGGGCGGTAGTACCGCCCCACGGCTATGTAGCAGCCGGTAGTACCGCTTGGCCGAGGCGAGTAGTACCACTGAGTGTGTCATCTGCCAAGATCGACAAAGAAAAAAATTCAAAGAGATTCAAATTTTGGCTCCAAGTTTAGGCTCCAAATTTGAATCACTTTGAGGTTTATAAATACCCCTTCTTTCTCAGCTGAAAGAACAACCCTTAGAGAGTTAGATTTTGAAAATAAGTCTTGGGAAAGTCTTGTTCTTCATTTGCTTAATTGTTCACCTCATTCTTCTTGTGAAATCTTGTAAGAGTGTGAACCACTTGTAAAGGGTTGTAAGAGGGGTATTTGATCCTTCCCCTTCAAAGGATTTGGTAGTGGAAGAAGGGAGCCTCATCGGAGAAGGCTTCGGAAGTGGATGTAGGTCACTTTGACTGAACCACTATACATCGCTGCGACTTGATTATGTGAGTGTTTAAATTTTTGTCTTACTTTGCTGCAAGCCTTTACTTTACTTGCTCCACTTCCTTTTTATCTTCGTACGCATGCTTTAAAGTTAGAACGCAATCAAATCGGTTTCAAACGAAACGTTGCTTTCATCGTACGAAGTTTCCGATGCTTGATTTAAATTGCTGAAAAATCTATCATTTTATCTGAAAGGATCAAAAGGCACTAAGAGGGGGTGAATTAGTGCAGCGGATTAAACTCTTATTCTTGAAACCGATTTCGCAAAGAAACACAAGTTCGTAGGAAGATTTCGATTCGACGAAAGAGAACTTGAAAGTAATTGCTTGTGAAAAGGAACTAACTATGAACTTGCAGCCAAGAAATGAAATGATTTCAGAAATATAAACACTCACACATTTAAGGACACAATGATGTATAGTGGTTCGGTCAAATGACCTACATCCACTCTTGAAGCCTTTGCGATGAGGCTCCGCTCTTCCACTAGCAAGTCCTTTGAAGGGGAAGGATCAAACACCCCTTTTTACAACCCTTTACAAGATGTTCACACTTGTACAAGATCTCTCAAGAAGAAGAAGAAGGTGAACACTTAGCAAAGAAAACAACACTTTTCAAAACTCTTCAAAAGCTCAAGACTCAAACTTTTTCTTGCTCAAAGGGTAACCCTTTCAGCCTGAGAAAGGGGGTATTTATAGATCCAAAGTGGATTCAAAATTGGGCTCCAAATTCCAAGTGAATTTGGAGTTCCCATGTTCGTGGTCAAAGCGGTGCCACACGCTGTGTCGGGCGGTGCCACGCTGTGTCGATCTTTGATCGACGTCATGAAGCGGTGCCACCGCCCGTGCAAGCAAAGTGCTACCGCTCAGCCTCCGATGATCGGGGCGGTGCCACCGCCACCAAGCGGTTCCACCGCCGTCGTTGTATGCTGGCGGTGCTACGCTTTGCATAAAGCGGTTCCACCGCTGTGTGTGTGTGGCGGTGTCAGCGGGCGGTTCCACCGCCCAGCTTGGCGGTTCCACCGCCCCAGCTTGGGTGGTTCCACCGCTTGCCCCCATTCGACAGAGCCGAATGGGGCCTGTTTAGATCTCAACTTGACACAGTAGTGGCCCGGTTGGCTCCTACTGAATTTTGGGCAGGATTTATTTCTTAAATCCTTGCTCTACTCATGTGCAAATTTACGAACATAACTTAACGTGATTTGATCGGACACCCTTCAAGTCGACTTCCGGCGAGTACTACGGCGAGATTCCGGCAGCCTCCGATGCTTCCTCGGATTGCTACCAAAGTGGTCTCCCAAAGATACTCCGGCGAGCTCAACTAGTCTTGGCTGGTTTCGAATCTTCGGGAGTTCCGCGAACCTTCGACGATCTTTGAAATGGACTTTGAAAACTTCGACAAGTCCCTGATTTGATCTTGGATGGTTCCGGCAACTCTTCCGAAGATCTCTCGGACTTCCGATGAACTCTTGAACCCCCGACGGACTTGGCCTCGGTAAATCACGTTATGTTTTCTTTCCATCGTAGTTATTCCTGCACACTCATCTCAACAAAGAGATTAGTACAAATATTTCACCAATTGATTTCATCATCAAAATCCGAGATTTAACAATCTCCCCCTTTTTGATGATGACAATCAATTGGTGATGGAGTTATTCTTAACTCCCCCTATGTATATGCCATAAAGAAAAATTGCTTGAATTCAATTTTTTGAATTCAACATAATTAATTTTAATATCAAGATTTCAAAATAGATATCAAGGATATCAATGAAGTATACATAATCAAAAAACATGATATCAACTACCCAACTAAGTTTATGTTGGACAACGCATATCATATGGCAATACACATATCATTTCTCCCCCTTTGTCATCAACAAAAAGGAAGCGAGGGAATCATAACAATAAGGAGGGTCGGAAAACATCACAAATGTGGAAAAGGAAATCAGAAAACCGAAAACCATTCCACAGTGGCCGAAAAGATGTAAGATAACACAGCATGAAGTTAAGACAACATTGGTGTCAACAAGAAGATGTCACGATGTAAGGAATACAACATAAATGTCAACATACAACACAAGTTTACATCGTTCAAAAGGAAAACACAGCAAGCTACTCCTCAGGAGGAATGCCAAGATGCCTATACATGTGATCGATCTTTAAGTTCATCTTCCGCATTTCCTTCAAAATTTCAATTTGCTGTAGTTTTACTTCATTTAACTATCTCATGATCGGATCAGTAGAAGATGGAGTAGAAAATGTCACTGATGTAGCTGCAACAAAAGGATTAGGAGGAGGAGATTCATTTCCCCTAAGGACTGGTGTTTCAGGATGGTCTCTACTACTGGGGAGGTATATCACATCTCCTAGGTTGCCTAACCCCTATTCCATGCTCGACAGTACATCTAAGTCGTCTCAGTAGTTTAACGTTAATAATATTAAATTTTTCGACTTGTATTGCTTCTTCATCTGGTGGAATGCAGATGTTATGGGCATGCAATAGTCTAGTTATTAAACCTCCATATGGTAATATTGATCCTTTAGAAAGGACCTCTATCATGTGTCTTTGCTGATTAGGTAACCAAAACAGAAATGTTGTCTAGTCATGATCCAATATAAGGTACCTAATTCAGTGAAACTGATCTCATCATGATGAAACTGCTTAGGAATAACAATGCTTATTAGAATGTGATGCAAAATTTTAGAGTTAAAAGGTAATAAATGTTCACAACTCTTGGGAATTATTCCTAAATTTGGGTTTGCAAACACAGTTTCTAAAGCTTCAGAGTGAGTGGCACCAACTGTGTCCATATCCCATTTTCCCCGAAAATAACACCCTAGCTCTTTTTCAACAATTCCAATTAATGAGCATATAGTATTATCACTTATTTGAATCTCATTACCTAGAAGATAAGTTGACAAGCCATCATCATTGACAGTTAAATTAGCATAGAACAACTTAACTAAACGTGGATAAATAGGTTCAATGATTTGCAGAATAGGTAAAGCCTCTAAGTCTGCAAACCACATGAGAGGTTCTAAGTTTCCTAATTGATTCAAATCAACATACTTTCCTTTATGAATGGGTCTAGAACCAAATTCAGAAAATCTAAGGGAGGCTTCTTGTGATTTAAACAAGGATTGGTCAAATGAATCTACCTCCATTCTTTTTCCTTTGTCTCTTGATGTTCTTCTAGGAGCCATTTCTATTCAGGAATAATCGAAAATTAATTGAAGAAAGGAATGAAACTTCACAAGAAAATGAAAGAGAAATAATTCTGTTTTTACCTTAGATTGGTTCTTTAAGATGTAGGAAGCTTGAATCACGATAAAATCTCCTCCTTAGGCTTCTAGATAGGAAGAAATGACACCAATTTGAAGTTTGGAAGAGTTTGGAAGAGTAAGGAGAGGCGGTTCACAGATTAGGGGAGGCGGTTCTACCGCCGGCCCTAACACATTTTATAGCAGGGTGTTCGGGCGGTACTATCGCTTTGAAGAAAGGTTCCACCGCTGGGTGACTACCCAGGCGGTTCCACCGTCAAGATCTGGCATGCATGCTACACGCCAAGAGCACAAAAACCAATTCGGATTTAATGTTTTTCCTTTTTTTTTATTTATTTTTTTTTTAAAAAAAAGTCTCAGAGATGGGATGAAGTCAAAAGGAATAAATCCATGGGACAATCCGAATCAAATCGATGGAAATCATAGTTTAAACATAATTTCAAGAAAAGACATCATCAAAAAAGTTACTTACTTGGACAGTTTAGCATGCCTAATTCCCTTCTAATAAAATCAAATTGTTCCTCATTTAAAGGTTTCATAAAAATGTCCACTAATTGATGATTTGTATCAACAAAATCAAGAGTGACATTTCTACTATTTACATGATCACGTATAAAGTGATGCCTGATGTCAATGTGCTTAGTGCGAGAGTGTTGGATTGGATTTTTAGTTAGACAAATTGCACTCATGTTATCACACTTTATAGGAATATTTTTTAAGTAGATTCCATAGTCCTCTAGTGTATTTTTCATCCAGATAACTTGTGCACAAAGCATGCACTAGCAGCTATATATTCACTTTGCTTTGTAGATAGTGCAACCGAATTTTGTTTCTTGGAAGTCCAAGAAACAAGTGCATGTCCTAGAAATTGGCATGTTCCGGATGTGCTTTTTCTATCTAGTTTACATCCACCAAAATCCGCATCTGCATAAGCTTTCAAACTAAAATTTTCAGATTTTGGATACCATAATCCAAGATTAGGGGTCCCTTTAAGATATCTAAGAATCCTCTTGACAATGACTTTCAAGTGAGATAGCTTAGGATTAGCTTGGAATCTTGCACATAGCCCTACACTCGAACATGATGTCAGTCCGGTTGCAAAGTGAGATAAAGCAGCTACCTATCATGCCCCTATAAGTTTTTTGATCAAAACTTTCTCCATTTTCATCCATATCTAATTTAGTGGAGGTGCTCATAGGAGTGCTAATTTCTTTTGATCCATCCATATTAAATCGTTTTAACAATTCCAATGTGTATTTTGATTGATTTAGAAATATACCATTACTTAGTTGCTTGATTTGAAGTCCTAAAAAGAAATTTAGTTCTCCCATTAGGCTCATCTCAAATTCATCACTCATATCCTTAGCAAATAATTCACATAGTGATTTATTACAAGATCCGAAAATGATATCATCAACATAAATTTGAACAATAAGAAAATTGTTTTCAAAATGTTTAATAAACAATGTAGTATCAACCTTGCCTTTAGTAAAATTATTTGAAGTCAAGAAAGAACTAAGCCTCTCATACCAAGCCCTAGGGGCTTGTTTAAGACCATATAAGGCCTTAGTTAGCTTAAACACATGGTTAGAAAATATAGAGTTTTCGAATCCGGGTGGTTGTTCAACATAAACTTCTTCGAAAATAAAACCATTTAAGAATGCACTTTTGACATCCATTTGAAATAATTTAAAATCTTTACTACTAGCATAGGCAAGGAGCATCCTAATGGCTTCCAATCTTGCCACCGGAGCGAAGGTTTCTTCATAATCGATACCTTCTTCTTGGTTGAAACCTTTGGCCACTAGTCTAGCCTTGTTTCTAACCATGATACCGCATTCATCTTGCTTGTTTCTAAAGACCCACTTAGTACCAATAACTAAGTGGTCATTAGGTCTAGGAACAAGCTTCCATACCTCATTCCTCTCAAATTGATTCAATTCTTCTTGCATTGCGATAACCCAAGAATCATCTTTTAGGGCATCAACAATGCATTTTGGTTCAACTTGAGAAAGAAAGGCAGCATGGGCACAAAAATTTTTGAAAGAAGAGCGAGTTTGAACCCCTTTCGATGCATCTCCTATAATTAACTCCTTGGGATGAGCATCTACATACTTCCATTCCTTTGGTAAGGAAGTTTGGGAAGAAGATGCATCCAAGATGTTATTTTGAGGAGAGGGTTCATTCAAATTCAAATCATCAAGACCAAAATCATCATCAAAATCTTTTTTCTTAAATTCGGAAACTTCATTAAAAACCACATGAATAGATTCTTCTATAAGTAAGGTTCTCTTGTTGAAAACACGAAAAGCCTTAGAAACGGAAGTTAACCAAGAAATATGCCTTCATTGGATTTTGCATCGAATTTTCCTAAGGCATCCTTTTCATTCAAAATAAAGCATTTGCAACCAAAAACTTTAAAGTAAGAAACATTGGGTTTTTTATCATTCCATAATTCATATGGAGTTTTGGATAGGGATGGTCTCACTAGAACTCTATTCATCACATAGCAAGCCGTATTCACGGCTTCGCCCAAAAATATTTTGGTAAATTATATTCATTTAACATGGTTCTAGCCATTTCTTGCAAACTTCTATTTTTCCTTTCTACTACTCCATTTTGTTGTGGATTTCTTGGAGTAGAGAAGTTGTGATTGTATCCGTTTGTTTCACAAAAATTTTGGAAGTCATGATTTTGAAATTCACCTCCATGATCACTTCGAATTGATGAGATCATAAAGCCTTTTTCATTTTGAGTGAGTTTACAAAATTTAGAGAAACATTTGAAGCAATCACTTTTATGAGCCAAAAAATAGGTCCAAGTGTATCTACTATAGTCATCCACAATTACAAAGGCATATTTGCTACCTCCTAGGCTTGTTATGTCAATTGGTCCAAATAAGTCCAAGTGGATCAATTGCAATGGTCTAGTGGTGCTAATGTGATTTTTTGATTTGAAACTAGTCTTTATTTGTTTTCCTAGTTGACATGCATCACATACCTTATCCTTAACAAATTTCATGTTTGGGATACCTCTTACTAAATCTCTAGATGAAATCTTAGAGATTAGTTTCATGCTTGCATGGCCTAGCCTCCTATGCCAAAGCCAAGCGTCATCATTCAAAACCGAAAAACACATTTCATTACTTAATTTATCAATATTTATGGTGTAGACATTGTTTTGTTTTAAAGCAATCATGGATATGTTGTTGTTGGGTTTTTCAATAATGCAAACATTGGATTCAAATCTAACAACATAACCTTTATCACATAGTTGACTAATACTTAAAAGATTATGTTTTAAACCATCAACTAGTAACACATCATCAATTGAAAAACTTGATTTGTTGCCTATGGTTCCCTTGCCAATGATTTTACCCTTGTTGTTATCTCCGAAAGTGACATATCCTTCTTCTTTGCTAGAGAGCATAGAGAAATGAGATGGATCTCCGGTCATGTGCCTTGAGCATCCACTATCAAGATACCATTTCTTGCTCCTAGCTTGTGAGTTTGTCTACAAAAGAGGATTGTTTTTAGGTACCCATTTGATTTTGGGTGCCTTACAAATTGATCTACTTATTTTGTAATTTATCATTGAATTGTTTATGGTTCCTTTAGGAACCCATATCAACTTTTGTGGACTAATTTTCTTGAATGGACATTTGTAGGTAACATGTCCTGTTTTGCAACAAAAATTACATTTCAAATGGGGTGATACATGCAATGTAGACCCTTTAACAAAGGTGGTGGGATTTTGGTGAGAACCTCTCACAAATCCGATACCACTTCTATTTCCGACATGACCTTTGTTAGCAAGAATCATGTCTAAGCCCTTGCTACTGACCTTAAACTTGTTTAGGGTCTCTTTGAGTAGCAAGTTCTCCTTTTTTGTTGCATCTAAGTCTTCACACTTAGAGCATGGGGGTAGAGAAGGGTTTTGAAGACTATTGATTTTACTTTGTAATAAAGCATGCTCTTTCTTAAGCAAATTGACCTTCTTACTAATAGTTCTACATTCATCAAACAACTCATGAAAAGCCATAGAAAGTTCATCGAAAGATAACTCTTCATTAAGTAACTCACTAACCTCTTCTCCAAATGCCATTAGAGCGAAGTTTGCCTCCTCTTTGTTGCTAGCCTCTTCAACCTCGGAGTCACTTGAATCATCCCATGTGGCCTTCAAGGCTTTTTTCTTCTTGAATTGCTTCTTCTTGGCTTGAGGGCATTCATTCTTGAAGTGTCCCGGCTTCTTGCATTCGTAGCAAATGACTTGGTCCTTTTTGTGTTCAAATTTGCTTTTTGTGTCATTTTTGAATTTGTTCTTTCTTATGAATTTCTTAAACTTTCGAGTTAGAAGTGCAATGTCATTGTCACTATCCTCATCACTTGATGTTCCTTTCAAGTGGTCTTCTTGTGTTCTAAGTGCCATATCCTTCCTGTTCTTTGGAAGGGGGTTCTCAAGCTCTTCATGAGCATGGCACGTCATCTCGTAAGTCATTAGAGATCCAATAAAGTTCTTCAATGGGAAATACTTTAAGATCCTTGGCCTCTTGAATGGCGTGACCTTTGGATCCCAACACTTTGGAAGGGATCTTAAAATCTTAGTTACCAATTCAAAATTGAAAAGCCTTTACCAAGAGCTTTAAGTCCATTGATGACATCCGTAAAGCGGGTGTACATGTCTCCAATGGACTCATTTGGTTTCATCCGAAAAAGTTCGTAGGAATGCACAAGAATGTTGATTTTGGACTCCTTCACTCGGCTAGTGCCTTCATGAGTGATTTCAAGAGTGCGCCAAATATCAAAAGCCGATTCACAAACGGAAACCCGATTAAACTCATTCTTATCAAGTGCACAAAATAAGGCATTCATAGCCTTTCCATTGAGAGCGAAAATCTTCTTCTCCGACTCATTCCATTCACTCATCGGAAGAGAAGATTTTGTGAAGCCATTTTCGACAATGTTCCAAAGTTCGAAGTCCATGGAGATAAGAAAAATCCTCATACGAGTCTTCCAATACATATAATCCGACCCATTGAACATAGGTGGACGAGTAATGGAGAGACCCTCTTGCATACCGGAGTAGGCCATCTCTCTTGGGTTTTAAACCAATATGAGAGCAAACCTGGCTCTGATACCAATTGAAAGGATCAAAAGGCACTAAGAGGGGGGGGTGAATTAGTGCAGCGGATTAAACTCTTATTCTTGAAACCGATTTCGCAAAGAAACACAAGTTCGTAGGAAGATTTCGATTCGACGAAAGAGAACTTGAAAGTAATTACTTGTGAAAAGGAACTAACTATGAACTTGCAGCCAAGAAATGAAATGATTTCAGAAATATAAACACTCACACATTTAAGGACACAATGATGTATAGTGGTTCGGTCAAATGACCTACATCCACTCTTGAAGCCTTTGCGATGAGGCTCCGCTCTTCCACTAGCAAGTCCTTTGAAGGGGAAGGATCAAACACCCCTTTTTACAACCCTTTACAAGATGTTCACACTTGTACAAGATCTCTCAAGAAGAAGAAGAAGGTGAACACTTAGCAAAGAAAATAACACTTTTCAAAACTCTTCAAAAGCTCAAGACTCAAACTTTTTCTTGCTCAAAAGGGTAACCCTTTCAGCTGAGAAAGGGGGGGTATTTATAGATCCAAAGTGGATTCAAAATTGGGCTCCAAATTCCAAGTGAATTTGGAGTTCCCATGTTTCTGTGGTCAAAGCGGTGCCACACGCTGTCGAAGCGGTGCCACACTGTGTCGATCTTTGATCGACGACGATGAAGCGGTGCCACCGCTTCAGCGGCGGTGCTACGCTCGATCCGGTGGATCGGCGGTGCCACCGCTTCAAAGGCAGTTCCACCGCCGTCGATGTCTGGGCGATGCTATCGCTTGCATAAAGGCGGTTCCACGCGTGTGTGTGTGCAGGCGGTGCTACGCCCAGTGGGCGGTTCCACCACCCCAGCTTGGCGGTTCACCGCTGCCAGCTTGGGCGGTTCCACCGCTTGCCCCCATTCGGACAGAGCCGAATGGGGCCTGTTTAGATCTCAACTTGACACAGTAGTGGCCCGGTTGGCTCCTACTGAATTTTGGGCAGGATTTATTTCTTAAATCCTTGCTCTACTCATGTGCAAATTTACGAACATAACTTAACGTGATTTGATCGGACACCCTTCAAGTCGACTTCCTAGGCGAGTACTACGGCGAGATTAGGCAGCCTCCGATGCTTCCCTCGGATTGCTACAGTGGTCTCCCAAAGATACTCCGGCGAGCTCAACTAGTCTTCGGCTGGTTTCCGAATCTTCCCGGGAGTTCCGCGAACCTTCGACGATCTTTGAAATGGACTTTCGAAAACTTCGACAAGTCCCTGATTTGATCTTGGATGGTTCCGGCAACTCTTCCGAAGATCTCTCGGACTTCCGATGAACTCTTGAACCCCCGACGGACTTGGCCTCGGTAAATCACGTTATGTTTTCTTTCCATCATAGTTATTCCTGCACACTCATCTCAACAAAGAGATTAGTACAAATATTTCACCAATTGATTTCATCATCAAAATCCGAGATTTAACATTATCCGCTGCACTAATTCACCCCCCCTCTTAGTGCCGCTCGATCCCTAACAATTGGTATCAGAGCCACGTTCTTTCTCTTTCGGATTTACACCCGTGAGAAATGGCTCTAAATGGTTTTCAAGAGGGCTTTTCGGTTTTTCGTCCACCGTTCTTTAAAGGTTCGGACTACACATATTGGAAAACTCGAATGAGAGTTTTCATGCTTTCAATGGATTTGGATTTGTGGAACATCATTGAAAATGGTTTTCAACCTTCCTCTAAACCGACGAACAAATGGTCGGTTTTTGAGAAAAGGTCATTTTCTTTAAATGCAAAGGCTATGAATGCCTTATTTTGTGCTTTGAACAAGAACGAGTTCAATCGGATTTCTATGTGCGAAACGGCTTTTGACATTTGGCGAACTCTTGAAATCACGCATGAGGGAACTAGTAGAGTTAAAGACTCGAAAGTAAACCTCTTGTTGCATGAGTTTGAGCTCTTCCAAATGACACCAAGCGAATCTATCGACGACATATACACCCGCTTCACGGATGTCGTCAATAGCTTGAAAAGTCTTGGTAAAAGATTTTCGGATTTTGAACTCACTAACAAGATCTTAAGATCCCTTTCAAAATGGTGGGATCCTAAAATAACGGCGATTCAAGAATCAAAGGATCTAAATAATTATTCTATTGATGAACTCATTGGGTCCTTAAAGACCTATGAAATGGAACATGATGAATATGATAAACATGATGAGCACATGAACAACCTTCTAAAGAACAAGAAGGTTTTTGAACTCCGAACTATGAAATGCCACTTGAGTAATGACTCAAGTGATGAGGACAATGAGGACATTGAACACATAACAATGAATGTTAACAAGTTCATTAAACAAAAATTAAAAAATACAAATGAACTTGAACGAAGAAAGAGGCCAAAGAAGAAGAAGAAGGCTTGGAAAGAAGAATCAAAGAAAGAAGAAGCAAACTATGCTTTAATGGGCTTCGACAATGAGGTAAGTAACTCAACTTCCTTGAATTATTTTGAAATTACATGATGATTTCCATGAATGCTTATCTTAGTTAGTAGGAATTTTTTTTAT
Source organism: Musa beccarii (assembly GCA_024322285.1). NCBI lineage: Eukaryota > Viridiplantae > Streptophyta > Magnoliopsida > Zingiberales > Musaceae > Musa > Musa beccarii. The sequence goes on from CM044394.1 coordinate 8,433,975, forward strand.
GCTTTTCTTGTGTTTTTAGAAATAAAAAAAAATTCAAAATTATACTATGCTTTTCTTTATAGTAGTTTTGAAAAGTAAAAATATGAATGATGCAAGATTTGTGATAATGCTTAGGATTAATCCATGCATGTGTATCTTGATGGTTTACATTGTCTCCAAATATGATGCTTGATGATTTTATATCATGTATGAGCTTTTGAAGTAATAAAGTGTCATATTGTGATGATGAAACATATTTTTTGAATTTATAAATAGATGCGTGATTTTGGTAAAAATTTGAACATGGCCTTTTAACATAAAAATTGAAAGTGTGCTATCATTTTTACATATTTGATCTTGACGATTTTATGACTAAGCTTGTGTTTTATTTTGATACATGTTTTCATAAAAATTTTGAATATGCTCACATCAAATTGCTTAAAATGAAAATGTATTTTTTCTCATTCTATTGAGATGAATGAATTCATGTTATGAGTCTTGTGAATCTCATAAAAATAAACATGATGAATATTTTAAAAATGTGCCTCATGTTTTCGGTCTTAATGATTTCTCTTGAAACATGCTCTTTGGACCTATATGAAAAACATGAGTATACTCATATGAACGTCAAATCACTTGAAATGGAACACATAAAAAATGAGAAATTACACTATCATGATGCTTTACGTGTAATGCTTTTGATCTTAATGGGCTAAATGACAACTTGTATTTCAAATTTATACAATGATGGCTTCCATATAAATATTTGAACATACATTATGAAATCATCATTGAAATGAAAATATTAGAAGTTTGTTATCATGCTTAATGACTTTGTGATATTATATCTTGATGACAAACTTATGTTTTGGTTTTAAAATTTGATACTCATCTTTTGAAACATGAAACATATTATCATGATAAATTGAATCTCATGTCTTGGAATAATATGTTGCATTTATGCCTTGACAATTTTATGATAAAGTTTGATTTTCAATTTTTGATGAAAGGCAAGTGATAAATTTATTTATGATATTTTATAAATCATTAGAATTACGAATGAGATTTTGATGATACGGTAATGACTTTATTCATGATTTTAATCTCAAAAATAATAATTTAATTATGAGTCTTGAGTTGATAAATTGAGCTTGAATGATTTTTCTTTTAATGATTCTTGAATCTTCTAGAATTATGACTTGTTAAGACATATTTAATGCTTGAATCAAGTTCTAAAAGATTTCATTTTGCTATAAAGAAATTTTATTGAAATCATGATCTTGACAACTATGACTTGAAACTCTTTATAAATCAAGATCTTTTACCATGCTCTTTTCATTTTATTAAAAGAAAATTCTTTAAATGAAATGTAACTTGTCTTTTGATTTCTCGGAATTCAATCCTTGAATTTTTATGAATTTGTGATCTTGATATCTTGATTCTTATGAAATGTGATCTTGATGAAAAATCTTATACTTGAATCAAGTTACTCTTTATGCTATACCTTTTTAAATGAATCATGAGTCTTATTATCATATATTTCATAATATAGAAATGACAAAAATTCTTTGGCTTGTATGTCTTATGTGGCAATTGAAAAATAGATAATTAAAAAGAAATTTGCCTTATGATGAATCAATGAATCATGACTTGATCTATGAGAATGATATGTTTTTATGCATCATGATTCAAGATAGTATACCCTTTATCATGAATTGATATTTGCCATGTAAGCCTTATACGATTGAAAATTTGATGAAAAAGAATTGTGCTTAATACTTGAATCATTGATTTATTCTTTTATCATGGTTTAAAAATGAATGAAAAGAAAATATGTTAGCACTTGTAATCATGATTTGATCCTTAATATTGATATGCTTTCATATATCATGATTCTTGGTTGTATGACATTTATCTTGAATTAAAAAAATGATAAATATGAATTTTGATCTTGCTAAAAAGAAAATTATGAATCATGAGTGATATCTTTTGGTTGTGATCCTTGTTGAATTTATATATTGATATCCGTCATGACATGATTTCTTTGCATTGTTGTCTTATTTGCATCATGTAATGATTGAACAATTGATGTATATTTTTATTGATGTAAACTTTTAATTGATATGAAAAATGGCTTATATAATGATTGAAATTTTTAGCCATTTAGTTCTCCTTCTTTTGACAAAGACAAAGGGGAGAAAAATTGCTACCTTGCAATTTCACAAGAAGAAGAAGGATTGTTATTTCAAAGGATGCAAATATTACTATCTTGACTATATCAAAGAAGCAAAATGTAAAACTTCAAAAATTTGAAATGTTACATGCCTTTATGTTTGTATGTTTAAATGAAAAGTTAGCATATATGTTTAAAGTGATCATACATAATTGCTAGCTCATTGCAAAAACAAAAGTTGATAGCTTGTAAAGGTGAAACTTAGTTACAAAAGAGAAGAATTGAAAGGAAGCTAACTTGCATGTCGCAAAGTATGTTAGCTTGCTTATCATTATTGATTGCTTGCTTATCATCTTTTATCTCAGATCTTGATTTTTGACTCCTTGAATTCATGACTTAATATGCTAAAAATTTATATTGTAAATTTGTTATCTTGTCATGATCAAAGCATTGGCTATTTGTACTCCACTTTTTGACAAAACAAAGGGGGAGAAGAATTATTGCTAGCTTATGTATTGCAAAGAAAAATTTTGCTAGCTAGAACATGCAAAGGAAGCAAAGAAAGTGCAACTTGCATATCTCAACAAGCAAGTGAAAATTACCATCATTGCCCATCTTTGAAACTTGCTATGATTGAATGGTATAACTTAATGTTGTATGATGTTGTAAAAATCTGCATATCTTGCAAAGTGCAAGCTAGTTTGTTGTAAAAATCTGCATATCTTTTAAACTAGCTATAATGTTACTTCTCCTTTTGTTGATGACATAGGGGGAAGTAGATTGATGACTTCATGCAATGTAATGATGCTTGAATATTTTATATATTTGCATGATGGATTTATATTTCTCACTACATGAATGATACATGTTACTTGGATTTGGGATAATCCAAGGGTTCTATCAATGGCATATTGATAGGGGGAGTTTGTGTTAAACTCTGAGGAGTTATGGTTAACTCGTCAGTCATCAATTAGTTGTCATCATCAAAAAGGGGAGATTGTTGAATCTCAATTTTGATGATGAAACTAATTGATTGTGTTTTGTTGTTTAACTGCGTTTTGAGTTATGCAGGTCTACTATCGATCGATTAGATAGTTGACGCTGGAGGAATTGACGTTATGGTTTGGAGGTGATCACGTCAGGATATTGGATGTCGAGCCGGAGGTTCGGTCGACTATCGGCAGGAGGCTTCGTACGTCGGGCATTGGGCCAAGAAGTGCGGAGTTGCGCCATGGATATCGAGGTTGCGGAGGTCAACCGTCGATTGGGCAACAAGCCGCTAGAGAGGGCGATGTGCCGAAGGATCGGACAAGCGCCGACCAATGATGTGCCGCAACCGAATGTCAATTCGCGTTGTAATAACTGTCTAGATCAAGTAGAGTTTTTGGTGTTTGTTTGTGCGGAGTGACTACGATAGGGATGAAGACGTAAAGCGAAACAAAGGGCTGAAGACAAGTGTGATGAATCGTTGGGAGTTCGAGTGTTCCACGAAAGTCCGAAGATTCGTTGGGAGCGTTGCCGAAACCGGCCGAGAACGAATAGGGAGCTTGCCGAAGGGTTTTCGGAAGTTCGCCAGGAGGTTCGTCAGAAGTTCGTGGAGCTTGCCAAGAAAGATCAGAGCTTGCCAAAGAAGCTTGGGGGAACTCGCCAAGATCATCGTGAAGTCCGAGAGATTGCTGTGAGTCCGCGGAATGGTTTCCGAAGGTTCGTCAGAAGACCGTCGGAAGTTGACCGGAAGCTCACCGGAAGAAGTTGTCATGTGGACTTTGTAATAGCTTAGGAAACGTCTTTAAAATTCATAGTTAGCACGTATTTTGGGTTAGGATTAGATAACCCAAAGTGGGGGCCCATTGGGCCTTGATTAGGATGAGTTTGGGCCAAAATTTTGGCCCAAACCCAAGCAAGCTACGTGTATGCATCTTTGGCGGTTGCACCGCCAAAGAAGATGCATCTTCTTGTGTGCATGCATGCACGTTGCATGCATCTGGGCGTAGCACCGCCAGCAGAACAACAAGAATCGGTCAAGGCGTAGCACCGCCAAAGAATCGGTCAGGCGGTAGCTCGCCCAGAAGAATGGTCGGGCGAGTAGCACCGCCAAAGAAGACCACACCGAGCGTGCATGCTAAAGAGCCTGGCATCAGAGTCTGGCCATCTTATGTGCGGTAGCACCGCTCGCTGGGCTGTAGTACCGCCCGGCTATCGTAAGCCAGCGGTAGTACCGCTTGGCTGAGGCGGTAATACCACCTGAGTGTGTCAGTCTGCCAAGACTGACAGCACCGAAAAAATTCAAAGAGATTCAAATTTTTGGCTCCAAGTTTAGGCTCCAAATTTGAATCACTTTGACGTTTATAAATACCCCTTCTTTCTCAGTTGAAAGAACAACCCTTAGAGAGTTAGATTTTGAAAATAAGTCTTGGGAAAGTCTTGTTCTTCATTTGCTTAAGTGTTCACCTCATTCTTCTTGTGAAATCTTGTAAGAGTGTGAACCACTTGTAAAGGGTTGTAAGAGTGGTATTTGATCCTTCCCCTTCAAAGGATTTGGTAGTGGAAGAAGGGAGCCTCATCGGAGAAGGCTTCGGAAGTGGATGTAGGTCACTTTGACCGAACCACTATACATCGCTGCGTCTTGATTGTGTGAGTGTTTAAATTTCTATTTTACTTTGCTGCAAGCCTTTACTTTACTTGCTCCACTTCCTTTTTATCTTCGTACGCATGCTTTAAAGTTAGAACGCAATCAAATCAGTTTCAAACGAAACGTTGCTTTCATCGTACGAAGTTTCCGAAGCTTGATTTAAATTGCTGAAAAATCTATCATTTTATCCGCTGCACTAATTCACCCCCCTCTTAGTGCCGCTCGATCCCTAACAAATTCAACAAGGATCACAACCAAAAGATATCATTGATGATTTATAATTTATCATAAAGAAAATCAAATATTCAATTTACCACACAAGGTAAAGAAATTATGTCACTTCTAGGATCATGAAATATATGACATCAAGGCTCATGATCCATTTGAAAAAATATAGCACAAAGAGTAACTAGATTCATGTATAAGAATTCCAAGTATCAAATATCAAAATATCAAGACTTGGGTTATGACAAAGCTCATTCAAGTTCGAATCATCAAAATCATTACCATAGTTTGTGAGATTCACAAATGATATAAACTTGAATTATTTTCCTCTTTAGTAAATGATAAAAAGAAGTAATTATTTTCGAGATTCAAAATGCTAGCCATCATGACAATTGATACATCAAAAGTCTACATCATTGTTTCAATCAACAAGTCATGAAGCATACAAAGTAGTATTGAAACAAGAGAGAAAAGTTCAAATTATCAAATCATAATCAATTCATCGAAATCACTTCTATAATTTATGAGATTCTTAAGATATCTTGAAATCATTAATCTCGATAAGATAGTAAATATAATTTCTTTATGTTTCATATAAGTATGTCTTTTTCCTTTATATGCCAAATCAAAATATTCAAAACCGGAAGACAAACTTCATTATAAAAATTGTCAAAACAACACATTGTTTCAAGACATGAGATTTAACTTATCATGATAATGTGTTTCATTTTGTTTCAAACAAGTGTGCTCATATTTCAAAAGATGAGTATCAAATTTAAGACCAAAACATGAGTTTGTCATCAAGATATGATATCACAAAGTCATTAAGCATGATAACAAACTTTTAGTATTTTCATTTCAATGATGATTTCATAATATATGTTCAAACATTTATATGGAACCCATCATTGTAGAAATTCAAAACATAAGTTTGTCATTAAATCCATCAAGATCATATGCATCAAACATCATGATAATACATTTTCTCATCTTTATGAGTTTCAATTTAAGTGATTTGATCTTTCATAAGAATGTTCAAATTTTTCATATGAAAATGTCATGCATCATATTCAAAAAAGAAAATATCATCAAAATCATTTTAATTCTTTCTTACATTAGTTATAACAAGATGATCGATGCTCAAATTTTTGGTAAGATCATGCATCATTTTATAAATCTGAAAAATAATTTTCGTCATGAAAATCATCAAGTCCAAATGTAATACACGGCAACATTAAAATCACATTTCTTTCATTTGGAAAAATTTATGGGTTATGTCTTTATAATTGATTTCATGAAGATATGTATCATTTAAAAATTTCATCATAAAAAAAAGGTTAAGACCCATTAAACCAAGATATAAGTTTTTAGATCAACATCACTTCAACAACTCATGCATGATATAAAATCATCAAGCATCATGTTTAGAGACAATGTAAACCATCAAGATACTCAAGCATGGTTTAATCCTAAGCATTATCACAAATCTTACAATCGTCATTCATATTTTTACTTTTCAAAAATACTATAAAGAAAAGCATAGTATAATTTCAAATTTTTTAATTTCTAAAAACACAAGAAAAGCATAAAAAAAATTCCTACTAACTAAGTTAAGCATTCATGGAAATCATCAAGTAATTTTAAAATAATTCAAGGAAGTTAAGTTACTTACCTCATTGTCGAAGCCCATTAAAGCGTAGTTTGCTTCTTCTTTCCTTGATTCTTCTTGGTGAGTCTTCTTCTTCTTCATTGGTCTCTTCCTCCGTTCAAGTTCATTGTTGATTTTAGATTTTTGTTTAATGAACTTATTAAGATCGATTAAAGGTTCAAAGTCCTCTTCAATGTCCTCATCACTTGAGTCATCACTCAAGTGGCATATCATAGTTCGGAGTTCAAAAACATTTTTGTTCTTTAGAAGGTGGTTCATGTGTTCATCATGTTCATCATATTCATCATGTTCCATTTCATAGGTCTTTAAAGACCCAATGAGTTCATTAATAGAATAATTATTTAGATCCTTTGATTCTTGAATCGCCGTTATTTTAGGATCCCACCATTTTGAAAGGGATCTTAAGATCTTGTTAGTGAGTTCAAAATCCGAAAAACTTTTACCAAGACTTTTTAAGCTATTGACGACATCCGTGAAGCGGGTGTACATGTCGTCGATAGATTCGCTTGGTGTCATTTCGAAGAGCTCAAAATCATGCAACAAGAGGTTTACTTTCGAGTCTTTAACTCTACTAGTTTCCTCATGCGTGATTTCAAGAGTTCGCCAAATGTCAAAAGTCGTTTCGCACATAGAAATCCGATTGAACTCGTTCTTGTTCAAAGCGCAAAATAAGGCATTCATAGCCTTTGCATTTAAAAAAAACAACCTTTTCTCCAAAACCGACCATTCGTTCGTCGGTTTAGAGGAAGGTTGAAAACCATTTTCGATGATGTTCCACAAATCCAAATCCATTGAAAGCATAAAAACTCTCATTCGAGTTTTCCAATAAGTGTAGTCCGATCCGTTAAAGAACGGTGGACGAAAAACCGAAAAGCCCTCTTGAAAACCATTTAAAGCCATTTCTCACGGGTGTAAATCCGAAAGAGAAAGAACGTGGCTCTGATACCAATTGTTAGGGATCGAGCGGCACTAAGAGGGGGGGTGAATTAGTGCAACGGATAAAACGATAGATTTTTTAACGATTTAAAACAAACTCCGGAAACTTCGTATGATGAAAGCAACGTTTCGTTTGAACCCGGAAAGATTGTGTTTTAACTTTAAAGCATACATACGAAGATGAAAAGGAAGTGGAGTAAGTAAAGTAAAGGCTTGCAATAAAGTAAAGAGATAAAACGGAAATTTAAACACTCACACAATCAAGACGTAGCAATGTATAGTGGTTCGGTCAAAGAGACCTACATCCACTTTCGAAGCCTTCTCCGATGAGGCTCCCTTCTTCTGCTACCAAATCCTTTGAAGGGGAAGGATCAAATACCCCTCTTACAACCCTTTACAAGTGGTTCACACTCTTACAAGATTTCACAAGAAGAATGAGGTGAACACTTAGCAAGAATAAGACTTTTCAAGACTTAAAACTAAGATTCTAACTTCTCAAAAGGGTTATTCTTTCAGCTGAGAAAGAAGGGGTATTTATAAGCCTTAAAGTGATTCAAATTTGGAGCCCAAACTTGGAGCCAAAAATTTGAATCTTTTGAGTTTCTCGGTGCTGTTAGTCCTGGCATACTGACACACCCAGGCGATCTTTGTTAGTCTGGCAGATCGACACACCAGCGGTGCTACCGCACCCAAGCGGTGCTACGCCTGTTTTTCAGACGCTGGCGGTAGCACCTGGGCAGTTATCGCTTCAAACAGCGGTGCTACCGCTAGCTCTGCGATCGGGTTAGAGATCTAAGCTAAAGAAGATGCACGTAGCATGCATGCATGCATCTTCTTGGTCTTCTTTGGCGTGTTACTCGCCCACCAACAATATGGCTGGTTCTGTTGGTTCTGTTGGATCGCTGGTTCTGGCTGGTTCTGCTGGCGGTGCTACGCCAAAGATGCATACACGTAGCATGCATGCACATAGCAGCATGCATCGCCGGGCAAAGGTAACCGCCAAAGATGCATGCACGTAGCCCAAAGATGCATGTATGCATGCACACATCTTCTTTGGCACATTGGTCTCGGGCTTCACCTTCCAAAGACAAATCTACATTTGGTTTGGGAAAAACTTGGCCCAAACGGGTTCCGAACAAGGCCCAATGGGCCCATACTTGGGTTAAAGGATTAACCCCTAATCCTAACCCAAATTGATGTGCTAACTACAAAATTAAAGACATTCCTAAGCTATTACAAAGTCGCAAGTCAAGTCTTCTTCCGGCGAGCTTCCTAAGTGAGCTCTCCGCGTGATCTTCCGACGATCCTCGGAAACCACTGCGGACTCTCGGCAAGCTCTCGGACTCCACGATGATTTTAGCGAGTTCCCCCGAGCTTCTTTGGCAAGCTCTGATCTTTCTTGGCAGGCTCCGCGAACTTCCGACGAACCTCCCGGTGAACTTCCGAAAACCCTTCGGCAAGCTCCCTACTCGTTCTCGACCAGTTCCGACAGCACTCCCAATGAATTTTCAGACTTCCATCGAACACTCGAACTCCCAATGATCCATCGCACTTGACTTCGACCCTTTGTTTCGCTTTACGTCTTCATCCTTATCGTAGTTACTCTTGCACATAAACAACAAACACTCTACTTTGATCTAGACAGTTATTACAACACGAATTGACATTCAGTTGCTCGGCACGTCATTGGTCGGCACTTCGTCCGATCCTTCAGCACATCGTCCTCTCTTGTGGTCCATTGCCCAATCGGTGATTGACCTCCGCAATCCCGATATCCTTGGCACAACACGCTCTTCTTGGCCCGATGCCTGACGTACGAAGCCTCCTGCCGATAGTTGACCGAACCTTCGGCTCGACATCCAATATCCTGACATAATCACCTCTGGTGCAACGTCAATTCCTCCAGTGTCAACTGTCTAATCCTGATCGATAGTAGACCTGCGTAACTCAACATGCAGTTAGACCACAAATCACACTCAATTAGTTTCATCATCAAAATCCGAGATTCAACACTTGTTGTCGAAAGCCGTCAAAGTACAATTCGCTATCTCGCCATCGGATGTTCTTGGTTTGTCCTTGAGTTATTTCTTCATCTTTGGCATCTTCTTCTTTTCAAGTTCATTTTTGTTCTTTAATTCTTGTTTTATGAATTTTTTAAATTTTATAGTCAAAAGTTCAAGATCATCATCCTCATCACCAGCATCACTTGAGTTATCACTCAAGTGGTATTCTATTTTTCAAATTCCCAAATCCTTCTTGTACTTTCGAAGGTAGTTCTCATGTTCATCATGTTTCAAGAAGTTCATTTCATAGGTCATCAAAGACCCAATGAGTTCTTCTAATGAAAAATTGTTTAAGTCTTTTACCTCTTGAATAGCGGTTACTTTAGGATCCTAACTCTTTGGAAGGGATCTTAATATCTTATTTACAAGTTCATAACTTGAAAAATATTTACCAAGAGCTTTTAAACTATTGACGACATTCGTAAAACGAGTGTACATGTCATCAATAGTTTCACTTAGTGCCATTCGAAAAAGTTTAAAATCATGCATCAAAATATTTATTTTCGAGTCTTTGACTCTACTTATGCCTTCGTACGTGAATTCAAGTGTGTGCCAAATATCATAAGCTATTTCGCAAATAGAAATCTAATTAAATTCATTTTTGTCCAACGCACAAAACAAGACATTCATAGCCTTTGCATTTAACAAAAATAATTTTTTCTCAAAATTATTCCATTCATTCATGGGTTTAAAGGGTGTTTGAAAATCGTATTTGATAATATTTATTAATAAGATTCAAAGAAAGTAAGAAAACTCTCATACAAGTTTTTTAATATGTGTAGTTCATCCTATTAAACATGGGAGGACGAATGATAGAATAACCCTCTTAAAATGTGAAAAGAGCCATTTCTCTTCGGTGTTATCCAAATGAAAAATACTGAGGCTCTGATACTAATTATTAAGGTCAAGTCTGGCACTAAGAGGGGGAGGGGGTGAATTAGTGTAGTAGTTAAAACGTTCATCAATTTTGATTTTGAAAAACCTTTTCGATGAAAGATTCGTTTGACGATTAAATCCAAATCAAAAAGATGTTTGACTTGAAAGCAATTATGAGTGAGTGATGTAGAGAAGGTAAAGTGGTTTACAGAATGATAAATAGCAAGGAAGTAAAAATAAACCAATTTATAGTGGTTTGGTCGTTTGACCTACATCCACTCTTGATTCCTCCTTCGTCGAGGCCATCGATTTTCACTATCAGTCTTCTTTCAATCGAGCGAAAACTAACTACCCTTACAACCCTCTTCTCCTTTTACAGGTTTAGGAGAACAACCTTTACAAGACCTCTCACCCCACTCTTAAACTTAACCAGGACTTAAAGCTAGGGGGGAGGATTTCTTAAGTGATTACAGCAGAATTTTTCCTCTTTTTATTCTCATTTGGTGTGTGTTTAACCAAGGATGAGAGGGGTATTTATAGGCCTCAAGGAGATTTGAATCACCCCGGTCTTCAGGATACTGGTGGTACCACCACCTAGGCATTTTTTCACTGGATGATACCACTACCCAAGCTACCTGACACTAGGTGGTACCACCGTCCAAACTCAGCCTTGGAGGCTGAGCCTTCAGGCGATTCCACTGCCCACCCTGGCAGTGTCACCACTTGACGTGGCACTAGGGTATTGTTTGGGCATTTTATATGATAAACACAGCCCTGATTTGTGCCTAGTTGGCTCCTAATTGAGTTGGCCTAATTCTAACTCAATTACATGTTGAATCTTGGATTTTGATGATAAAACTAATTGATTGTGTTTTGTGATCTAACTGTATTTTGAGTTACACAGGTCGACTATCGATCAGGTTTAGATAGTTGACGCTGGAGGAATTGACGTTGCGCCAAGTGATCACGTCAAGATATTGGATGTCGAGCCGGAGGTCCGATCGACAATCGGCAGAAGGCTTCGGACGTCGGGCATTGGGCCAAGAAGAGTGGAGTTACACCAAAGATATCAGAGTTGCGGAGGTTAACCGTCAATTGTGTAACAAAATGCAAGAGAGGACGATGCGCTGAAGAATCGGACAAAGTGCCAACCAATGACGTGCTGAGCAATTGAATGTCAATTCGTATTGTAATAATTATCTAGATCGAAGTAGAGTTTTGTTTGTGTATGTGCAGGATTAACTATGATAACAATGAAGACGTAAAGTGAAACAAAGTATCGAAAAATAAGTGTGATGGATCGTTAAGAGTTCGAGAGTTCGACGGAAGTCCAAAAATTCGTTGGGAGTGCTACCAGAACTAGCTAAGAACGAGTAGAGAGCATGCCGAAGGGTTTTCAGAAGTACGCTGGAAGGTTCATTGGAAGTTCATGGAGCTTGCCAAGAAAGATCAGAGCTTGCCAAAGAAGCTCATTGGAACTCGCTAAGATTATCGTGAAGTCCAAGAGCTTGTCGAGAGTCCGCAGAATGGTTTCCGAGGGTTCATCGGAAGACCACCGGATGTTCACCGGAAGCTCACCGGAAGAAGTCTTGACTTGTCAGACTTTATAATAGCTTAGGAAATGTCTTTAATTTCATAGTTCGCATGTTAATTTGGGTTAGGATTAGGTGTTAATCCTATAACCCAAGTAGGAGTCAAATGGGTCTTGTTTCTGATTGGTTTGGGCCGAGTTTAAGGCCCAAACTAGTGTGCTGAAAAGGCTGGGCAGTGGCACTACCCAGTGGCCGAGAGCCAAGGCTGGGTGGTGGCACCGCCCAGTGCCCGAGAGCCCAGGCGGTGGCACCGCCAGGCTGGGCAGTGGTACCGTCGCTGGGCAGCAAGCCCAGGTAGTGGAATCGCCACTGGGCAGCAAGCCCAGGCAGTGGCACCGCCAGGCTGGGCGGTTGTACTGCTTGGTACACTAACTGTGTCAGTGTCAGACTGGCGATGGTACCGCCAGTGTCAAGCGGTGGTATCGCCAGAATGATGAGTCCGAGGCAATTCAAATTTGGACTCCAAATTTAGGCTCTAAATTTGAATCCTCTTGAAGTCTATAAATACCCCAAATGTTCTTCTAAGAGAGCAAGAAGAGTGTAAGAAAACTAAGGAAAACTCTGTCATTTGAAGTAGAAATCCCTCCTCCAAAAGTTTAGAAGTATTCTCAAGAGAGGTATTGAGGGAAGCTTTGTAAACAGAGTTTGTAAAAGGGAGTTTGTCTTCGCCCATTGGAAGGAAGATAACTAGTGGAAAGCCGGTGGCCTCAAGCGAAGAGGAATCGGGAGTGGATGTAGGTCGGATGACCAAACCACTATAAAAATAGTTTGCATTTATGTTATTGCATTTACCTTTCTGCAAACCATCTTTTCTTTACTGCTCAACTTACTTATCACTGCCTTCTTCCTCTCTAAACACTCCCTACTTTAAGTACTTTCCATTACACTTTAATTGAAATCGATTTTAGTCAAAAATGTGATTTTTATCATATGAAGTTTCGAAACTTGTTTAAAATCACAAAAAGTTTATCGTTCTTTACTACTGCACTAATTCACTCCCCCCCTTCTTAGTGTCACTCAATCTCTAATAATTGGTATCAGAGCCACGTTATTTCTCATTCGGATTTACACCCGTAAGAAATGACTCTTCATGGCTTTCAAGAGGGCTTTTCAGTTGTTCGTCTACCGTTCTTTAACGGATCGAACTACACCTATTGGAAAACTCGAATGAGAGTTTTCTTGGTTTTAATGGATTTGGATTTATGGAATATTGTTGAAAACTATTTTCAACTTCCCTCTAAACTGATGAACGAATGGTCGAACATAGAGAAAAAATCTTTCTCTTTAAATGCAAAGGCTATGAATGCCTTATTTTGTGCTTTAGACAAAAATAAGTTCAATCGGATTTCTATGAGCGAAATGGCTTTTGATATTTAGCGGACACTTGAAATCACGCACGAGGGAACTAGTAGAGTTAAAGACTCGAAAGTAAACCTCTTATTGCATGATTTTGAGCTCTTCTGAATGAAACCAAGCAAAACTATCGGTGGCATGTATACCCGTTTCACGGATGTTGTCAATAGTCTAAGAGTTATTGGTAAATCTTTTTTGAATTTTGAACTCATAAATAAGATCTTAAGATCCCTTCCAAAAAGGTGGGATCCTAAAGTAATCGCAGTACAAGAGGCTAAAGATTTAAATAATTTACCTATTGAAGAACTAATTGGCTTACTAATGACATATGAATTGAGCCTCCTAGAATATTTTGAACTCATTGAACACTTGAACCACCTTCTAAAGGATAGGAAAGATTTGGAACTCCGGACAATTGAATACCACTTGAGTGATGACTCAAGTGATGAGGACATTGAACACATAATAATACATTTTAATAAGTTCATTAAACAAAAATCTAAAATTGAAAATGAATTTGAACGAAAGAAGAGGCCACCAATGAAGAAGAAGAAGACTCATCAAGAAGAATCAAGTAAAGAAAAGGCAAATTGGGCTTTGATGGACTTCGTCAACGAGATAAGTATCTCACCCGAAATGCTTTTACCTTTGCTTTATGAAATTACTTGAACTTTTCATGAGTGCTTAATTTAGTTGGTAGGAATTTTTTTTATGTTTGTTCCTTTTTTTAAAATTAAAAATATGAATGATTATTGTATGATGTGTGATAATGCATGAATACCTAAAAAAATGAATTCCATGTATGCTTTTCGGTATCGATTTTCAATTTCAAACATGATACATATCTATGTATGGAATTCGTTAAAGTCTTTTAATAATAGATGTTTATATCATGTTTATGATTTGAAAACCTCTACCTTGGATTAATGGGTCTTAATCATTTTTATGATGAAATCCCTTCTAAATATAATGATGCTTTCGATTTAAAATAAGATGCATTGTTTTTTACACAAAAAAATCAATTATCGAGATAATCACATAATTCATGATAATGCTTGTGCACCAAATATAATTAAAAGAAAGAAGCAAGCATATTGATGATTTTGTTTTTACATGAAAATCTAAACATTCTTGAAACACATAAAAAGGGGGAAAGTAAAATGTATTATCATGATGAATCAAGTCTTTTGCTTAATGATACTCCATATATTTTTTAATCACTTTTATGATAATTTTTTTTATGAAGTATCATATTTTTGGTTTTGATAACAAAACATATGTTTTGATTTTATATATGATACACATATATGCATGTTATGAATCTCTTGACTTATGAAAGAAATTTTGATGATGGTTTGAATGTATGAATCAAAAATCTTTGTTTTTTATTTGACACATGAAATTTCTTGATGATTAAATAATGCTTGAATGAGTTAAAAAGATTGATATTCTGAAAATAAAAGAATTATCATTGGAATTAGAATGATGATATCATGCTTGATGATCTTTTTGATTAAGTTTACCTCTCACACTTGAACATGGATATTTGCATTGATTTGGCAAAAACTTGAACATACCTTATGAATACATTTTGCATAAAATGAAAATAATAAATGTATGTGATGATTTTGGTTTTTGATATTTTGTTGATACATGTTTTCATAAAAAATTTGAATATGCTCACATGAAAACAATTGCATGAAATGAAAATTCATTTTCTATCCTATTGAGGATAATGAATTCACTTTATCAATCTTGTGAATCTCATGAAAATAATCATGATGAATATTTTGAAAATAAATGAGTGTATCATGCATTTGGTTTAAATAATTTTTCTTTAAACTTACTTTTCAAATCTATACAATGATACATGAATCTAGTAGAAAAAGACAAGACCATGCTTACATGCAAACTATTTCCATTGCTATAATAAAATTTTCATATGAAATATTTTTGATGCATTTGATCTTGATGGCTTTAATGACAACTTGTATTTCAAAGTTATATGATGATGGCTTTCATGTAAATAATTGAACATACCCTATGAAATCATCATTGATAATGATGAAATGAAAATATTAAAAGTTTGTTGTCATGATTAATGATTTTATGAGAATTTAAAGGTGTTATATCTTGATGAAAAACTCATGTTCGATTTTAAAATTTGATACTCATCTTTTGAAACATGAGTACACTTATGTGGAACAAACAAATTAAAATGAAATACATTATAATGATAAATTAAATCTCATGTCTTGAAATAATGTGTTATATTTTTGTCTTGATAATTTTTATAATGAAACTTACCTTTCGTTTTTGAATACTTATTTTAATTTGGCATAAAAAGATAAATGATAAATCCATGTATACTATGTTCATATAAGTCTCTTGAATCTCGAGAATGATTTTGATAATTTGATTATGAGTTACAAGTTGACAAAATGAGTTTGAATGATTTAATAACTCCTCTCTTGATCTCTTGAAATCTTGACTTTAAATTCTTGACTTGAGATATTTTTGTGAATCAAAATACTTTCCTCTATGATTACTTCTTTTTATCATTTACCAAAGAGGAAAACAATTCAAATCCATGTCATTTATGAATCTCATAAACTATATTAATGATTTTGATGATTCGAACTTGAATGAGTTTTATCATAATCCAAGTCTTGATACCTTAACATCTATATACTTGGAATTTCTTTTAAAATGTAATCTTGATGAAAACTATTATGCATGAATCAAGTTGTTTTACTATCTATTCTTAAATGAATCATGTTCTTCTTGAGCTTTGATGTCATATCTTTCATGACTTAGAAATGACATGATTATTTTGGCTAGCATGCCTTATGTGATGATGAAAATTAATTTGCTTTATGATGAATCATTGAATCATGACTTGATCTATGAGAATGCTATGTTTTTATATCATGATTCTTGGTTGTATATCCTTGATCATAAATTAAAAATTGATACATATGAATCTTGATCTTAAACTTGCTAAAAAGAAAGTTATGAATCATGAATGATATCTCTTGGTTTTGATCCTTGTTGAATTTTCATATTGATATCCTTCATAACATGATTTCTTTGCATTGTTGTCTTGTATGCATCATGTGATGATTGAAATATTAATTGATGTAAAAATCTAAATAATTAGTTCCTCCCTTCTTTTCGATAATGATAAAGGGGGAGATGGTATTGCTAGCTTGTATATCAAAAGAGAAAATTTTGCTAGCTTGAACATTGAGAAGCAATAAGTTGCTATCTCAAGAGAGGCAAAAATTTTGCTCAACTTCATTACTTGTATTTTTGCTATAAATTATTGAATCTCATGCAAGATTATTTGAAGTATTAATCTTCCTATTCTTTTTGACAAAAACAAAAGGGAGAGAAAGTTTATTGCTAGCTTGCACCTTAAATGAAAATTTTGCTAGCTCATTCAAGAGGAAGAAAATTGCTAGCTTGGCATATCACAAAAAAATCAAAGTGCAAACTTGCTATCTTGCTAGCCTACAAAAGAGGAAAAGAACTTGAATATCAAAAATTACTACCTTGCAATTTCAAGAAAAGTAAAGTACAAATTTGCACAAGAAGAAGTGTTGAATTACTAAGCTTGGACATCTTTAAAAATCTTGCTATGATTGAGTATTGCAAAGCTATGCTTAAATGTTGTATGATGTGATTAATAGCTAGTGTGTTGTAAAACTTGTATATCTTTTAAACTAGCTATGATGCAACTTTTCCTTTTTGTTGATGACATAGGGAGAGAAGTAGATTGATGACTTCATGCATTGTAATGAATATTTTATATATTTGCATAATGGTTTATTAATTCTCATATTTTGTGATGAATGTTACTTGGATTTGGGATAATCCAAGTTTTCTATCAATGGCATATTGATAGGGGGAATTTGGTTAAACTCTAGGGAGTTATGGTTAACTTCGTTAGTCATCAATTAGCTGTCATCATCAAAAAGGGGGAGATTATTGAACCTTGAATTTTGATGATGAAACTAATTGATTATGTTTTGTGATCTAACTATGTTTTGAGTTATGTAGGTCTACTATCGAACAGGTTTAGACAGTTGACGCTGGAGGAATTGACGTTGCACTGGGTGATCATGTTAGGATATTGGATGTCGAGCCGGAAGTTCGGTTGACAATCGGCAGAAGGCTTTGGACATCGGGCATCTGACCAAGAAGAGCGAAGTTACGCTAAGGATATCGAGGTTGCAGAGGTCAACCGCCGATTGGGTAATAAAACGCAAGAGAGGATGATGCGCCGAAGAATCGGATGAAGCACCGACCAATGATGTGCCGGGCAACTGAATGTCAATTCACATTGTAATAATTGTCTAGATTGAAGTAGAGTTTTGTTTATGTATGTGTAGGATTACCTACGATAACGATGAAGACGTAAAGTGAAACAAAGTGTCGGAAGACAAGTGTGATGGATTATTGAGAGTTTGAGAGTTCGACAGAAGTCCGAAGATTCATTAGGAGTGCTACCGGAACTGGTCGAGAATGAGTAGGGAGCTTGCCAAAGGGTTTTCAGAAGTTCATCGAAAGGTTCGTTGGAAGTTCGCAAAGCTTGCCAAGAAAGATCGGAGCTTGCCAAAGAAGCTCATTGGAACTCGCCAAGATCATTGTGAAGTCCAAGAGCTTGCTAGGAGTCTACAGAATGGTTTCCGAGGGTTCGTCCGAAGAGCACCGGAAGTTCACCGGAAGCTCACCGGAAGAAGTCTTGACTTGTCAAACTTTATAATAGCTTAGGAAATATCTTTAATTTTATAGCTAGCATGTTAATTTAGATTAAGATTAGGTGTTAATCCTATAACCCAAATAGGGGCTAAATGGGTCTTGTTTCAGACTGGTTTGGGCCGAGTTTAAGGCCCAAACTAGTGTACCGAAAAGGCTGAGCAGTGGCATCGCCCAGTGGCCGAGAGCCAAGGTTGGGCGGTGGCACCGCCTAGTGCCCGAGAGCCCGAGCTGTGACACCATCGAGCTGGACGGTGGCACCGCCTGGTACACTAACTGTGTTAGTGTCAGACTGGCGGTGGTACCGCCAGTGTCAAGCGGTGGAACCGCCAGAATGATGAAGTCCGAGGCAAATTTGGACTCCAAATTTGAATCCTCTTGGGGTCTATAAATACCCCAGATGTTCTTGCTAAAAGAGCAAGAAGAGTGCAAGAAAACTAAGGGAAAACTCTATCATTTGAAGTAAAAATTCCTCCTCCAAAAGTTTAGAAGTATTCTCAAGACAGGTGTTAAGGGAAGCTTTGTAAACAGAGTTTGTAAAAGGGAGTTTTTCTTCACCCATTAGAAGGAAGACAGCTAGTGGAAAGCTAGTGGTTTCAAGCGAAGAGGAATCAGGAGTGGATGTAGGTCGAATGACCGAACCACTATAAAAATAGTTTGTGTTTATGTTCTTGCATTTACCTTTCTACAAACCCATCTTTTCTTCGCTGCTCAACTTACTTATCACTGTCTTCTTCCTCTCTAAACACACCCTACTTTAAGCACTTTCCATTACGCTTTAATCAAAATTGATTTTAGTCAAAAACATGATTTCTATCATATGAAGTTCTAAAACTTGTTTAAAATTGTAGAAAGTTTATCGTTCTTTACCACTGCATTAATTCACCCCCCCCCCCCTCCCCTCTCTTAGTGCCGCTCGATCTCTAACAAATTACACCTTAACCCTACTTCGATCTAGAGAATTATTATAAAGCTTTAATCGAATTCGTTGCCCGGCATGTCATTGGCCCATTAGTGCTTCATCTGATTCTTTGGTGCATCGTCCTCTCTTACGGCCTATTGCCTAATAAGCAATTGTCCTTCACAACCCCGATCTCCTTGACACAATTCTACTCTTCTTGGCCCGATGCCCAAATCTCTTGTCTGAAGCCTTCTGCCGATACGTTGACCGATCCTTCGGCTCGACGTCCAATCTTCTGACATGTTTTACTCTGGCCCATTGTCGATTCTTCCTGCTTCAATTGTCTAATCTTGATCGAATGTAGTCATCTATCACTCAAAACATAGTTAGATCACAAATACTATTAATTGGTTTTATCATCAAAATTTGATGTTCAACAAGTTCAGAAAAGTTCCTCGGCTTCATGATACATTAGCGGGGATACCTGCAAATTTAAAGAAGGTATAGACCATTTTTAACATGAAACCTCCAAGGTCCATTAAGAAAGTTTAATAACTTATACGTCAAACCACCACACTTAGTCGATTTTTACCCTGGACAAGCAATTGGTGTTTACCATTTTTCTATATTGTTTGAGTTTTACACATATGGAACTATAACTAGTATCTCAATAAAAGAATAAATAATATATATATATATATATATCCTCAATTAGTGATATAATTTGTGATGTGTATGATTCATAAATATGATAAATAACATGCTTATGTTTTCAACTTTTAGAGTTAAAATATATGTTTTTCAAAAATATTATTTTTGATATTTTATAAAATATTAGTTGAGCAAGCATAACATTAATGTTTACTTTAAGCATATTATATAGTTAAAAGGCATAGTTCTTCAACGTAATAAGCCTAAGTATGCAAGCAGATTTAAGTATAAGATTATGTTATGATAATAAAAAAGTATATATTGACTAAAAGTGACAATTAAACTATAATCGACTTTAAATGAATCTTAAAACATGAATAAGTTTGACCATAAATAAAATAAGAAAGTTTAAGTTTTAAATATTATGTATGTGAAAGAAGGGCAAATCTACTAACTTCCAAGTTTTATTTTTTTCAATAGATTGCAATTCATCATTTATTGCTTGCACACATTCTTCTTTCTAAGCTACAACTTCAAAACAAGTAGGTTACAAAGTAAAACATATAAAATCATTAAATTAATATGTATATATATATATATATGAAAGACTATAAAATTTCCTTGGAGGTGTTTCGGTATCACTTGAATTAGAATCATTCAAAATATAACAAGATTCAGGTGAGGTATTAATAACAAGTAATGTATCACGTGTCTTATCAACTTCTCCTACAATTATTAGAATTTCAACTGCTTGAGAGTTTCAAGCTTCTTCTTCATTAAAAATAACATCATGACTTATAATTAATTTTTTAGTTATAGGATTGTAAAGTCTAAATCCTTTTATCTTATTAGGATACCCCATATATATGTATTTAACACTTTCATTATCAAGTTTGTTTCTTTTTTATGTAAGAACATGAAAGAAAGAAAGTAACACAACTAAATACCTTTAAATGACTTACATTAGCTTTCTGTTTAACCATGCTCCATAAGGTGTTTTTTTCTTGTATTGCCTTGGTAAGAAAAGGACTTAGCAAATATACTGATATGCTCATAACTCTTCTACTCAAAACTCTTTTGGTATTATTTTTTCTTTAAGCATATATCTGGCAGTCTCAACCACTACTTGGTTCTTCTACTCTGTTATTCCATTTTACTATGGGTTATAGCTTGCAATCAGTTCCCTATAAATACTTATGTTCTTATAAAAAATAAAAAAATCTTTAACAGTGAATTCACCCCCTCTATCAGTACACGGTCTTAATAAAACAACCACTTTGTTTCTCCACATATGCTTTGAAATTTTTGAAAACAAAGAAGGCTTCAGCTTTTCTTTTAGAAAATATGCCCACATCATCCTTGTGCAATTATATGTAAATATCAAAAAATATTTACTTCCACTATATGAGACAATCTACATAGGCTTATAAATATCTATGTACATAAGTTTCAATCATTTTTTAGTTCTTCAAGAGTGACCTATCTAAAAAAAATTTCTATGTTGCTTTTCAAAATTACAAGATTCACAAATAGTATCTTTATTTTTAATCTTAGGCAAACCAACCACCATATTCTTTTGATTTAACAATTCTAGTCCATCATAATTCAGATGATTATATGTTTTATACCATAATATCAATTTATCAATAATAGTAGCAATGAATACATGTAAGGAGAAATTTGAAAATAATAAGGGAAACATTTTATTTTTTTTATCATCCTCATAATTACTATCAATTTTCTAATTTTTATCATAAATTAATTATTTTCATTATAAAAAATAAAATAATATCATTTTCTCATCAGTTATCCTATACTAATGATACTCTATTTGAAACTAAGAATAAATATTAAATTATCAATAGATTTTTTACTAAATTTGGTATTCACAACAACTGTTCTTTTTCTTTCCACTCGACTTTTACTATCATTTCTCATATATACTATAGATCTGATTGAATTATCAATCTTTTGAAATAAACTTGTGTCCCCTATCATATAATTATTGTATCAACTATCCAAAAATCAAATGAATCTAAAATATTCTTCATCGAATGCCATAAATAAAATAATTTCTTCATCCTTTTTTTACTATTATTTTTCTTATAATAATTTTCTTCATTTTTATTCTTTTTTTTTCAAGATAACCATATTTTTTTATAGTAAGAGAAGAGAGGAACATTTGAATTTTTGTTTTTGTACTGGTAATCTTTTTCAATATGTCTAATTTTTTATAACAAAAATATTAATGGATTTCTTTGTTACCTTGATTAAAGTTCCCTTGACCCTCATTTAACCGATCTCATCCTCTGCCTTGAGTGCTAGATCATCCACAATCTCTAACATTTTGATCTCCCTCTTGAGATCTAATTTTTGAATTTTTCTTTTGGTCCTTCCTTTGATTTATCTTCATTTGAAGAGCATGTTCTTGAGTTTCATCTAAAGATCTATTCATTTTTTAATCATGAACTAAAAGCAAGCTTATTAATTCATTAACAAATAATATATTTGTATATTTAGCTTCTTCTATAGCAATAGAAATCATATCAAATTTTGAAGATAAACTCCATAAATAATTTTCTACTATAGTTTGATCTTTTAGGTTTTCACCATAAGTTCTCATTTGGTTTACAATAAAAGAGACTTTTGAGAAAAAAATCAATGATAGATTCAAAATCTTTTATTATAAGAGTTTCAAATTCAAATTCAAGAATTTGACGCTTTGAAGTTTTTACTATATTTATACCTCCAAACATATATTTTAATATTTTTTAGATTTTTGTTGATATTGATGTTGACATAATTCGAGAAAATAGGGACTCATCCATTACTTGTTATAGCATATAGAGAGCTCTTACATCTTTATGCATATTCTCATTCATTTGATCTTTTTGATCTTCAGTAATATTAGGATCCTGTAGGTCATACTCAATAAAATTATTTTCAATCAAATTTTATAATCCTTGTGAAATAAATAGAGTTCTTATTTTAATGATCAAAAACTAATAATTTTCACTTTTGAAGATAGGAAAAAGTTGATTAGAAATGCTTGCCTGCCATCTTTTTTTTTTTTTCTAGATCTACTAGCCTTTCCTTATTTTTTTAATACTCCTATTGGTCTTTTTCAAATCAAGGGGAAGAAGATAGTAAACGGAATGATAAGTACTTCCAATCTATAGTACTTTGGATTCATTCAAAAATATCTATTTATATTAATCAAAAGATATAATATAATTTTTTAAAAAATAATAAAAAAATTCATCATATCTCAGTAAATCTTTTTACCCTCATCTATTTATGTATATCTAAATTTGTATCTTTTATTTCATCTGATTTTGACTATTTGAATTAATTTTATCAAGGTGTTGTGATAGTTTTTATCTATTCATCTTTATCTATCCACCATTTTTGTGGAGTCTTCTGTTTTGCTGTTGCTAAAAAATGGCTGGTCCTGCACGGCCATGAGAAGAACAAGTTCTTAGACGTGTATTTAACTATTCGAATAGGTCATATTCTATGGCTATTCTCTAGGGTGCCACTTGTGCCGCCTCAACCTAACCTAGTGGGTGTTATCTGTCGTATTCATGACACTCTTTGCTTTCCACTGCTATATACAACCCTCGGGCATCAAATAAGGTGAAAGAAGGAAGAAGACGGTATCGTATTAGGTGGGTTCAAATATCATTCAGTATCTTTCTAAGACCAAGAACATGATATGGGGGGTCCATTTGCTGCTGTATAAATCTAAATATATTTTTGAAAAAAATATAAGTTGTTCACACTACAAAAGGAACTCCACATCTTTTACTATGTTAGGTCTTCGTTTTCTTTCCATGCTTTTCTTCCACTGATAGGTCTTTTTTCTTCTAAAAATCTTTTAACTGGGACACTCGGATCCTTTGTGGTGGCATGTGTTGAAGACTTATTGGCTTGATCCTCTAGGGTCATGGCAATATGATCCTCTAGTGAATTTGACTTTAATTTCCATAAATTAATGTTCGCTCCTGTCACGCATATGATCGTTGTAGTGTATTGTTCGTCCATTAACCGATCTGAGGGCCGAGTCATGAACTTGGAATAAAATGTTATTCCTTGTCTCCATATTTTAGATGTCTAACTAGAATTTATACCCAATCTATTATGGAGAATAAAATATTATTGCTTATCTCCAACTCCACGCAATTTAATCTAAGTCAAAATTCAAACGTTCCTATCAGGATTTTAACGTAGAAAGAGAAAGAAGAGAAAGGAAAGAAAAGGGTTTGATCTCTTCGAGGGGATCGGCCTTCGAGGTTTAGCCAAAAGACTGAATAATTTCTCATTAACCGAAAGAACCAATAACATCCCTATTTATAAAGCTCACCAGGACTCGAACACTTAATAGTTAAATATTAAATAAATATATTATTCAAGCTTAGGAAATAAAAGGTTTGTAACAGTTCTGTCCTCATTAAATCAGTCTTATCCTCAAAGTTGAGTGGCATTAAATTTGGCACAAGGTATCTGCGGTGCATCATAACTCGCTGATCAAATAAGTATGACCTCCACTTTTTGATGGTGTGAGCAACAGGTCAGACATTAGTTGGTGTTATCTCAGGTATTATTGGAATCCGATGATCATGATGTCGAAGATATGGGAATCCTTGTAGTTCTGCAAATACATATGCAAACTCTTTAAGCAATGATTCAATACTTTCGGTTGGAATGTGCCCTGCTATTTCTTGATCTATGCGCTGTACTGGTGCCAGGAAACCAATGTGTGTCTTCCGAAGAACCTTCTTCATCTGATGACTAATGACAGTGGTGATCTTACTTCCACGTCGGCCCTTTAGAATTACCTGCTTTCCATTAACAAGTGATTCCAAAACTTCATTATTAGTTTAGAAAAGTACCAGGAAATATCACCCAAGGTTGATAGTCATTCGATTCCTAGCACCGCTTCATAGTCTTCTAAGGGAAGTAAAAAAAGAAATCCATGAGTAACTCTTGACCCTGCATAGTGAGCTTTATCTTTGAGTATTTGCTATCACAGGTTAGAATCCGTCCATCAGCAACTTTTACTTTAAATTTATCATAGCCTTCGATGTGGTAGGATAATAGGGTGGCGATCTTTCTGTCCATAAAATTGTTGGTGCTACCCATGTCAATCAAGACAGTGACATGCTAATGTTTCAAAGTTCCTGCAACTTGCATTATTTGTGGGTTAGAGTAGCCGACCAATACATACACTGTGTATGTGATAGGGTCAATATCTTCATCAGTTTCTATATTCCTGGTTAGAATCTAACTCTTCTGCTTCTAATTCCTCCTCAATTGGCTCAATTATTAGGAGTTTTTCTTGTTTGCAACGGTGCTCCTTACTCCATCTTTCATCACAATGCGAACACAACCCTTTTGTTGATCTTTCCTTGAGCTCTTCTCAAGTGTTAAGGTTGTGGCTAGGAATAGATAGGGCTGGTGGCAGGCTGATCATTTGTTTGTCACTTCTATTTTGACGATATTCCATACTAATTTTTTCCTTCTGTATATGTGCAAATGAAATTACAGCTATCATAGTGCGGGGTTGTCGGGCCTTAACTTCACATCTGATATTCGGATTAAGCCCTTCAATAAAGGTACCCACCAATTATCATTCAGACCAATCTCTAGCTTGATTCGACAATCGCTCAAATCTGCCCTGATATTCCAATACTATAGAAGTCTGTCGAATTTTTGTAAGTTGTCCATCTATATTCTCATACTCAGATGGTCCAAATCGAATAAGAAGCTCGCTCTTGAATTGCTCCTATGAGGGAACTCCGTAGCAAGTTTCATACCAGTCATACTACTGAAGTGCATCACCGTCTAACTGGATGGAGGTTATTTCCACCTTGGATTCTTCTGGGGTTTTATGGAAATGAAAGAATTTCTCTGCCCTCGAAATCCAACTAGTTGGGTCTTCATCTTTCCATCTTGGAAAGTCCACCTTAATGCATGGGTAGCCAGAGTTATATTCTCAGGGCCCCTTTTCTGTATCTCCAGATCTGTTCATCATAGAGCTTAAACTTCCATCGTGTTGTAATTTACTAAAATCCTCCAGCATACTTCTTTTAAATTCATCAAGAGTCTCCTGTAGTCGGTTCTCAATTTTGGTTTCTAATGCCTCCATCTGGGCCTTTACTGAGTTGTCAGTAGCCATTGCGTAAGATTGTAGATTTGTAATTCTCCGTTCTTGCTTCTGATGTCTAGTTAAGGGCATCAGCACTATAGGCGTGAACTGTGGCAAGTGCAACATTGAGGCTTGCTACAGTTGCTATGAGGAGGGAAATTTCTATCGCTACGTGCAGCGTGCGGTGTTGCTGCAGGTGCTGCGATGCAAAGAGGCGATCATCGAGTAGCCTGGGTTGAGATTGCGGTAGTGCGGTTGAAAAAAAAATTGGAAGGCAATGTTCATGGGAGAGGGCAACAGCGTAGTGGCAACGTCGTGGAGAGTGGCTACAGCGTTGTGGGTGGCTGCAACAGTCGTGGTGGTTGCAGAGTTTGCGGAGGCAATCGGCGCTTACAGCTGTCGTGGGAAGAGTCACCGCGAGGAGGGGGATTGACGACGTTGCCCTGTTTTTGTCACACCGTACGCTGGCTGCAGTGACTGCTGTTGAGGCCGGCACCGAAGAGGGGTATGTGGCCACCGGTTGAAGTAGCAGCTGAGGGGGGTCGCGGCTGAGAAGCAGGGGCAATGGGGTGCAAGGGTCAAGCAACAGCGGTGGCCCTTCGCACGCTGCAGCAATCGGAAGTGTTTGCTGCCAAGGTTAGGTCGCAGGAGTAGTGGTGCAGCTAGATCAGCATTACCAAGGGAGCAACGGGGGCTGGGTTAGTCCGCAAGCCATTGGGGGAGCGAAGACAGTCCCTCTCAGGCTATAGCAACCGGGGCTGCTGGTCGGAGAGCAGCGATGGAGGCACATAGCTTGGAAACAGCGATGGTTGTTGCCAAGATCAGTGGCTGTGACGGCGATGGTCACTGAAGGGAAGAGTAAGGGCAGCGGGGGAGTGCACGGGCTGAGAAGCAGTGGTGGTCTAGATGTAAGGCCACCAGTTGTAGCAGCGACAACGGGGAGAGGAGGTAGAGATCGTTGGCCGTAGAAGTGCGGTGGTTGCCGGCCGGAGATCAAGGGCGGCGAGGTGCATGGCCGCTGGTTGAAGCAGGGGGGAAAAAATAGGAGTTCCACCCCTTGCGTGGCTGCCGGTGAGGTGAGTGCAGGGGACATGGCCGCATGTGGCTACGTTCTTCTGTGTTCGCCCCTTCCCTCTTTTTTTTTTTAATTGATTGGGGCTACGGTAAGGTTGATACGAAGTTACAGTGAAAACGTCGAGGATCGCTATTCTGATACTAAATGTTAAGACCCTTTAGGGTTTTAATATAGAAAGAGAAAGAAGTGAAAGAAAAGGATTTGATCTCTTCGAGGGAATCGGCCTCCTTGATCACTTCGAGGGGATCGACCTCCTAGGTTTAGCCAAAAGATTGAATAATTTTTCATTACCCAAAAGAAACAGTTATATCCTTATTTATAGAGTCCACCAGGACTCAGACACTTAATAGTTAAATATTAAATAAATATATTATTCAAGTTTAGGAAATAACAGGTTCGTAAGATATCTCTCTAAGATTTACTTAAGCTAAATCTGTTGAAATGGCCTGCTATCTGCTAAGTTTCGGTAGAAGTCCAAACCGACAGCTTGAGGTCGGTCTGTGGCTTCTTTTTAAGGTTGAGAATGTGATATATATCCGATACGATCATAAAGTAATAAAAGTGATGTTGAATACATGATATTTAACTTATAAGCTATTTGGGTAGAGCAATTGGGTGGGTATTGACGACGAGTCTTACGGTAGTTTCTCAATAATGACCTAACCTAAGTTGAGAACCGACTACACAACTTTTTTAATGGTCGGTTTGATGAAAGGTATACTTAACTTGCTTTTGGCTTTGTGTTTTGGACTTGTAATTTACATGAACATGCTTTGGGAAAATTTATCTTAAATGAAAACTGATGACACACAATCAATATGCTGGAAGGTTGCTTCAGTGTGAGACTAAGAAGTACTCTTCCTTTTTGGTTGTGCTTTTGGACTTGTGATTTATGGGGATGTGCTAGGGGAGATGCTGCTTGTTTTGTAGTGTGATCTGTGACTTTTGTTTTGTTGGTCTTTTTGTTTGTATATGGTGTTTCCTTGCAAGTATTTAGTTCGTATGCTCTTTTGCTCATTCAGTTTTTTGTTCTCATAAATATTTCTTAGATAGTAAAAAATGAAAAAGAACTTTCACCAGAAAATGGTGCAAGAAACTTCTTTCCACTTAACCTCTAAAGTCTACTCTGAATATTTTACAGCTATGACTAGGACCTAAAACTAGGATTAGTATTTGTTTGTCTCTTTGTGAGCTCTGAGCTCTCAGCATGTGACTGAACACTAGATTCTCTTACTTGGACATGACAATATGTTCCCCTTCACCTTATATATGACGAGGTGTTGTGGTCACTTCTTAAGTACCAAGGGGAGGAGGAGGAGGAGGAAGAAGAAGAAGAAGAAGAAGAAGAAGAAGAAGAAGAAGAAGAAGAAGAAGAAGACATGCTGTGATAATGGGTCGGTTCAGTTAGCTCTTTGTGATCAATTCAAAGTAAGAGCCGAGCCGAACCAATATCACCCATGTATGCTTCATTCAGTGTCTTCCCCAAGTCAAGTCCATTTGCTGCATGCGGTGCTTCCATGGTTTTTCCATCTTAGAGCAGCTGTAGCTTGGTAGTTCCGAACTTAGGATGTTCCTTCTATTTTTTTGTGTGTGTGTATGTGTCCAGAAATACATTGATCCTTTGACTTTTAACTATGGCTATGTGGTGCTCTTACAAGAGAAATATATACATATATGACTTCAGTTGTCATGAATAGATTTGTTTCATATTTTGCATATACGCATTGTTAGACTTAAGGAAATTCCTACTGTTGCAAGGTTAAGTTGCTTATAGTGTTTCCAATCTCTTCAGCATCTATCTGCAGAGGGATAAAGTTTCAAGAGTGTGGATGATGGCATGGAGATTAGGTAATAGTTTCTTTGCTAGCTCCATCTGTCCTCAAACTCATCTTTCCATCTCTTTTACCATGCTTGCCTTTAGCATAGGGGCATAACACTGAGACATGCTTTCCTTATTATTATTAATATTGTTATTATTTTGTTAAAGATATGGGCAACTGTCTTCTAGTCTATAACCTCAAAGCTTTGCTACCTTGAACAGAAAATGCTGAAACAGATAAATGAATCAATTTGCATCAGAAATTACTTCTATCAAGCTGTAAACTTTGCCTTCAATGTTGTTCCTTCCTTTTCCTAACCTTCTGAATTCAAATTTTACTTGAGTGAACCACAATAAACATGAATTAGCAGACTTGACGGTGGTCAACAAAAACAGCCTTTGCAGTACTTGTGCAGGAAGCCGGTATGTGACCACCAAATCTGTTCCCAAAGCAACACATCCATGAAGGCCGAGGCAGAATGAAGGCAAAGTAGATAGTGGCGCTGTGACCGTTCTTGCCTTTATCTAGAGACGATTTAACCAGAAATGAAGCCAACGATACTCCCAAGTAGTGAAGTTGACGATTACCTTGTCAATTTTACGTGGAATTTTTAGAGGCTTCACGGAATGGGTCATTTTAAATGCATGTAAATGAAAACCAAAGAGTTTGGCAAATGCAAAAGAAAATTCTATATCCTGTTCTGAATCTAAAACGTAGCTTTTAATTAAACTTCATGGTCTTCACTTTGATATTGGCACAGGAGGATCATCGTGGTGCTCAGGAAATTCAGTGCCCTTAGGCAGAAGCTACATTTCCAATTTCAAAGTCTTGCTGAAATTGGAAGGTTTATTTCATCCCAATATACCCAATAGTTCATGACAAATGGAGCAAGTATTTTTTATATATATATAATAGTATAAAAAAAGATAATGATAAAAAATAATAACTATCAAACTTGCTTGGCTGAAGTACAGAACTCATGGGATAAAAATCTCACATCTCTGCACATCTCACATATGGATGTTGGAATTATAGCATCCACAAAAATAATTGTTACTTCACATTCACTGACATAATGTAAGAAAAATCTTCTTTGATTCATTATTTATGACCATTACATTTCATTTCTCTTTTATTAAGCCCCAAGTACAAGAATGAAAAAAACTTGCGAGATTGAGGAAGAATACAATAAAAAAACTACAAATCAAGCCATATCACTTATTATTACTTTCCTTTTCTAATAGTTGCATATTTGATTTAATGAAAATATTCTTTTGTTGTTTAAACTTGCATGTCCAAGTGTGAACTCCAAGCATATCTACTTGAAGAAGAGGCTCTTTGTGAGGGTTGAGACCTTATAGAAAAATAGTTTGCATCTATGAAATGTTGATACCTAGCAATGTCATCCCCTTTTACATCCAACTGGGCACCTACTAGAATTGAGATGTACTTAGATCGATCTAGCTCTATGTGATCTTAATATAGTCCATGTTAACACCCAGTAGTAGATGTAATGAAGACTCAACCTTCATAGGCTAAGTTTAATCTAACTTAAATAACCTTAAGTTTATTTATTCCTAGAATTGTCGGGGAGCATGTTATGATCTTAGTAAGTTACTTAACTTGTGTTAAGTCTCGAATTTGATAATAAAATTAATTAATAAATTTGATAAATTAATATTATGTTAAGTGATATAGAAAATATATTGACCATAAATTAAGATATACCAAAGGGCAAATGTCAAGCTAGAGTCAAACGTTGTGCTAGAAGATTATGATGTTAAAAATTGGAGTTTATGCTAGAGTTTTCGACATCGTATCAGAGGATCAGATATCATGCTAGAAGATTATATATTATAATGAAGTCATGTTGAAAGAATAAGCAATATATCAGAGAATAGGATGATATGCTAGAGGTTTGAATGAAATATTAAAAGATTAGATGACATGCTAAAAGAGTGGATACTATATCGAAAGCTCTGATAAAGTACCAGAATAAATGATTGTTGATTTTAAGCCTTATTTGAAGATGATTTTGGGTTGTAATTAGGACTCAATTAAATTAAATTTATCTTATGTTAAGTTAAAACTAAAGTGGGCTAAATCTAAATTATATTCAGGCCTAAACTAGGCCAAATCTATGCATGAGCGATGATATCACCCAAATGAGATGATGTTATCACCTAGAGCCAGTGTGGTACTTACCTTAGGATGATAGCACCATCTAGTCTATGTGATGATATTGTTCAGGACAACGGATTACCCGAGTAGTATCATTTTAGAGTATTGATTGTAGTACCACTTAGAACAGTTGTAGTATTATTAGTACTTTTGATTTTGAGTACTTTTCTATAATTTACTTTATATTTTGGGGCTCTTTAAAGGCTATAAATATCCCACTTCATGCATGTCTATGAGGTAATAATTCTTGTGTTCTCTAGTGTTGAAATCCTTTATTAAAGCCTTACTTGAATTCCACCTTCTTGAGTTTTTAATTGAGTTACTAAGTTTAGAATATGTAAGATTCTAGATAGTGATGAAGTTTAAAAGTTATCTTCTAAGCCTTAAAAAGAGAAGGTTGTAACGGATTATTGATTTTTACTTATTAGAAGCAAAATTAATAGCGAACGTCAATAGTCTCAAGGGAAGAGAAATCGGGAGTAAACATATGTCAGGAAGACTGGCTTATTATAGAATTTATTTGCCTTAGCATCTTTACTTGTTCTCTTACTCATACTTATTTCTTGGTTGAATTATTTTCAATACTTGTCTTTTTTCATAATCAAAATTTTAGAGTTCTTTAAAGTTTATAATAATACTAATTCACCCCTCACACTCGCCCACACCCTCCCCCCACCCCTCACCCTACCCCCTCTCTTAGTGTTATACTTATACTAATCATAACAATTGGTATCAAAGTAAGATTCTCTCATTTGGATTAACACGCAAGATAGAATTAATAATATTTTTAAGTAATTAAGATATATACTTCTCATATTCAATAGGATAAATTACACCTATTGAAAAATATAAATGAGAATTTTTTTATTTTTTATGAATTATGATTTCTAGAATGTTATTGAATTTGATTTTCAAAAATTCACAAAGCCTATAGATGAATTGAATGATTATGAAAAACTGATGTTTTATTTAAATACTAAAGCTATGAATATTTTATATTATATTTTGGATAGAAATGAATTTAATTGGGTTTCTACATGTGAAATTATTTTTGATATTTAATATACTTTATAAATTACCCATGAAGGCATAAGTTTACTTGACTATGATTTTGAGCATTTTATGATGATGCTAAAAAAAAATCCATTAGTGATATGTTTGCTTGACTTTTTGATATTATCAATCAATTAAATGCTCTCAATAAATCTTATTCTAATCATAATCTATCAAATCAGACACTTAGGTCACTTCCAAAAAAAATTGGGATGTGAGGGTAACCATAATTCAAGAAGAAAAGGACTTAAGCAACCTTTTACTTGAAGAGATTACTAATGACCCATGAGATGATATACAATGTATGTGAATAAAAATGAAAAATTGATCAATAGAAGAATGGTTCAACGAAGAAAGCTTTAGTGAGTTAAAGGCACAAGAGCAAAGCACCAATGAAGTATCAAATATGCCCTTATGGCTGTTGATAATGATGTAACAAACTCCCTTGAATCCTCTTAATCACATGAAAAACTAATTAGAGCATTTCATGATTTATATGATGAACTAAATAAGATTATAAAATATATATATAATTCATTAAAAAATGATCATATTTTACTTACTAATAAGCTTGATATATTAAAATTTGTTCATGGCAAATATAACTTAAAATCTTTTATTCCTTGTACTTGATGTGAAGACTTAAAATCATATTATCTTGAACTTAAGAAAGAAAATAAGTTTATAAAATAAACTCCAGGTAAATTTAAGATTGAAAATAAATCACTTAATATGATTCTCACTAAATAAGATTATACAAAAGAAGGTATTGGCTTCACACATAATAGCATTCATCATAAGCCAATCAAGTTTGTAAAAGTTTTTACATTGTATGCTCATACATCTCCTAGAATAACTATAATATTATAAAAAATTTAATCACTTTTCTTATTCTTGTTATCTTAAGAAAAATATTACAAAATGTGTTTGGTTTTTCAAAGGAGGTATATTCTCCAAAAGAAAGCCAAAAGCACAAGAGATTTGCCTATAAAATGGATGCTCAAGAATATAATCACAAATTTGACATATAATTTAAAGCTCTCCAGCCAAGATTAATGATATATTACTTTCGGTAAAGACAACCAAGGAAAATATACTGCTATCAATAATACATCCAACCTTATTATATGACATTGAATACTTAGAAATGCAAGTACTAACTAAGTAGAGATTTGCCTCTAAGTTCACAAAAAAACAATTGATAGTATATCATCAAGCTTGTTAGTTCATCATACATAACTTTATCACAGACAACATAAATAACTAAATTAGGACATAAGCATATCTTTTAAATGATATGTTTGATCCTCTTCTTGTTACATAAGCATGAGAGTATAAACTGTGTTATAAAGCTTTATAATCGAGTGGAATGAAAAGATTTTTAAATTTCATCATGAGGATGAATTTGATAGTATTGCTCTTGGTATTCTTTGCAATGAAACATGGATTCACTAGCACTTCCTCTCTCTAAGAATCCCCCAAACATATGTACCTTAAAGTGTTCAAATGTAAATATTTTTTGCTTAAGACTATGTTAAAATTCATATGCTTGATCTTAAGAAAATTATGATTGTAAAAGAGATGATTCATTTTTTGATATATCTATTTTCATGGCATGAGAAGCATTTTAGTGATGAAATATGTGACAATTATAATATAGAAAAGTTATCAATGTCAATGATTTAGAAAGAGTATAATGCTTGACATACTATAGTGATCATTTTATATATTTCTTTTGCTAATGATGATGATTTAAATCCTTTATTTCTTACTTTTGTTTTTTTTTTTTTGTCGTATTTGAGTTGACTATTTTGGTTTCATTCATAATTTACTTGTAATTGTTGTGTCTTTTGGTCTATTTTCATGAGTATTACTTGGGTTGATTATTTTGGTTTCACTGATAATTTACTTGTAATTGTTGAGTCTTTTGGTCTATCTTCATGGGTATTTTTTAAAGTAAATATCATATTTGAAGACTCATCAAACTGACTTATCTTGATGATCGTATTATGGATGACCTATTCTTTCATATCTTACTTAAGGTGACTATTTTGATTTTATTGATATCTTATATGCAATTGTCAAGTCTTTTGGCTTACTTGATGAATATTTTAGAAAGTAAATATTATATTTTGGAACTCATAAAAATTACTTATCAAATGATAGAATTAAAGTTAAAAAATCTGTATCATTTGTGTGCCCCTCCTTTTTCTAATGATAAAGGGGGGATAAATGTTAAAAGACTTGTGAATCTTCTTTCTATTCATGACTTGTGTTGGATTTTATGATGTACCTTGTTTATGATTTCTTGATGTTTAAAACTTGTGACTTATGTTTCTCTCAACTTGTTGATTTTATTGACTTGACTTATGTTTCTCTTGAATTTGATATGTTTAAAATGTTAGGATGTTTACAAAATTATGCTCAAGTTATATTTCACTTGATATTATCTTCTACTTGATTCAATTTGAGACTCATGATGTTTTTGAATAAATTTTATATTTTTTTAAAATATATACATCTTATACTTGCACAATAAAAATAGGGGAGTCTTTTAAATTTTTTTATCAATTGATTGTCATCATAAAAAAGGAAAAGATTATTGAATCTTAAATTTTAATAATAAAATCAATTGATAAATTTAATGAACTAATATTATGCTAAGTAATATAGGCAATACTTCAACTATGGACTAGGAACACCAACATTGTTATAATGAAAGCTTGAGAGTTGGACATTGTATCGAAAGACTATCATGTTGAAAATTAGATTTTATGCTTAAGATTTAGATATCATTCTAGAGAATCATATATTATGTTGGAAGATTAGATATCCCGACAAAGTCGAGATATCAAAGGATTGAGTGATGTCTCGAAGGATAAGGTAATGTATCGAAAGTTTGGACGAAGAATCAAAATATTAAACATGTCATAAGAGTGGATAACATGTCGAAAGCTTTGACAAAGCATTAGAAGAAATGATTATTGATTTAAAGCCTTATTTGAAGATGATTTTGGGTTACAATTAGGTTTTAATTAAACTAAATCTATCCTATGTTAAGATAAGGTTGAAGTGGGTTGAATTCAAGTTAGATTTAGGCTCGTACTATGCCAAATCTATGTAAGAACGATAGTACTATCTAGATAAGGCAGTGGTATCACCCAAAGCTAGTATAGTACTGACTTGAGGCAATAGTACTACCAAGGATAAAAATGGCTCAAGCATTCAAAGTGTTGATGGTAGTACCATTTGGAGTAGTGGTCACTAGTAACTTGATCACTAGTAACTTGATTTTGATTATATTTTTATAATTTACTTTATATTTTGAGGCTCTTTGAGTCTATAAATATCCCACTTCATATATGATTGAGAGGCATAATTCTTGAGTTTTCAAGTGTTGAAATCCTCTCTTGGATCTTTGCTTGAATTTCACATTCTTGAGTTTATAGTTAAGTTATTAAGTTTAGACTATATGAGATTCTTTAGAGTGATCAAGTATAAAAGTTCTATCATAAGCCTTCAAAAGAAAAAGATTATAAAGGGTTATTAATCTAATATTTACCAGCTAGAAGCTCGATCAATAGTAAAAGTCGATAGTCTCGAAGAAAGATGAATTAAGAATGAATATATGTCAGGAAGATCGAACCACTATAAAATTGATTTACCTCTTTATCTTGTTCTCTTACTCATGCTTATTTCTCAATTGAATTATATTTTAATTCTTATCTCTTTTCTTGATTAAAATTTTAGATTTTCTTAAATTTTATAATAGCACAAATTCATACTCATTCTTAGTGTGATCATAACAACTTGTTCTTCGTCATTCCAAAGGAAAACTTTCTCTTCCTCTTAAATAGTAACAATGGCTATCCATACTAAACTTGAGAAGAGTTGATAATTTATCTCAATAGCTTTCAAAAACTCTCCTTGATTTTGTATTCTCATTTTGTGCCATTCGTCGGATGTATTGACATTCATGTTGACATTCTCTATACCTATAGCTGATTACACAAAAGGTGAAGCTTCAAAATCCTATCCTCTTAAGGTAAAGGAATCAAGGATAGACTCGATAACTATCAGAACAAAAGGATATCAAAACTTAGTTCCTATAGATGGAGGGATTAAGATCAAATATACTAAGCTCTTTTGACAAAAAGAATACATCAATACATAAATCTCTTAAACTAGAGGGACCACAAGTACACAGATAAACTCTTCTAGTCGATGAGCGTATTTCAAAATTATCACTAATGCATGATCATTCCTAAAACTCTTTAAAAGATACTATATAGTGACTTGAAAATTAATGAAGGATAATAAGAAAAAAAAGTCATTGGAAGTTGAAGAAAATAAAAAAAAAGTCCAAAGGGATTAAACTGTTTGAAGATAAAGTTTTCAAATATGTAATTATAGTTTTAATATACAAGGTCAGAACAATCGTTTAATTCCTACCACCAAATAATTGATGCAACTCTACAATAAATTGCATTCCTCAAAATGTGAGACATAAATCGAGATGATAAAAAGCAATCTGCCTACGGATAAGATTATCTCGGGAAAACAAAGTAGCAGGATCTATCCATCTCTTTGAAGGCTTCCGAACCAAGATGCTTTTCTACGTTGACCATAATTGGCCTAGGTGAATTTATTTAAGATCCATCTTGATAGCCAGGGTAGCTTTTCCTGATATGTTGTAGTTACATATCGAGTGCCAAGATTAGCTAGTACCTTGGTCAAACAGTTCTAATTCAATAAATCAGGCTCAACAATTAGCTATTAGTCGGCTACACTTTCCTAGAAAATGTATCAGGCTTAGATGCACAAACTACGCATAGTGTGTGATGGGAAACACCTGATACAAGAAAATAATTTATGTTAATAAAATGTTAAAACTTTATAATATCATCCTCTATGTCATCCAACTCTATGCCTAACTAAATCGACATGGCACAGGTAATATGGGTATGATCTATGTTGCACTTGGCAACTCATGAGTGTGCTCCTTGGCTTGATGGAGTTAAGTCGAGAAGCATTGTGATGTGTGGACAAAACTGAGCCAGTACCAACTCGATCGATTGATTCATTATTTGATTTTCAACCTAAAGCATACTTTGCAAACCTAGTAAACATCACCAAAAGATACTTCCTACTCTACTTCAACTCTAAACTGCTCTAATACCATAGTGCTCTCAAACCAAAAAATATATATAATGTATCAAAATTTTAAAAAAAATCTGTAACTAGGTTAGTTCAAGAATCCTCCGTAACGATCCATCATTATTACCTAGTTCCCTAACTAGTTATACTTATGCTGTAAAAATGAAAAACCTTATCTAAAATCTCTCTATAAAGGCTTCTTTCTCTTTCTAGAATTGCTCATGAAGCTCTTAACATTAAAGGGTTCTTCCATGATATGAGTGTCAAAGGAGGTTCTTCAAAAAAAAAAAAAAAATCCATAGGACTTTTATTTTAAAGGTTCTTCGAAAAAAATTCATAGGACCAAGTTAGCCCTACCCACCCTCTTTGGATAGATGATCAAAAGCCAAGAGATATAACGATGATATGTAGCATCTTGTGGCACCACCAAAACAAAAACTAGCCTAGGAAGAAGTGTTGTGAAATGATTTATACTAGTAGTTATTTTAGATAATTCCTATTCACATGATGGAACGACTCATGCATATTCTCATTAATTAAGCACAAGTGTCACATTATCCTTATCATCATAGTCATGAAAAGATAATTTCTACATGAGGTAGTGCCATACCCCAATTTTTTTATTTTTTTTTAAATATAAATATTTATGTAGGCCCGAAGATTTTATTGTATGGGTTATGACCATATTAAGATCTCACATGAATACCAACCAAAATAGATTGTTAATCTATTTATAAATCATATATCAATTATGTATGCTATATACAAGAGAGCATAAATGCTGTAATTAATATATATGTATAAACACCGCTCATTAAATCATGTATCAAATATGTACATACATATGGAAAGCACCATAATTGAATTAATAGGCATGCAAGTAGCACTCATTTCGTATGCAAAAAATATTTATTTTTTTATTATAAATCTGGTATCTGAATTAGTTTAA
Source organism: Musa beccarii (assembly GCA_024322285.1). NCBI lineage: Eukaryota > Viridiplantae > Streptophyta > Magnoliopsida > Zingiberales > Musaceae > Musa > Musa beccarii. The sequence goes on from CM044394.1 coordinate 8,472,169, forward strand.
CATAAAATTTCTAAACAGTAGTTCATAGGACATTATAAACAACTAACGGGCCCTAGCTTCGGCCTTAACCTAACCTATAGCTGGATTATTGGGCCTGAAACGGATTTAATTTCAATTGAACTATGCATGAACTGAGCTCAATTTATAGAACCAGTCGAGTTCTCAGTGAACCAACTCTACGTGGGTTCAATTAACACTTAACTAGCCTTAATTAAGCTGAACCATCTTTCAACCAGGCTTAATTACTAATCGAAAGGCTACATTGGGCTCATCAAACACTGAACCAGCTCCAAATGGCCCATAACGAATCAGATTTGAACTGGGTAAAACAAGCCTGAACCAATTTGATCTGACCTAAACCAAGCATAATTTATCCTTAATTGATTTGAACCAATCATAATTTAACCTCAGTCGGTTTTAACTGAGTTAATTAATTTAGTGTGAACCGGGGTTCAATTATTCAGAACTGATCCAAGTCAGGGCTCAAGTGGCCTGAACCGACGCTAGATGGTCTAAACCGAGACTGAATTGGTTTGAATCTACCTCGATTGGTCTGGACCGCAACTCAATTCCCTGAAATGAGAAATTGGCTTGTACCGGTCACACAATTGGTTTGAACCAAAACTTAATTTTTCTGAACCGAGATTTAATTGGCGGCCCAATTGTCCTTAAACTGGTCCAATTATCATTAATTGATATGAACCCATCTGTCCGGCTAAAAGACACTGGGCCGAATCTAATCATGCTGAGCTGGGTCATATATTTGGTTGGTGCCTAGAAAGGTGATGACGGGTCAGAATTAAGCCAATTTGGTTTTGAATCAGAGTAAGGCTCGGTGTGGCCGAACCGGCTGTCTGGATTGCAGATGGGCTCGGACGTGTACTAAACCTGGTTTGGGTCGTCTGACTCGTGCCAGTGTTCATCTGGGGTTGCGCTTCTTGGGCTCGGGCCTGGGCGCAACTTAGTCATAGTCGGCGGGTGCAGGCCTGAGTCCTGGTCACGACCAACGGAACCGTTCTCCCTGCTCGGGTCAACGGGATCCGACCTGAGTCGAACCTCCTTAAAAGCGGCCCAACTCTGCAATTAGGCATGAGCCGGGCCTGCACATAACCCAGATGTAAACCGTGGCGGGTTGACCCCGATTGGGCTTGCTGTCTCCTTTGTGTTTTTACTTTTTCTTTTTCTCTTTTTTTTAATATAAGTTAGTTGTAACCCAGAAATTAGATTCATAAATCTAAAATTCTTAAACTTAGATTGCATGTCAAATTACTTAATTTAATGACATGATTTAATTCTAAGAACGAGCCAAATCTAATATGATTGATTATTGACATTCTTGCCTTTTTTAATTATTTGCTACTATAAATCCAGAATTAACAGAAATTTTTTTAAATCATTGAATCATGGTTCCATATCATAATTTCATGAATCCCTTAAATGATGTCTTCCATAAAAATCTAAACATGAAGCAACATGTATAAACAAAAATTATAAAACAAATAATATGATATTATTTAAAGGAATAAAAATTATTTAAACACAAACAAATAATGAGGAAATCTTCCTCTTGGCCGTAGCTTCCCCCTCCTCCAAGCACCCATGAAAACTAAGCCAATTTGTGTAGCTGTCCAGATGAGCTAGTTCTAGTGTTTAAAAATGTTAAAGACTCTTAGGCATATTATCTTTAGGGATAAAATAGATTATATAAATTCAAATATTAATATAAAATGCATAAAATCCTAGTAAAAAGAAAATTCGGGTTTTAAAATAAATTGTAATTAGATTCTATATGTCAAACCTTGGTTATGGACGAAATTTGTCCTAAGTGTTTATGTATGTTTTATCTTTTAGTTAATATTATTTTGATTTTCTTATTTAAAATAATTTACTCTATGTTAAAAATTAATAAATCTAAGTCAAATTAGTCAATATTAACATATATCAATTTGAATATCGATTCAATCCAAATACTTAAGCTTATTAGATTGTGTGCCAAACTCTATATATATATATATACTCCAAGAGAGAATACGAGGTAGCAGTTCGATCCTACAACATTGTCGGGGTATCAGTTTTGATCGGATGGTCTTGCTCATCTGCGAGGACATAGTTGGAGAAGACGCGGCTTCCATCGGCAAAAAGCGAGCACCGTTCGTGCGTGTGTCGTAGCAAATAAAATTTCTTGATAAAAACTAATTTATAGTAGTTACAAGATGGTTTATACGGACGCATTAAAAAAAATAAAAATAAATAAAAAACCACACGTCCTATTGACTGGGTCTATGTAGATTATTATATGCCCACAACCCTGTAAAATGTTTACCAAATAGATATGCTGACAAGTATAAAATAAATCTACGCCATCGCGCCGAATGACTACTTGGAGCTTTTTCTCGGACAATCGGTCAACATCCAACAAACAATAGCAAATAACAAATCGAAATGACACAAGTCGCAGCTACTGTGCAAACAATACTCTCTGGCCACAGGGGTTCACAGCAAAAGGAGAGGACACAGAAGGGTTTAGGTTCGATAACAGAGGAAAAGAACGCGACTAAGTTCTCCATCTGACAGCAGAAATTGTTTGCTTGAAAGAAGCATTCTGCCACTTTGGTCTCTAGTTAATGACTCTTTTAACACGGCACCAAAATAGATGTTCCAAGAATTAGAAAGAAAAGCATAACACATTGACCAGTTATATAAATTTTCACCTATAACTTTTACAGATTGCGGCACAAGGCAATACATTAGCACCGTGGAAGACACAGAAAAACTCCTCACCTGATGGTTTCTAAAGAACTAAACGCTATTTGATTTCTAACAGAAAATTCTACTGTACGATTTAATCAGTGTCTATGAGAGGGTTACAATCTTTCGAATGCTAAAAATACTAGGTCACCGCATCTATGCCATCTTTTGCTTGTGAATCCTCCACCATCGCTTCCTACCAGCATACTTCAGCACCTCGTCAATTAGCACCACAGGGAGAGACACCAAGACAACCAGAAGCCATTCATTCAGGCCCAATGGAACGATTCCAAAAATATTTGCCAGAAAAGGGACATAAACAATGATAAAATGGAGCCCAAATGAAACCAGCATTGCAAGGAGTAGCCAAGGGTTCCTCCATGGGGGCACATGAAGTAAGCTATTGTCTTCTGATAAAGCATTGAGAGAATTGAACATCTCAGTTGCTACTAAAACAGATAAAGATAAGGTCATTGCCTTAACTTTCCCAACTGTGAAATAGTCACAGGGATCTGTGAAAGAAATCACTCGGTCACCAGCCACAAATGAATTAGGATAGAAATCAGGCCATGCAGTGCATTCTCCCCATGAGCGGAGTTCAGCTAGAGAGATAAACGTGTGGCCATCACTAGCAAGATCTAGGCCCATGAAAGATGGCTGAGTGTACCACAAGATGAAGACACCAACAGATGCTAAACCAACATAAGCACCGATCACCTGATTAATCAAAAACAGGCATAGCTCACAATCAAATTGTACAATTCAAAAATATTTGATCTATGTGAACGCACAAATGTGACAGTTTAACAATCACTGTTAAAGATTTTACTTTATTAAAGCTGTTCCACTTCTTAGCTTTTTACCTAAACTCTCCAAAAGTAAAATATCTATGACAAAAATGCACACTATGATTTATCTCAGAAAAGCAATAATACCAAAAAAAAACCATCATAGAATCTGACAGAACACATTTGAGATAAGCATCCAGCGAGTTCTTCTGCTTATACATCTCTATGTACTCAAGTGATTGGCCCAAATTTAGTAGAACTTATATAACACTTAATACTAAACCTAGTATTTTATTGTTTTGAACACATTACATTTCTATCATATGTGAGAGAATCTTTTTAGTTGTGCACTAAATTCCTAAGAAAAATCAGATAGGTAGCTGTGCACTCAATGAATGAGAAACAGAACCCACTGAGCGGGGTGCTTACGTGAGTATTTTGGTTGATTTCGCCATTGTGCATTGAGCCAACAGTAATAAGTTTTGTTAGGTTACTTGATTTCATTAGTTGCACGAGAGATTCTTTTCAACATCTCAATTGAATACAATAAGTGAGAAGTGAGTTTTGGGGTGCATTATCAAGCTCTTTCAGCTATAGGGCTTTTGGAACAAGTATGAATTACAACACTTGCAAACAAAGAGCTTTAGAGCTTGTGATGTATCACAAGTTTACTTAGACAACTTTAGTTCTGCGGTCTGCAATCAGGTACTATTTTGTTAGTCATAACAATATAAAGATAAATCTTTGTGCAAATATTAACATCTTCAGACAACCATAGAAGGGCTTAAAACATAAAGCATTATACTTACCAGGTAACGGAAGAGAACCCAAGAATTAATAAGAGCAGCATTGCTTTTGCAGGGTGGTTTCTGCATAATATCAACATCAGCAGGGTTAAAACCCAGAGCTGTTGCGGGAGGCCCATCTGTCACCAAATTAACCCAAAGAAGCTGAACCGGTATTAGGCATTCCGGGATGCCAATTGCAGCAGTCAGAAAAATGGAAATTACTTCCCCCATATTAGATGATATCATATATCTAAACAGAAAGAATCATAAAATGAGCATAGAGGTCACAGAAGTCAAGAAAACAGAAAATACTCAGAAAAAGGTACCTAATAAAAGATTTCATATTACTGTAGATAGCACGGCCTTCTGCAACAGCTGAGACAATTGTACTGAAATTGTCATCTGCCAGAATCATATCAGCAGCTTGCTTTGCAACCTGAAACAGAAGTAATTTGTAAGACATTTAAGATCAATTATTTTTAGTAACCATAATGGAAAATCCTAAAATTTGTACAAAGGAGCTGGAAAGATAATCCTTAAAAAAGATATCTCATGTTTTTGAAGTAAAAGAAAGACAATCCAATGTCTTACTTCAAGCAAAATAACATAAAAGAGGTATTATTAGCAAGGAATACCTCAAAAGAGAGTGTTCATAAAAAAGCCAAGTCAAGTCGCAATACCCACCAAATGAAAACATGAAAATGCCAAGAATTGTCAAATGAGTGATTGATAAACGCATTTATTGCTCTCATAATTCCACTATATTCATAAAGCATGCATGCTCCACTTACTTCTGTTCCTGTAATACCCATAGCAATACCAACATCAGCTAGCTTTAGTGCAGGTGCATCATTGACACCATCTCCAGTCATTGCAACTATCTCACCCATGTCCTTTAGTAGCCGCACAATATCTTGTTTATGTCTTGGCTCAGCCCGTGAAAAAACTACACCTCCAGGCTTTGACAAAATTTCCATTTGTTGGTCAGCTGGAAGGGTCATGAACTCTTTACCAGTAAAACTTTTGCCTCTGAGGCTTGTCTTGTCACTAAATAGTGCAATTTCCTTGCATATTGCCTCTGCAGTGGACTTATTGTCACCAGTTATGACCATAACTTTGATACCAGCACATCTACAATCTTCAATGGCCTTGTGAACCTCATCACGAGGAGGGTCCTACTCAAATTTGCAAGTTCATAGTCATCAGCACGCAATAAAATATTTGCAATTCAGAGAAGCAACACTGAATATCACAAATTATAAGAAATAACTCAAGGAATTACCCTCAGACCAACAACTCCAACAAAAATTAAATTACTCTCAATTTCAGGGTAGTTTGCAGGATCAAGCAACCTCTTGTGAGCTGGATGAGTTTCTGAATTGTAGTCAGAAAACTCTCCCAAGTCATCCTTAAAAGCAAATCCCAAACATCTTAAACCCTTCGAACTCATTGCTTGGACATTCGACATTATCAACCATTTAGATGACTCATCCAGCAAAGCAACTGATCCATCTGAAAGCTGGACATGAGAACTCCTCTCAAAAACACTTTCGAAAGCACCCTGACAATGAAACAAAATTAATGTACAAGAGAGAGTATCAAATGTGATTAAATATTATCCAGTAAATATAAACTTTTAATTGAAGTTCATTTAGATGTAACAAACAATATCAAGTAGTTTTAGCAGAATTAAGTATCCTTCAACGAGAACCAACTCATACAGTTGATGATATCTTGAACTGCCAATTTTTTTTAACTAAAGAATTTACAAGATAGTTATTTGATTGAAACATTCTTTTTCCCACCATATTCTTACATATACATTTAGTGAAAAGACATTTCTTTGGATTCTATGAGTTAAACATTTTTCATTTCTAATTTTCTCATGCTCATATGACACTTTTACAAGAGTTCAGAAACAGAGATGCCTAATGAGTCATGCAACCACCTCTGTTACTCTGTGATTTACTTAAGTTACCACCTACAGTGGTGCAACATTTACATCATGGACCTGGCACATTCAAAATGGCAGAGATGAGATTATTTGTAAGTCTTCTCATATTCAATTGAACAATGGACGTGAGACATAAATGCTCTTATAATGGTTGTGTATTTTAAGTGTACTGATTCTGATATGTATTGGAGACACAAGACATGGACATGACACGGCACAGACACAGCAGCACATCATTTTAAAAAAATTAGGACATGGACACAGCTAGGACATTCGCATTTTTAATATATATATATATATACATATATATTCTATTAACACAAGTTTTGTAGTATTTGTATTTAAATTTTATAAACTCAATAATGCGAATAAATAAATATCATATAGGTTAAAACAATTAAGATTATACAAATGTAAGTATCGAAAATAAAGGTTGAGTATACCAAATAGTATTTAACAATCTCTAAATATAATTGTTATATGTTTCCTTACAACGTTCTCGTCTCCATGAAGAATCTGAGGGCAGCACTGCACGTGAGGGCCACACGATGAAGCACTTAGGAGCAAAGTGGGAGTGGTGCCATGTACCACAAATAGAAATGAAAATAAATAAAAAAGACACAGCTGGAGACATGTCGAACATGTGTTCGGTCGTGTCTTGTGTCTGACGCATGTCGGACACGGACACACCCACCAAAAGCATATGTTCGTGCTTCTTAGATTAGAGCCATATGAAGCCAACAGGTCTTGTGTCTTTCACTTCTATTACTAGTGGTTTGATTCTCATGAAATAAATGAAGAATGTACCCTCCTTTCAACTTCAAAAAAAGGGAGGGAGAGATGATTTATAGAGTAACGAGGACAAAATAGTTGAGACTTAAGACTGCCTTAAAAACAATTAGAGGTTTTTCAAAAAATAGAATTTTACTCTAATCCAAATGCAGTAGAAGTAAATCATAACGATCAAGCACCTTCACAAGAAGATGGTTGCTTCCAGTTGGTCTATGGACAATAACACTCATAGACTTGCGCACACGATCGAATTCCAATGCTGCAAGCCTTTTAGATCTCTTCGTCCACCACTCACAACAGTCTGTCTCAGAACTAATTGAATCAGAAAAAGGAATTTTCTTGACAATTAGTATAGAATGAAAGACCAAAGAGAAAACATATTTCTCCTCACCTAATCTTACAGTATTATGGTTGATGGAAAAGTCAAAAGCAAACTCTGTGTCACGAATTCTGTTCCTTACCTTTGCACCTGGAAGTCCCATCTTCTCAACCAGTACCTTTAGGAAGGATAATATTATCAGAAATAACTTATGATGCATGAGAAGAATAAATATATATAGAAAAGATAAGATACATAGACTAATTTAAAAATTCAGAATAATATTAAACAATAAAAATAGGAAAAATTGCTTGTTTAACTGCTTTTAGCTTGAAATGCATAATTTTTTATTTTTTATATGGAAAGATGAGAAATTTTGGTAAACATTCAAAGTTGGTCATGTATAAATCGATATAATGCCACATAACTTTATTGAAGGCACTATGTTGTTCTAGAAATATACAACATTAAATTTCAGTTATGTATCATAAGAAATGCATAAAATATCTTACTCAGTGCTTTATCATAAATCTGCCCTCAAACAGTAATCACACAGTCTACTATTATGCAGCTACTATTTATTTTGTACAAGCTTGGCTAGCATTGTTCATATCAAGGTTCACAATTCTATACCGTACCAGATTATTGAGCTCAGCTTGATATGATACGGAACAAGTATACTGAGCGGTATGTTCCGATGTACCGCTCAGTATATATATATATATATAATAAATTTAAAAAATAAAAAAAGTGCGACATTGCCTCATTTCTTCTGCTAGCATAGGGAGAAGAAACGTTGCCTCGTTTCATCACAAGGTTTCTTCTCCCTATGTAAAAAAGGGCAACGTTGTCGAGGCGATGTCGCCTCGTTTCTTCTGCTCGGTTTCTTCTCCCCATGTCGCTGAGGCTTCTCCTCACGCAAATGAGGAGAAGTTGCCGATGACGCCGAGGCCTCATCGCCTCAGACGAGGAGAAGGCAACATCTCATCTGCAGTGTCCAACAAGGGAGGGCGGCAACAAATCGAGATCGTCGAGGGAGAGCGATGCCGGATCTCGAGGTTCTCCCTTTTCTTCTCCCTCTTCTTCTTCTTCTCCCTCTTCTTCTTCCTCTTCTTCCTTCTCCCTCAGCTAATACCATCCAATAGCAGGCGGCGATGGTCAAAATCAACTATCATCGACCAATTTCAGGTGATAACGGGGCAAAAACAACCCCAATCGACAATACCACCCGATAGCAAACGATCCACATACCAATCTGCTGACGGACCAATACATATCGCCCGATACAGGCGGTATCATTCGAAATTAAAATTCTTGGTTCATATGTACTTCAAAATTTATAATTACATTGTTTATTCACTAGTCGCTTTACATTCTATTACCATTACACTTCTTTTCACACATTATATTCAGATATCTGCAAAAAAATATGTGACATATTTTATCATGAGTTCATTAAGGTGTAATGTTGAATCAGTAATTATTTCATAGTGTAATCTATGTAAAATGGTACAAGCTTGTATGATAAATGCAAAGTCAATTTGTATATAGCATGAACCTTGAGAGCTGCCTCTGTAGGCAAACCTGTAGCACGGAAAAGATAACCGTCACGATAAATTCCAGCATCATTGCAAATTGCACATATCCCTGCTAAAGCCTGCAAGCTCTCATCCATGTTGCGGTTGCACCATCCACTTATTCCTCCATCCTTTGGATTGTACGTTGTACCATCTACATGAAACACTCGAATAGTAGACAGATTCTCACCGACAGTAAAGAATTCATTCACAGACATCTGGTTGGTTGTTAGTGTTCCAGTCTTATCTGAACATATTACAGTTGTACATCCTAAAGTTTCCACACTTGGAAGCTTCCTAACAATTGCATGTTTTTGAGCCATCTTCCTAGTACCCAAAGCTAAACATGTTGTGATTACAGCTGGAAGACCTTCAGGAATAGCCGCCACGGCAAGGGTTACTGCTATTTTGAAATAATATGTGCATTTCTCGAATGAAAAGTAAAAGTTCCACATTGATGTGTTTACACTATCCCAAGTTATAAAATTCCGGTAGTTCATGGCCCAAACTACCAAACAAACTATCCCAATTGCAGTAGTCAGCATTTCACCAAACTCATCTAGCTTCTTTGTGAGGGGTGTGTCTTGTTCGTCCTGTGAAGCTTCACTGATTTGAGCCTGAACCTTTCCTATTTCGGTGTTCATACCAATGCTAGTTACGATACAAATACAGCTACCATTGACAACAGTAGTTCCTGCAAACAGCATGCAATCTTTTGCTTGCAATTCACAATCATCTAAAAGCACAGGGCTTGTCCCTTTGATCACTGGCATGCTTTCCCCCGTCAACGAGCTTTGCTCAACTCTGAAACTTGAGGTAGTTAAAGTCGCTATTCTCATATCTGCAGGGACCTTATCTCCAACCCTTAATTCCACAATATCCCCTGGGACTAGCTCTCGAGCAGGCAAGTCAGGAATATAGCGCCCATCTCTCTGAACCTTGGCATATTCACACTGCATGCTCTTCAGGGCTTCAAGGGCCTTTTCAGCATTTGTCTCCTGCCAGATACCCACCACTGCGTTAATCATAAGAATCGAAAAGATCACAAGTGGTTCCACATACACCTCAAGCTCTGTGTGGCCAGATTCATTTCCCTCCAGGTAAGCAAGTACAAACGAGATAAATGCAGCCACAAGGAGAATCTTGATAAGCATATCATCAAATTGTTGTAAGATCAGACGCCACAAAGGTTTTCCTTTCTCTTTCTTAAGCTCATTCCACCCGTACATCTCCCGCCTCTCCTCAGCTTCAAAAGAACTTAAACCCTTGCCCAATTTGACATTGTGCTCTTTCAAACAATGCTCCATGGATCGAGACCACGCTGGGAATGGTTTTTCCTCCATATTCTAGATAAAACAAGTCAAATATTCCAATGGATATATTGCCAGTTACCTTAGAAGCATTCAATCAAACAGGAAGAGCTCATCAAATACATGATCAGCGAAGTACATCCAGAAATATAATCTGAAATCCAAACGATAAGAATTAATACCAAACCATGTTGAAGAAACATTTGAAGTATACTCATCAAAATGTAATTTTTTATATTCGTTTCCAAAATGATTTTGTTCTCTTACAGTTCTGAATCACGGATTAGGAGGCAAAATAAAAAGAGAAGACGTGGGTTGCAAGTACCTGAGTCAGAATATAACGCGGACAGATGGCAACGAATCAGAATCATTAATCGCAGAAAACAAAGCATTGCAAAGGAGGAAACAATGAACCCTCCCTCCCATAAAAAAAGAAAAATAACCCTCCCATAAAAAAAAACGAAAACGATCATTCCCCTACCGAGACACGCTACGTTGGCAAGCCAATCCATGAAATCAAATGAAATTATACGCACTAAGCGAATCAACATAAAGGAATCATTTTTTTCCTCTTCCGCACATGCCAACAACAAACTCGGACAAACCAAAGCAACTGCGAAGAACGATGGGGTTATAATTGCATTATGCCAAACACAGATAAGCAGACTCCAACAAACAAGAGAATGACACCATAATTGCCACGGGAGAGAATTATTTGTGCCGCCGAAGAAATTTTCATTTTTGCTCTATCTTTGTTGGAAAAGAACTACTTTTAAGTCTTGGTTACTAGCAAATCTGTGGACTAAACTGTAAAAAACAGGGGAAAAAACAAAGATGAAGAAGGGAAGACAGCAAGAGAAGGGAAGCGGCTGCACCTTCGCGGATGGGGCGAGAGAGAGACGGAAGGGCGGGCAAATCATCCACTTGCTTGGGACCAAAGCAAGGTATCGATGTCGATAAGCCTGGGCAAATCATTCTTCTTTGCTTGGGACCAAAGCAAGGTATCGATGTCGATAAGCCTGGAAGGGATCACGGACACCTACCTTGTGTGGCCTTAAATTCGTCCCTCAAAAACTCTAATAACAGCCGTCTGCCTTGTGAAACCGCTCCGGCTTTTTAACTCTTCGCAAACAAAGGGGGCGCATTTGTGGTGGCGTCGTCACAAACCGCCCCGCCGTTTAACCCTTCGGTTGGCGGAGTGAGTTCGTAAATTTGGAGTCGTCAGCTAATTTAATTGATAAATATTTCGATTGTTCCCGCCTTCATCATTTTTTTTTTAAATCATAAATTTAACCGCGCGGAGAAGCCCATCATGTGGGTCCCAGTGTTCCTACGGATGGGCCCCTTGAGTCTTTCGTTGTTCCGCTCGCTGCTCAGCAGGAGAGAGTGGCGTGAACCCTTACTGCTACAGTGCAATCAAGTAATGGGATCCATTGTCCCCTGGACAAGCCGCAAAAGTAGTCGCAGACCTTTAGCCATGTTGTGCAGGATAACCGAGTCACATGAAGTGTCGTATCATCACCTCTATGTCGATACTTAGGCGTGTAGTATCACCCATTTCATGGTCAATAAATAGGGTTCAAACACATGCACAAAGTAGGAGCATTTAGGTTGTTCATGTAGTTACTTGTGGTAAGAAGCATATTTATGGAAATTATCCTATAAATTACGGCAAACAAACTGTCTGAAAGATAATGTTCAAAAGAACTCTTCTTCACAATAAAATTCTCTTAATGATGGCCAAGAAATGTATTGTAATATATATTTTCATCTAGAAGAAACCCAAGACAATTTTTTTAGATCATTAGGGCATTTATGTAAACTTTGAAAACGGAAGATGCTATGCAAGAAAAGAGATAGTGAAACTTTTTTTAGGAAATTTATCCAGAATATGTGATTTTTATGACCATCATATCACAATTATAAATATCAAAAATTAAAATTTTAAGTTATCGAGAAAAAAGAATATGTTTCATGCTTTGTTATTATTGGCGAAGACAGAGCTCAAAGAATCCAAAGCGTCAGAAGTTGAAGATGTAGATTTCACGATAAAGAAGGTAAAGATGGAAGAGAGATCCTAGATGAAGGCAAGTCTATGGCAAAGAGATTTTAACGAGAAATCAAATAACATAGATATTTCAAAAATATAATTCTTTCAATATAGGAATGCAAGGCAACTAACAAATGGGAAACTAGATCTACCTATTTGTGACAGGAAATGTATGCTTATGTTGATAATAACAAAAATCACTATCTCTTAGTTACTAGAAAAATGAAGCTTTTCTCAACAAATTGAAAAAATAGATTGCCCTGCATGATGTGATTAGAGACCGACAGAGTTTGATTCAATTGTTATTCCAATCAATCTCTAATTTGATCTTGATTAAACCAAACAAGAATTGAGATAGAGTCTAAACTTAAAAATTGATTTCAAGCTAGCTCAATCCCAGTTTTAGTAAGACTAGGATTAGGATAACCCCTAGCCAACTAAGGTAGCCTCCAACAAAAAAAACTTTTACAACTACAAGAAATAGAGGAGAAGTCCTAATTAGATTAGGATTTTGGCCACCCTCAATCCTATAAAACCAAGGGGTTTTAACCTTCTTTAAAAGCAGTCCTTACCCGCAGTTATCATGCTGAAGAGATTTTTTCTGAATTGTTGCCTGTCTTAATAACTTCCAAAGAGGTCTTTGGTGGTAACAACTTGTTTAAGGCAAACAATAAGTAGCCATCGGACAATAGCTTCTTCCTCCTCTTCCCCAAGAAGATAACCTCCTCAAGCTATCATCAGAGGAGAGATTAGTTGCCTTGGTGTACCAACAGCTAACCTCAACATCGATGAAAACCTACCTTTCACCATGCAATAATTTTGTAGTAGAAATTCATCTTCAATCGTAGTTTTACCCTTATCTTCGACCCTTCCAGTAAGTTGGAGGTCTCAATATCTAACCCTCTATTATAGCCTCAGGAGGAGGTCTTGACAGTGAAGAACCTAATAGGGTAGCACCAGACCTAACAACAATAGATTTTGTTAAGAGATATAATAGAATTTTCATAGTGGAGAATTATCATAGAACTAACGCTTCATCTTCGTCCTTGATATCTAAAGACATAGCAGCAACCTTGACAAATAATAGCTCTTTTGTAGCTCTATCAAAGGTTCCGCTAGATTGGTGAGAGGAGGAAATAAATGGAAAATCGACAATACATGTTTTGTCATTATTTGTTCATGCATGTTGCTCTAGAACTTCCAAGCAATTGTCACCGGAGAATTCTTTGTTTTAATTTTTTTATTTTGAACATTTTAAATAAATCAAAATCAACTATAGATGATATGGTTATAATTTTCTAAAATTAAGCTTAAAAGCACAAGATGCTTTTTATCTCATAGGATGGATTATCTACCAACAATAAATGAAATGAGTCAATATCATATTTTCAACAATGGATAAAGTGATATCTCTCACCTGTCAAAGTGAAGATATGTTTCTCTCAACAATAGATAAAGAAATCATGTAGCCGCCATATCTATCAATCCCTTATATCTTTGAAGGAAATTATCCTCCAATATATTAAAACTGTGCTACTACATACATCATCAACCAAGCATCTTCATAACAATATATCATATTAAAAAAAATCATATATGATATTTGATCCAATTTTGCTCCTCAATGGGTAGGAAACGAGTAGTGAATATCTCATAATATATCAATCATAATTAGACACATATTTCAGCCTCAATAACTTAAAGCTTGATCTATTAACATCATTAATATCATGAATCATACTATAATTAATTTTTAATGGGCTTGAATCTTAATTGAATTAGTTTAATTGTTTTGAACCAAACTCAATTTAATCATAATCTAATTGAACCAAACTATAATCATCATAATACTAGTTTGGAATCACTCTAAATTGATTTTGGTTAGATTCAATTTATGCCAAATAAGCTTGGATCAATCTACCTAGTTTGGTTCAGGTAAAATGTTACAAGAAAGGTAGACTTTTGAAATACACTACGAGGAGGCTTGTCAGAACTGTTAAGAAGTATAGATTTTATTGGGGATTGTTTTATGCGTCCGGAGCTTCTCTTGCTTGTTCGATAGCCTCCGCTGAGGGCATTTATTGTGCTCTTAGTAGGTTGTACATCCTACGAAGGGTACTCACTCCCTGTCTCATCGACATGTCTCCACCCTCAGCCATGCATTGCCAAAGACAGTTTATTAATTGCCTCCCTCCTTTACAAGCCTATCTCATCCACTTTTGAATTCATACCAAGACATGAGTAGAATTAGGTTGGGTTCGTTCAATTCAGTATTGGACTAGTTGTATACCAGCCCAATATAACTCAGGTGCTCGACACATAGGAGGGGGAGGTAAAAAGGAACAAACTAAATTGCAGGCGATGGGTCATGCCTAGATAGCAATTAGTGGGCTACACCAGGGGTGTAGGCAGTGGACTACAGTAGCACCTCACATGGTCGAATCGTTGGCCTACAATGACCGTGCCCTAGTCAATCCACTGGACTCAAGTCGAACCGGCGCGACGGGCTCGAGGTTGCACCGAATCGGACCATGGTTCGAGTCAAATCCACACCCAGATCAAGCCAAGCTACAGATAGTGTGCTAGCTAGGCTTGCATGAGTCCAACAACTAATCTGATTTAGGTTAGATTTGAGTCGAATTAATTTTAATTTCGATTTAATTTCAGATTTTTTTTCTTTACAATTTTTTTTCGAAATTCCTATCAATAATCGTAATACTTGAATATTACAGAATAAACATATCAAACTTTTAATCACATAGAAGAATTTAATTAAAATGGAAATATAATTTAATAGGATTCTAAAACTATTTCATGAATTAAAAATACTAATAAATCAATAATTTAATTTCTATGACTAATGAAAATTTTAGGTAAAAAATTATGAAATACAAAAAAGGTGAGGGAGAGCAAGATAATTGTCCATAATGATATTTTTAGTGATTATCTACTCATGATTTTGATGTATTTGATCTATAATATCAATCAACAATTCTAAATATTTTACAAAAATTTATAATAAATATAAAACATATTTTATGTACATAAATATAAAATTTATATGATAGAAATTAAAAATAAGAGAATTAAATAATCTATCTCCCTGATAATCGTCTCATGCCTCTATACTAGGATTCGGGCCTCGCTTGCTTCCTTGTATAGGAGAGGTAGAGAGAGTCTTAATAGGCTTAGAGCTCTAATAAGATGATTTTAAAATTAATCTATGATTAATCAAATCTGATCTATTTCATAACTTAAAAGAGTTGGTTTAGGTTTAAAAGTTGTAAATTATCATCAAATCTAATTAAAAATAAATTAAATGTTCCGGATGTAATATTCCCTACTTCCTAATTAATTTTGAAATTATTATAAATTTAAAAATTTTAGAAGATTACACTTTGCTTATACTAAATGATGATGCATGGCATGGGAACAATGCACCAACCACACATCGGCCGATTTACATGGGCGCCGTTCGAAATTTACGAATGAAGTTCAAATTATCTAAATATAATTTGATTTCATTCTTAATTGAAATTAAAAAAATCTTAATCCAAATAGGAAGAATGAGTATCCAAAATTCTTATTTTCATTCTCAATCCACTTCCCATGTTAAAAAATGAACTCTAAGTTAATTGTTTGTATCAAAAGAAGGTCATTTTAATAAAACTAATTTTTAACTAAAAGTAAAATGTGTGATGGTTTACTCTTCTATATTGCAGCATTTAAGTCATTGATGGGGCAATTGTTTGCTACCAGATCCTACGTTAGACTGTGGGGCGAGTTGACATAATTACAACCGCAACCAACAATGGATGCTCTTCATCCTCCATTAGTTTTGTGCAACCTACTTGCCTATCCAATGCATATCCCTGTGAAGAGATGAACCTTGTTCAATAATTGTGCAGGCTGTTTTGAGATATGTCCCAAAAAAGTATACTGCAACAAACCTAATTTTTATTGGATTAAACTAGGTTCGAATGAATCTTGGCAGGAGAATCTAGATATAGGGGGCGTGGGTTTCCTCCTTCGAACCAATATTAGCTATTGCTTAGTTGTAGGTTATTCCGGTGTTAAAGGCTTTTCTACAATCTATTGTGAGCTAAACCAATTTTTGATGGCTTATTTTTGATTGTGCAATAAGGAGTTACAAAATTCATATTGAAACTGATGCAAAGGCTCATACTTGATTCCCTTCAATTTTTGATGGCTTATTGGTGATTGTGCAACAACGAGTTGCAAAATTCATATTGAAACTGATGCAATGGCTCATACTTGATGTTCTTAACGAGACTTCTAGACCTCCTTGGTCCATAAACATATTTCATCGTTTTGATTTTGACAACGATGCTTATATTACACAGGACATTGGCTTGTTAACTGAACTCTTTGCATAGGGTCACTATCCCTTCGCAAGATGACTGGCTCACCTCACCCCGTCGTTTTTTTTTTGTTTTTTTTGTAGTACTCACATTATTTTACAATAGAATTATCTTTTTTCTTTAGAAAAAATTAGAAATTATTTTACTAATTTCTAAAACTTCCCATCATGAATCTGAATATTTTATCATTTGCTAAGCATACATTTGATTGATTGTTTTTCTACTTACTAATTGTTGGTTAAGAATTAGCTAGGCATATATACTTTTTAGTATATATACTAATGCACCAGACAAGGCTCAAGATAAAAGTGTATCCTAATGAGATGCATTGTACAATTATTAATTGGCTTCAGATTATATGAAAAATTATAATAAATAAGAAATTGTTCTCTAAAGTGTAGAGATTTAACTCATTATTCGTAAGGTCTAATCTTTCTAAAAGGTTGTTAAAGAGAGATAATATTATAAAAATTTATTAATGTGTCTCATATGGGTATACATTATATTATAATGGCTCTGATTGCCCAAACTTTATAAATGTAAGAGATCTAAATTATGTACTGAAGAGATAAATATGAGTAAGTTGTAACAACTCAAAGTGATCCTTCTGCAAACGACTCAGAGTAAGTTCGATGTTGTGCCATCCTGGAAGGACTATTATACAGAACAATGCAATAAGGGATTATAAAGATGTAAACAAAGAAATGGAAGATGAGATGTGAACGATATAAACTCGTCTAAATGCAATGGAGATAAGCAAAAAATAATATCTGTACAATGAAGAACTTGGTACCTTGGGATATTCATTTAAGGGTAATTTATCGAAAAATGCTTTGAGTATTGAGCATGCCATCTTCATAATTAGTTTTTATCTAAGGGTGCCCTTTTTTTTGAACCTCGACCAAAATACTCTCATTGAAATCACCTTAATAATCCTTTGACTCTTTTTTTTTAGATTAATCAATTTTTTTAGATGAACTAGTCTAGTCCAATTTAAGTAAACCCTAATTACTTGATTTGGTTCAATTGTGCCCTAGATTTTCCCTTAATATCCCCTTACACCTTGATATACCCCAAATTACCAATAATATCCAATCGATCAACGAATAAAACAAGGAGGGCCA